>MU204432.1:504592-524381 GCA_017309775.1 Paedocypris sp. Pulau Singkep
GACGCTTTTATCCAAAGCGACTTACAAAAAGAGGAGCAAGTGAAGCAATTTGTCTACAATAGGCTACAGTAGATGTCAATACAGGCTATATAAGGAAACTTACTAGACAGAACAGCATGACAGTCAACAACAACAGTGAACACAAGACAAGACACACAAGACAAAGTTTTTTTTTTTTTTTTTTTTTTTTTTTTTTTTTAGTCAGTGTTAAGGTGCTGAATCTATCTATCTATCTGTCTGTCTGTGAATTAATCTTTCTATCTGTCTGTCTGTCTGTGATTTAATCTTTCTATCTGTCTGTCTGTTTGTGAATCAATCAATCAATCCATTCATCCATCCATCCATCCAACCATTTATCTATCGGTCTGTCCATCCATTCCTCTATTTATCCATCCATCCAACCATCTGTCTGTCTAGCTATCCATCCATCCATCCAACCATCTGTCTAGCTATCCATCCATCTATCCATCGTTTGTGTACATACATATATTGTGAAAAGTTGTAAAATTGTAATATATTATAAACAACAATCAAACAAGCCCATTATTAGAGATAGTGCTGGCATTTATGATATCATAATCAATAACTAATACACACACCCACACGTACAGTATATACACACATCAAATTCAATACGTGCAATATTAGTCATTTTAATATAAACAGAGAGCTTTCAGATTGAGCTTTTCACAGAGCTGAAGTAGGAGGATTTGAGGGTGGTCTGTGGTTTATATAGGAACCTTCATAATGCATTAGATAAACACTCCGGAGCAAAGACAGAAAGAATTACAAAACCGGCCTAAAACCTTAAAGCAATCACGGCCGCAATCTTTACACGCTCATACAGGCTTGAAGTGTGGAGCGATGGCTCTTTTCATTGTGATTTTAAAACATACCAAACACACATCCTAACCAAACTGGTCTAGATCACATGCGTGTGTGTGTGGTCCCATGGGGCGGAGGTCAAAGGTCACTGCCAAACTGCCCTATGTTTACATTTTCCAGTCCTTTGTGAACCACATGGCCTCCGTCGCATCCAGTCCGCAACTAAAACACTTTTGGAAAATATCTGATGGACAAACCAGTTGTGATGTTTTTTTGCAGTCGAGTATTCTTTCCACTTTGGTTTTATTACGAGATTTTTTTTTAATACTTTCCGAAAAGCTGTAAAAATCCAAGCTCATAGCGGTTGCAAACAGCAGCCGAAGCAAATTGAGCACAAGAACTAAATTGTACAGTATTGGTGTCTGGCTCCAAATTTTAAAGAAATGTTGGATGGAACTTCTCTGATTGGTCTGAAAACTCAGCTTGATGTCTTCTTCATGGTCCATCTGTGGATCATCACTGGTGACTTTCCATTTTGGAATTTCCAGTCCTACTTTGGAATAATAAGTGAAGAATACACTGGGCGATATTGACACGCTACAGACATAAATGTGAAATATGGCGTGCTGCGTAGCGTAAATGCCTTAGTAAAAGGACAGATGACACCAATTCAAACCATTTTCTGACGCCTTTCTTGTTTCGGTTGGTGTGCAATGAATGCCGGCTTTATTTGAAGAGCGTCTGAAAGGAAATGCTGTCTGGTTACGGCTCATGCTTTTACGTTCAAGTGTGCACGGCGTTCCCCAACTTTCTTTGTGGGGAAAATGGTGGACTGAAGCTGAAGGCCGATGAAGACAAAGGAAATCCCTTGCATGTCCTGTGCTAAGAGTCAAGAGAAGTAAAATCATGGGAGGGGTCCGGAATGGAATCTGAAGAAGGCTGCAGAGTGTGTCCATGGAGAAAAACGGAAAGTTGGAGAGGAAGAAAAAAGAATAAGTTGATCACTCCCAGTTTGAACCCATCCCCCCTTTTTCTCCTATCTCTCTTTTTATTTAAAACCTCAACTCTAGCAGGTTGCCTAATGGTTTCCAGATTTCTTCACTCTGCTTTCCTCTTGGAATCCTGAGTCCTGTCAAGCGATTTGGAGGCTGCAATTCTGCTGCCTGGAGGTATCGCTGCATTAATGCGCAAACAGCGGCCTCACTCGGTCAAAAGGTGGAACTGCGGGTTTATTGTTTTGCTTTGTTTTTTAATCAACCAAACAATTGTGGACATTACTGCTACATATTCATCTAAACGACAAAAAATATGTTGTTTTTCCAGAATGGTAATTGTTTTCAATGACTAGGTCATTAGGTCATCAAATTCGAAACCATTTTTATGCATGCGTATTTTGTACGTCTAGATATTTTACTCTACACAAACGTTACTAGAAACTCAGACATTTATTTTTTAGTATCAGGTTCTTTCAATTTAGCTTATCACAAGAACCTAGAGTAAAACTTTATATTTAGTGTGATATTGTATATCGCCTCTAGGTGGCGCAATTGTCACATCATAAACACGAGGCTTAAAAAAGAAATGATATTGTTTTCAGAAAAATACTTCAAACCAGTCTGGCTTTACTGACACTTGAATCATCGGCATTGATAACTCCGTCAAAACGACCTTTTCCACACAAGTAACTTTTATAAATCATAAATCTGCCTGAGGTAAATAAAATCAACTTGCGTGTTTGGTCTACCGCAAATCTCTGTCAGACATGTATTAACGTATTATTCTCATTAACATGTATACTTTTCATTCTTGTACATTTTATTCGCTATATTCTGTCCTACTTAGTACTTCCTGCAAAGAAACGCCAAAATTCCAAGACTAAATATGAACCCAAACCCCCGTTTGGTTTAGCGAAACACAACTAAAACACAACATGCTTTTGTGGACAACGTTTTTATTTAAAAATATAAAGGTTAAGGTCTTTAAAAAGCTGGAAAGCATTGAAATATACAGCACTGGAAAAAGTCGTAGCAAAGACAAGCAACCCGGTGTATTTTATTAAAATAATCAGAAACACAATTATACTTGGCCAAATCCAAAAAGATAAACAGTAACGAATATAAAACAACCACTTTCTTGTTGTTATGTTAGCATGTCGCCGTTTGAAACGGACCAACCGGTTATGCAAATACGGCGAATCTACGAACAGCATTTTCATCTGTTTTGTGATTCATCTCAAAGCAACTTGGTTAAAACAGCTACAAGAGTTTTTGCCCATGGTAACCACTTCAATGTGTATATTTGGCCTTCTAAGAAGCATCTTAAGGCAAAGCTAGTCAGTGGATAAATAACCGCTAGCTCAGACCGACTAGGCCGTACGCCACATTCAAATTTAGCACTTTGATAGTTTTTGCTTAAGGCTAATGTAGTAGTGTGAAATATTCCCTGCAAACCGTGTTTTCACTGGCAGAAAGCCGTAAACGTGCTGATCACAGATGATCCCAAAACAAAACAACAATATACGGTTGAATTGGGTTGCAAATATGTGGACTGATACTCTTTAATGAAACATGCAGGGAAATGAATATTAGTGTAAATATTGCCTCAAGACATCCCGATTTCCAGCATCAACAGCGGCGGCTTTCGATAATGCCAAAATACTATAATAAAAGTCCTTTATCCTTCCCCGCCGAGTCTTTTCATTGGCCTTTCAATGACAAACATATTTACATGGATCTCGATCTCTCACACACAAAAAGCAGGAAGGAAGTGGTGAGATGCAAGAGTACCAACGCAGGCTACGCAACGACTACAACAGAGAAGCCCGTTCAGATGATGGATGCCTGTTCTTCACTTCCACCATCGCCTGGATTTACTGGATCCTGGACCGTGACGTCTGCTCACCTGATGCTGTGAGAAGAACATTTGCGCAGTTGTGAATGATGATCACATCACGAATAACCAAGTGCCAAAACCAAAGAGGAAATGATATGCACCATTTACGACTTCCTGTAATGCACTAGTGCTTCAAAAAAGATTTTTTTTAATGGAATAAATTTATACGGTTCCCACACGGTGACATTTCATGTGTTAACGATGCTGGACAAATTCACGAGGACTACAAAGACGTCTTTTCTGACCAAACTTGAGAACAAATTTAATATTTCGTGACTTTACAAAACAACAATGCAATAATCACGTATAGTTCCAATTGTGACCGTGAGAGCCCAGCAGGGGATTATGGGAACACCAGCTTGACCACGTGACGTCTTCAGCTTCAGTGGTGTGAAAATCCAAACATTGGAGATTTGCTCTCGATCCGATCTGCTTTCTGTTCTAAGGCAAGAAGTGACCAATGGCACAGGAATAATTCTGCTTCGGCATCGACATCTACTCCACCTCGCAGCTTCTTCACAATTCTGACTGAGATACAAGTCTCTCCACTCCAGATCGTTGAGCTTCATACTCTGATCTCATCATCCTCATCGTCAATGAAAGAAGAGAAGGCTGGTTCATCATCTCGATTGGCGTCTTCTCCGTAGGCCTGACTGCTTGGTTTCTCCTCCACCGCAGCTGATCCTGAGCTGGAGACGGAGCAGCTGTCGAGGTTTTTGTGATGTGGTTCTGGGGTGCTGGTGCCTTCACTTTGGATCTCCAGGTCAACTGAGCTGGGAGCCCTGATGGGACCCTCATCGTGAATAATTAAACTCTGTGGATTCTCTCCTTTCTCTTCATCATCTCTCATCTCCTCCTCTAGATCCAATCCTCCCTGGTTGCAGAGAAATGGAGAAGCACGACCCTCGCTGATCTTGCCTTCCTCAAACCCCTGGTCATCTTCCTCCTTTTCCATGACACCCAGAATATCCCCTAGCATCGACGGTCCAAGGTCTATGTGAAACGACATCACAGACTCTGCCTTTTTCATACCTCCATTGTAGGATGGTGAAGGTCGCAGGTCTGTCAAAACCCCAAAATGTTTCTCATGGAGCTCCAGGTCCAACGCATTTGCAGAAGCCCCGTTGGAAGGACTGGAAGTTAGGCTCTTGAGCGTCCTGCTGGTTCCGTCCTGGACATCTTCATTGTTTAGGAATGGCAGAGACATGGCGTTCTTTACGAAGGTAGGCGAGCCACTGGGTGGAAGGAAGGTGTTCTCTCTCTGATCTACTCTGGTGACAGACTGAGATCTCTTGCTGCTTCTGAAGGTCCGAGACAAAAGTCCAGGCTTTGGAGAACGGGGATAGGTGGGACTTTCTTGGGACGGCTCTCCTGATCGAGTGCTTAAGAACGAAGTGTCTCCAAAAGCTTCTCCGCTGCGTCCCACGTGCATCGTATGCCTGAAGTCACCCAAGGGCGCACTGATCATTTCTGTGGTGAGGTCCATTCGAGACCGCCGTTTAGTTTGGGAAGACCCCGACACCAGTTGCTTCAAAATGGGCATCTTTGCTTGGAATGTTTTTGACAGATTGGTTTAATTTCGAATCCCGACGACTTGCTCCAGCTGTCAGAGTCAACCTGCAATGGGAAACAAAACACCAACGTGAGTTTTCTACTTGGAAGGAAATAAAACTGCAACAAATATCCAGACAACGGTGAAGCATTGCTTGACAAGCTGAGATGAAGGGCGTGAGCAGGCAGCTGCGGAACTTCTCGTGGACGACCTGGTCAGAATGTTAGCAGAAGCTGCCGTGTCATTCTCGTTTTTCAGTGAGCGGGACAATCTTTGGCGTTCAGCAGAAATGAGGGTCAGGATTCTTTCGGTCAAGCAAGCAGCATCAATCATTGATGGAGCACGGGAATCCGAGAGCTAAAGCGTTCTTCAACCACTAGAAAACATTGGTGGAACAAAGTAGATTGAACGTGTTGGAGTTGGACTTTTAGCTGTGGATTAAAATTGAGGAAAGATCTTGAACAATGGCTGGATTTGACCTGTGCAAACAACAGAAGATCTCATTTACATAGAATGGGGAAGATAAATTCCTTGTGCCATTGTTCTTTGGTTGATGATCATTGAAAGTGAGAGACGGGCCAAATGCTCCAGTCAACAAGTTCTTCCTGTCTTTAATATTCATGGAGACTTTGCTTGGCCAAAGAAAGCGACACTTCAAAGAAGATAAGCAGCTTACTTTCACCATGCTCTTCCTGTTGTGCCCATTACCTGCTCGCGCTTCTATGGCAACCCCCAATCTCACACACACACACACACACACACACACACACACACACACACACACACAGACACACACACAGACACACACACACACTAAACCAAACGTCAACACCTTGTTCTCACTTGTTCTACCATTTGCTACATTTACCCTCTCCAGTCGAAGCAGGCTGAAGTATAGAGTAACAGAGTATCAAGAGTAAAGAATACATACCACCCGTCATTCAGAACCACGGATATTCACATTCAACAGAAATACACATCTTCTATTGTCTGTGTTGCTGGAGTGAATAATGCAGTCGACATCTTCCCCGCAGGCGAGAGAAGGCAGAGATGCGTCTCAGCCAATCACAGACAGAGCTCCTATTCTACACACGCTCGTTTCCATGACAGCGGTCCATGATGCTCCCAGGATGAGAGGAGACGATCTTCTTGAACTCGAGATGATGCTCATGTATAGCACTGATAAAAATGTCTTAGTACAATGGAAAACAATTTGACTAACATTTTTTGAGACATCAGAAAAAATAGTTTTCTTTATTCTATTTTATTTTGACATTTTAATCACGAGTTTCATTTTTTGTATTCTTTGATTTCTGTAGTAACACTAAACCGTGTTGTATAAAACAAGTGGAATAACATTGTAAATTTCCTTAACACAATACACATTTATACAATATATTAAACTATAATCAGAATCTGTCGTTCACATGGCTTTACTACAGACAAATTATCATCTCATTAATAATAAACGATAAAATGCCAATGTCTAATGCACATATTCATAACGGTTTACACATCACAATCTATCTTCATTAACAAAGTAATTCTCAACTATAACGGTTATTTAAAAAAAACATATTTGCAAAAGAACAGGTTCAATTTCAAACTGTTTTCCCAAGCAATTTAATTCACTTTTTCATATTTTTAAAACTTCAAGTCATTTTATTCATTATCTAGAAATATAATTCATGTATACTTTAGTTTTTCTTTTGTTTCTATTGTAGAAACAATTTCAGGCATTCTTATTTGCGTCTGCTTGTAAGTGTGAACTTTGAAGAAATTTAATTTATCGTTTACATATTTACTTTTTGTTTGCCAACATTTGCAAAATGTTCATTACTATAGTACAAACACAAAATAAAAAAAATGTTTTCTGATAATAATTCATCACACATGTGCATCTAGGGACCAAACGTGTCCGTCAGAACAGAAAAGTATTTACAGCAACGTGCCAAACAGAGCAGCAAAGGAGCATGGGAAGGCAAGCGTGGGAATCTGAAGGCCTCTGCGGGGTGAGTGACTTTCCAAATACCCCATCACAACATACATGTTGGTGACGAGATTCACGGCGCACGGACGGAGAGCGTAACAGACTAAACACACCTCCCAGAATCCCCAGCTTCTGCTCCACAGACCCATGACCCCATACGTTATAACCTCTGACCCCTGTGTGAGTTTAACGGGCTTCACAAATCTCATAGAAAAACACGGTCCCAACAGGGTCTCACACTTAACGCACATGGTGAGCGATTCCCAAAGAGCCGTGAACATGTAAAGATGAAGCTCTCGTGTCCACAAGAACAAAGTTTTTAATAAAACATACGTGAGACTGAATTTATAGTCTTATATTTAATATTCACACCTATATCGTTTTATCCTGAATCCAAGCATATTCCAAAGTTTTTTCTGTGTTTTGATTGAAATGCAAATGTTGTAGAGTGATATGTGACATTGCCTATGTCAGACGATTGTTGTTTACAGATGTTCTTGTCTTATTGAAGTCTTTTACCATATGTAGTGATAAATGTACGTTAAACTGTCTTTTCACAATATCTCTTTTCACTTCCTATCTCCTTGTATTTTTATGATTATGCCAACTGATTATGTCTTACCTCGTGGACTGATAGTGTGACGGTGAAGGACATATGGCTGGATCTAACTAGTTTGAACAAAAGCTGCTTCTGATGAGACGTACATTTGGGCAAACGGTCAAAAGCCTAAAAAGATCCCGAAGTTCCTGAAATACGTATGACTGTATGAATTCTACTTATAGTCGACCTAAGATAATATTTGTACTAAACGGGCTTGAATTTAAGTGTGTAATAATGTTATTCTCATGTTTCTTGTGATGATACTATGTGAAGACCGGATGGTGACCTTGATTGTTTGCATCTCGGCACCAAAGACCATCTATGGTTTGGATATGATTAATACCTCAAGCCTTTCACACATCATGCAACGATTATTAGGAACGAAGGCTGCATAAGGTACAAGCCTGGAACCGAACCTGACCTGCACCAAAGCATCACTACTATTATTATTGTCTTAAAAGGCCTTCAAAGTGCTAATAGCTTTTGTTTCTGCTCATTTCAGTTTCAATATCAGTTCATGAGGTCCCGAGCGATCCACATTGCATAGGGACTTTGCTTTGCTCTGGCCCGCCAAAAGTGTCATACGTAATATTGATTATAAAAATGAGTTCTTCCTGATTGTCTTCAGTGATGTTTTTGTGATGAACAACTGGTTTTCTCATCCAGATGCATCACTCCGGATCCACCTACCTCACGGGAGATAGACACGCGACTTATAATTATTGAAGAAGCCTCCAATTCTCACAACGTATCATGGTTTACAGAATATACAGCACTTTATATATGAAAAAATGTGCCTTACGTGTAAAAGCAAGGTCAGGAATAGATGCTTATTGGTAATGCGTCTTATAATTTTATGCGTCTACAAAATACAGTGTGTGTGTTTCTGAAAACATAAAAGTTGCCCTCACATAAACCTTCTTTGTAGCAATAAATACACACCATGACCGTGAAATGTGTGTGAATCTGTGTCAGTTCTTTCACGCAGCAGATGACGCCGCTGACACGCTTGCACGTCACATGCACTTCATCAAGACAAACACAACGTCTCGCCGGAGAACAAGCGTCTCTCTGTGCGCCACACAAAAGCGTTGAGTGCGTCCTAGCACTTGGACAGTGAACGATCTTCTGTTGATCTGTGGAGCACAGATTCCCAAAACCGAGGCGATACATCTCCACCACAAACAGTCCATCATGCAGCAGGACAGCGAAAATTAATGCAATATCGGCAATATTTTTGCGGCGCATTTCGTTACTCAGGATTTTTATTTTTTAATGGGTCGGGGTGATTTAAATTTATTTTAATGTCAATAACTGAGAAAAACAGAAATAAAAAGAGTAATTTCCAGGGGTACTTGGTACTGGCAACAGGAAGTCGCGCACACACACACACACACACACACACACACACACACACACACATTGATCACTAAGTGCATGGTTTTCTAGGCACAGCATCTTTCTGGATCTCCTTCTGTGATGAGGTGTGAGCACCAGCTGGGACAGATCCATATGAAGAAGGTCCATCAGGAGCCGTAACCCCTGACGTATAGGCAGAGTGCCATATGGTGCAACCTACATTTAAATTACTGCAGATTTTTAAACCCACTAATAAATCAATTCTGTAGGAGAGGCTTTTGAAGAACCAGAGATTCATCAATTTTAGATGATTTCACGGGCATAGATTAAAAAGGCGTACATTAATCCAACCATCCATCCGCACATTCACTCGCTCACATCAATGGACAATTTTCCGGACTTCAAATCTCCTAAATGTATGGTTTTGGACTGTGGGGGAAAAACCTGAGAGGAAGGAAAGACTTCTGCCAGAATGATGAAAACATGCAAACCATGATATTAATAAAGATAAAATACTGATATGAATTGATACTAATACTGATAAAATACTGATATTAAATCAATTGTGTTGAAATATAATTCTGTGTGAAAATACTCACAATTTACGTTTTGATAATAAAAAAAATACAAGGATTAGTATATAAATTCAATAATTGTGCAGCACAAGAATACATGTAAATTGGATCTGTAACTGAAGCAGAATATGTTACGGTTATGTTGCTAGTAGAGGGCTAAATGTTTTCTCCAGACAGGGAAGCTTTTACCCACAATGCTCTACTTCTCCCATTGGTCCTGAGAGGAAGCGACTAAAAGCAAGTCACTGTGACGCTGATGTGTTGTGACTTTAGAGTGTCACCTACATCTCCTGACCATTGGCCTGGGCGCAGAACTGACCACCAGCGACAAGCCAATCTCTAGTCCGGATGGGCTAAAAAAAATCATTTGGACCCAAAAGACTAAGAGCCCAATTTTATAGAGCACACTTTTTTTCATTTTGCATTTATGTCTAAAAATAGACTAAATGCAACCTGGTGTCCATGAACAACATCTGGACATGTTGTAATAACATGGCACCAAATTACATCTTGATTAGACTTAAATTCAATTATTTTTTTCACCAAATTAGATGATAAACTAAATGTATTAAAAAGTAAATATAGTATAGTATGATAATGAAAAGGCACATCTGAGTTACAGCAGTTATATGAATGATTAGATCTCTGCTTGAGGCTTTAATACCAAGTTATGTAGAAAAGCACTGCAGGAAAATTAATCAATAATTTAACTCTAAAACCAAGCAACAGTTTATATTAGCGAGCTCGATGATGCAGGCGAACATGTACGATACTCAAAAAAGCAACAATATGTTGTTCACAATACGATAGAACGGTTAATGAACTGGGACTATCACATTTAAAAAAATGTTTAAAAATAGGAATTTATTCAAACCATAGTGTTAAAACAATTTAAAAGATCTGTTATAATTAATTTCTTATACACTTAAATATATTAAAGAAGACTTAGCTTGCAAATGTGAAAATGTATGTTATTTAATTCGCAAACATGAAAAATGTTATCTTAAATATATTATTATTTTTAATTTATCTCAAACTAAATCGTGTATGTACAATTTATAACTTGTTATTTCTCCCATTGGACTAATAATTACATATTAAACCCCATGATGAATTTTCAAAAGCATTAATCAGTTTTAAAAAAGGAAAAAACAAATGTACTAAATCCGGTTGAACCGAAGCGTGGAAAACGTGTTTGAAACTTTTGTAAACTAGTTTTCCCCAGGAAGGGCGAGTGTCCGCACCCTCCATCCCAACAGAAATCGACTCCTCGCCCTTCCGCTGCAGCATAAACACACAACGTAAACGCAATTCCCCATCGCACTGCACAAACAAACACGTAAAGCTCCGCCCACTGATCGGATCATCCTCACCGCCAACTAGGAGATGTTTGGAATGCACAAATATGTTCTTTTAAACTAGTTTAAGACGACTGTGGCAAGGTTGGTATTGCATTAATGATTTATTTACGATGAGTTTTTAGAACTTTCCACTTTCACAAGGTCAATTGCTGCCTAAGACGGTTTTGACATCCAGCTGTGAACTCCACGACCACTTTCATCCTCTCCAGGTGTGACTTTACTGCACAACCCTCTTAGAACATTCCACCAGTGAAGGAAACCAGAAGCGAAAACGTGTGTCGACACTGAAAAGCCAGACACGGAATCCCCCAAAAGTCTGGGCGATGAAGCCTGCTCGAGTAAAAACTCCTCGCCCCATCAAATTAAAGCGCAGGTTTACGACCATAAAAATCTAAATAATAATATTCATTCCACATTGCCAGATTCCAGGTTAGAGAAGCTCGTGTGCGCACACGTTTCACTGAGTGGTTTAATTCTAGCTTCGTCCCAGTCCGTCATTCACCAGTCGACAGCCACTCAACGCCGGCCTTTCACCGTCTTCTCTTTATCTCTGTTACGGGGGAAAATACTGCTTATGTGGCATTTCCTGGAACCCAAAAAAGGCTGAACTGACAGACATAAAACTGCTAAGGTCAAGGCCAAAGAACATGCTCACACACATCTCTGTCTCTCTGACAGATAAATAACCTCATACCAATGTCAGAAACCAGTTATTTATGGTTTCATATATCCATATATCTATATGTATGGCTGTCCATCCCTCTATTTTTATTTTCTTCTCTCCATCCTTCCTTCTTTCCTTCCTCCATTCTTTCTTCCCTTTCCAAATTTCTTCTCCCTCACTCTCTTTTAAAAGTGAACAGGCAGCAAGAGAGTTGAGTAAAAAGAGAAAATGACTGAATAAATTTGCTCAACGTTATATATTACGTACAAGTACTGTATACGTTAGCTGAAAATACGATCACTTTGTCACTTTTTGGCCACTTTCTCTGGACACTGATCACTTAACCCACGTTTATTGTATTTTTATTCTACATCTTATAGCACCATGTTGTATTTTATTGCATTGTACTTTCATTTCATTTAAATTTGTATTGTATAATATTATATTTTTTTTTTCTTACATGTTGCACTACTCCCACCTCCCCCATGTATCGTATTATTAAATCTCAAAACTATTTTTTTTTCTTCTATCCATTTTCTTTCCTATCTATCCATTCCATTCATCCACCAGAAGGCCCAAAATCAGCCCTTAAACTCATTACTGTAGCAGCTCTGCTCCAATAGTCTGTGTTTCAGAACCTCAAATCGGCAAGAAGTTGTTATCTAACAGCTAACAAATTAAGATTACACAAACAGCTACATCCGTTCCCAGTGCTCTGCTTAGTGTCGGAGGATGTGATGGAGAGGAAAATGGGAAACACGTTGGTCTGGAAAGCAGAAAACCCAGCAGGTGCTGCACTTCAGGAGCTAAACAAACAGAAGCGACATTTATCAACCGGTGGCCGTACACAAGCCGACACGTGTGTAAACACACAAACCATCAGACACGCTGCACTTTGTCTCTGTTTGCCTTAGCTAAGTCAGGAAATCGGGGAAGGAGGCCCAGACCTACTAAAACCAATTTAACCAACATCTGGAATTAAAGGATAAACTGTGGGAAAGCAGCTCGGTGAAGCCTCAACCGTTGTAGAAAACATGTACAACAAGTGTTCTACATTTGAACCCCTACAAACACAAAGGTGTAAAGAGTGATGAAATACTTGAGTTAAAGTAGGAGTACTATACTGTAAAAATTACTCAATTACAAGTATCAATTCCAAGAAGACTGGAGTTAAAGTTGTTAAGTATCTAATTTTAAAAGCATTTTACTCATGCTGAATGTAGTCAAGAAATGTGGAAAAACGAGATTTTGATATTTACGAGGTTTACTTCATAGTATAAAAGTGAAATGTAAACACCTCAATGTTTCAAAATGGCAGAACGAAACAGATTAAAAAACAACAAAAAGTACAGATACTCAATCAAAAATGTAGTCAAATAGAGAGAAAAAGTTGGTTATAAGCTGCTTAACAGTGAAGTGTGTTGACGTACACACAGTGAACACACACGGACGCCTTAAGCTGAGGTTTCCAGACATTTCAGTTGTGTTGTCTGTCAGTCGGGGATTCGAACCTGTGACTTTTTGGTGGTAGTACTTTTAACCATTAGACCACCACTGCCCCTCAACACCATATGTTTAAGATTCTCCCTCCATCAGATGACTTTGGAACCAACAAACACTGGGTTGACACAGTTGTCCGTGGTCACTGCCAAGGTTCATTGTCCTGCCACTGCTATTGTCCTCACACACACATTCAATCACAAAAGCCTGATGTATCAATTACAAGTCATGTGCACCACTCATCACAATGGCGACCCGTCGTGAAAGTTCCTCGCGCAGACAAAGCGATCGAAACCGGCGCGAGGTCAGAAGAGGTGGCGCTCGTGCTCGACCCAAAACAACGTATGTATGCAAATCTCGACATGCGTGCGATTGCGCGTGCGCGTGAATTTCAAAGGCACGTAGGTGAGAGATCCATCCGACCATGATGTGAGGATGAGGGTGATGAAGGTGGACACACGCAGGGATAAACAAAGCGAGATGATAAGAAGTGCACGCGCTTCTATCGGGCACATGTTATTTTAGTATACTGGATTATATTGAGTCGGAAAATTAATCGCATGCGTTAGAATGGGAACGTCATCATGGGGATATGATTATTTACTTGAGATGAACGAATTATTTACAGATTACCGTGTTGTTAGGACTCTCGGCTTGAGATCTGGTGCTCCTCTGTTTACTGATGACTAAACTAAACAAACTCACCGACCTAATCAGTAAACTAGTACAATGAGTTCGGCGTTAATCTCGTGCACAGCGTCATATCTAAAAACGAGCACAAACATGCGATTTCCTACAGTCACACTCTCGCGTTACAGAACAAAATGCCAAACTTACTGTATTGATCCATCGACGTGTCTTTGCAAATGATGCTTTGTCCGTGGTTAACCATTAAAGACCCTTCCGCGCTCTTCTTTTAGGATGCTTTTGTCCAGGTAACATGTATTTCAGCCGTGACGGTGAATCCACGCGCGTCCGCCCGCATCCTTCCTGTATCAAGATGTGCTGATCAGTGTGGTAAAGGCACCGCTTTGAGCGATCATTTGTTGAACTCCGCCCTTTATTTGTTTAGTCACGCCCGTTACAAACTTAGCCGCGCCTCTTTAAAGAGACAGATATTTTTATGAGCCATAAAGACATTGTAGTGACAAGAGCGTAAATCAGATTAAAACGCCAATAAAACTTTTACTATCTAAAACAATTAATAATTTGTAAGTTTAATCGAGCACACAGATCAATGAATAAATAAAAAATGGTTTTGTTTAAACAATATAGTTTAATTTTTGATTTTAGACTTTTCAGTTTGCATTATGAGCGGAACAAAACAAACACAGAATACAACTCCACCATTAATATATATATATATACTATAAGATAGTAATTTATGAGAGAAAAAAATACAAACATTCTTGTTTATGCAGTAGGGTTTTCAAGGGTTGCCAAGCTGAGTCAAATCTTTTGGTAGTTTTGTTTCCAGCTTGAGGTGCATGACTTCTGAAATCCAGTAAGAGAAAGTTGGTGGATGTGGATCAATCCATTTGAGCAGAATCATCCACCTGGCCAGAAATGTGCAGGAACCCAAACCTTTGCGATGACTGACGTTAGAATAAATACATTTTTGATGAAAAACTCTCAATAAATTAGTGAAGTATAATTATTTTGATCAAGTGTAAATAAAATGGTCCTTTCCTAAACCCTCTACCGTAATTTGTATAGTTGACATTACAAAAATTGTACTCAGTGCAATAAAATGTGTTTCCCTCAACTGATCTCCCTCGTCTTCAGGCAAGTCTTTTGAAATGCTGTTAACTTGATAGGGATCTTGTGAGGAACAATTGCTGGTGATTTAGACAGTGAGTGTCTAGTCACCCAACCCCCCGTAAACTGTTGTGTATTCACATAAATCACTTTCCAGAAGACCATTATGTGTGATTTGCACCTCTGACAGGAGCCTAAAGAGGAGTATCCTCTTGCAGTTCAAGGCCTTCGGCTCTGTGTGTGCAGAAGAAAGACATGTTTGAACAGTGAGATCACTATCTACACTTCAACAGTCTGATAGGAAGGTCATATATCAGCTGTATTTGCAAAAATGGCCTTAACTCCCAAACCACTGGTGACATGTAAAGTACTCAATAAACAGTGCATTCGGCTAATAACACACGAGTGATATTTACAATCTTCTATGGTTTAATTACATTAAAAGTGTGACAAAAAAATAAAAGACTTCTAGAGACAAACACGTCATTTCCCTATTTGGCTTCAATCCCGCGTTTCATTGATCCATTAATGTGGCACACAAGTGGCCATTTTTGTGTGTGATCACTACATTCTTTGTGTTCATACACACATGCGCAGTACATAAGCATATTTTTGCACAGAAGGCACGTCTGTCGAAGTTTTGAAGATTTCATGAGCTTCACTTCCTGCTGAGTTTTTCTTCTTCATTTCTCTCCTGACATCTCTGGTTTTACCCCCTGTTGTTCAGATCGATGCTTTCCGGCATGGAATAAAGAGATTATCTCCAGGCGAAACTCTCCCACGTCTAAACTCGGTTTCTCAGCCTCTTGAATGATTCAGCAATCACACGTTCTCATCTCGGCTGAAAGTCTCTGCACTGCATCTGCTGGGAAACTATACAAGACGTTTTTGAAGACATTTTCACAGAAACAATACGCAGTGCAAGGTAAAAAAAAAACTATTTTAAAAGTAAAAGTAAACAACAACAACAACAACAACAACAGTAATAATAAAAAGAATATCTGTTTCGGATTGAAGCAGGTGTTGCAAATCTCCACTGCCAATCAACTGCTTAAAAGTCACATGTTTAAATTTTGTGCTTTTTATATACTGTACACAACTTTGTTATTGCAGATTACATTTTTGATATTATAATTAAACAATAAATTATTGCACATCATGTTGTTAATTATACTGATTATACTACAAACAAAATATAACTGCTTTAACCATATAGTAAAAACTAGATTTGATTTAATTTAAGTGAATAGATAATAAATAAGATTTGATGCATAAATATAGTCTAAAATTGTGGACCATATTTACTATACACTTAAAAATTGTCTAAAAATTCATATAAGTAACACAGTGGCAAAGTAGTAGCAATGTTGGCTGACAGAAAGATGAACTCATTCGAAACTCAAGTTCAAGGCCCAGTCGTGGGTTTCTTCCGCGTCTCAGATTTCCTCTTAGTCTGAAAACAAGAATGTTTTCAAGAAAATAGTCTGCAGGAGTGAGCGAGAGTGTAAATGTGTGTGTTCTTGTGTCTTGCTCTTCGAATGTTTGGCAACCAAACCAGTGGGCGTGTTCCACCTTCAAGCCCAGAGTAGCTGGGATTGGCTACAGCCCGCTGTGACCCAGAAATAGAAAAGCAGGTCAGAATATGAATGAATGGAAAGAATGTATACAATAAATAATTGTGAAACAATTCAATCAATTAGAACGTTTACAGAAAGTACTGTAGAAAGGAATTCCCAATGCAAACGTTGAAAAATAGAGCAATTTATTTGCGATATTTCGAACCATAACATGATTCAATATAATTAGTCAAGTTTTGTACAGTGATAGTCACTTCACAGAGAACAAGACAGGAGATAGTGTGAATTATGATCACTGGGTCTTCTTTTAAAATCGTTTTCACACAAGACTCTGACGCTCTTCACGAGTCAGAGCGTAAAATCAAATGATTATAAATAAAGCGTATCCACGGACGCACACGTAAGCATACTGTATGTGTACACTAGGTCAGACTGTGAACGGTAAAAACACATTCTACAATATACTCAGAGAAATACACATAAAGCAATTGGAAATAGCAGTTTCGGTTGATCTCCGTTAACGTTGGATGTTCACACGAGCCAGTGTGTGTGTGTGTGTGTGTGTGGTTCTTTTGCGCCATTCTGTGATGAACCATCCGGTCTGAACCTAAACGAGTTCATGTCGCTCTTTTTCTATTTATGAACTATTAATCATGGTGGAAATGTCCTCACATAGCAAAAGTAATGCTCTTGGCATAAACATTCAGAATTGTCGATATAAGTGTGTCTGTGAGGACATAAGAAAGCAGGATGCACAGTTTCCTCTTCAAAAATAATGTAAAATAATACTAAAAAACATTTTCATTAATTTCTCCACACGTAGATCACAAAATAACACTGAATGGTCGATGTGTCACAAAAACTGTGAACAAAATAGCAATGATAAAAAAATAAAATGTGCCAGTCAATATTTCCTAAAATAAAAAAAAAAACAATTCCTACACACAGAGACAGAACACACTCCACCACTCGCTGCATTGTGTGAGGCATGACCATAAATACACGCCGTGCCTTTCTGCTGTTGTCCTACATAAAATTATTTATAAAAATCGCTCCTCATCCGTTTTTTACTCCCCACAAAAATGTCCCATTTGTTTGTGTTTCCTTGCAACAAAGTTTCCAATTCGTTTCATGAAAGCGGAAAAACCGAAACCAACCGATCGATTGTCAGTGTTTTTAGCACGTACACACCCACAATGCACCTGCACACCCAAGCAAGAAGCCAAACGAAGAAACGAAAAAAACCCAAAAGCCATTCAGGACGTCCCGAGGGGTTCTAGGGGAGCGATGAGACCAGCTGATAGTGAAGGTCAGTTGAAGGAGAGTCTGGCATCAAACAAAAGAGGAGAATCCTGTGGGCGGGACCTGAGAGGAGGAGGAGCCCAGGCTGCTGGGGGGGCGGTACAGGGCGTGCTGGGCGTGGTTGTCATTGGCCAGCAGTGAGGGGGTGGGAGTCCGGCTGCCCTTGGGCCTGAACAGAGTGCCCTGACCCGGGGGCTGTGGGGAGGGAGTGCTGTGGGGCAGTAGTGGTGGTAGCGGTGGCAGCGGGGGTGGGTGTGGTCGGGACTCCTGCTCCGCCACAGAGTCGGGCTGGGCGTAGCCGTACGCCGGAGGTCGAGAGACGCCTTTCTGTTGGCGGCGCCAGGAGTTGTAATAGGTGGGGTCGCTGATATAGTGGTTGACGAAAGAGTGGGTCTTCTGTCGGTTGGGATCCAGCTCATACTCGCTGTCGCTGCCCTGGAATAAAACCAGAGAGTAAATTCATCTTTGTCGTCGCTAGAACTTTCCTTTGCTGTTCTAACGTCTCGTCGTGTTGGAATTGGTCGGATGATCGGGATGGTTGAGGTGCAGAAGGTAGTAAACATGAGGTGGTGAGCGTTACTGGAACCATACGGACGTAGAGGAAGATGAAAAATAAAAGTGAATAGTTCAACCTCAAATTATGTGAAACTTGTTTTGTAGTCAATTGTTTCTTTATTGTGTTGATTGATGTTTGTAATAAAAAATATATGTCGTCTGTAGGTATGTATGTATGTATGTATAGATGTGTGTATGTATGTATGTATGTCTGTGTGTGTGTGTGTGTGTGTGTGTGTGTGTGTGTGTGTGTGTGTGTGTGTGTGCTTATATACTGTATATTCAATATACATAATTATATAATTTACCGTTCAAAAGTTTGGGGTCCCTTTGAAATGTCCTTATTTGGGAAATAAAAGCACTGTATTTGCCATGGAATATAACTTTAAACTAATCAGAAATACACTCTATACATTGCTAATGTGGTAAATAATACAAATTATAAAGCTGTGGCTTTTGTTGCAATATCTACATAAGTGTGACGAGGCCCATTTCCAGCAACTGTCACTCCAGTGTTTTAATGCTACACTGTGTTTGCTAGTAGTGTCAGAAGGATGATGGATGACTGTAAAAGCCTTGTTTGATCATGTTAGCACTGCTGGAAACTGTTTAGCTGGTTAAAGAAGCTAGAAACTGACCTTCCTGTCAGCAGGTTGAGAATCTGGAGCATCAGAGTTGTGGCTTCAATCAAACGCTCAAAATGTCCAGAATTAGAGAACTTTTGTATTTTTATTCATTTTAAGTTCATGTTCAAGTTCAGAGCATTTGTGAGGCGCTTTTCACAGTCTCAACTCATGGTGATAAATAAAATGTGCCTTTTGTCATAGAAAATACAAAATTGTCTAGGTTACCCCCAACTTTTGAACGGTAGTGTAAATATATATTTTTTTCTTTTTCTGGCTGAACTATTCCTTTATCTGGATTAATCTAGAGGGATTGAGACTAGTCTACAGACTCCTGTCTTCTACACTACCAAACACAAACTATGACCTCACCCAAAACTCAGTGGAGAGAACAGAAGCGGCTCCTGAAAGAGCAAAAACATTATTTATAGACCCTCATGGATCACACACACACACACACACACACACACACACACACACACACACACACACACACACCCACACACACACACACACACACACACACGCACACACACGCACACACACTGGTTGACGTAGACCAACAGACAAAACTAATTCATTTGCTTGTCAGGGTTTGCAAACTCTTTTTTGGGATTCTACTGTTTTGTATAATACTGCTTTTTGTATTTTTGGA
>MU204432.1:524481-537790 GCA_017309775.1 Paedocypris sp. Pulau Singkep
TTCTAATTATGACACGTTAGACTTTTCAGATACAGAGATTTTTCCTGTCTTGTCAAGTGTAATGCTTGTCTCTTTATTTTTGGGAGCTGAATGAGCGGAATTTGATTTCTGAAGAAAGCTTTAACTCATTTATCATCATCTCTGGTACAGGATTTTTTCCGACAAGACACTGAGGAAATGAGAAAATTAGAGAGAGGATCATTTATCAGAAGACAAAGTTTGGTTCATGATGGACATCTTTTACAAAACTCAAGAGACTAAAGAGCACAGAAATACTGTCAGTAATCAGCTGCATTTATACTCAATATGGTAAAAGAATTATATATTTTATTTATGTGTAAACGGTTTACTAGTTCTGTCTGCAGAGTTGGTGTTCGCAACAATACGGATATGGGTTCGATTTGATTATCGAACATAATGCAATATTTGTTGATTTGGATGAAAAACATTTGTTGTTTTTGTTTGCTGAAAAAACGCAAAACTTACAAGCAAATGTATGTGACGAAACCTCTTTATAACATCGTTATTACTTAATAACGAAAATCACTATACACAAAAATCTGGCAAAAACAGAAATGTAAAAATAGGAATGTAATAAAAAAAACGTCAAAAAAGGATGACGTCAACAGATACTGAAGGATGCTTCCAAAACGAGGGGAGCAATTATTCTTTTAATTAGACTTATAAAGTTGCTAATTTTTGAGAGGCAAATGCAGTCAGGATCGAATCATAACTCTCGAGAATTCAAGAATACACGTTGAGTATAACAATAAATAGATATTTATCAGATAGATAGATAAGTCAGAAAAACTCAGAGTTTATGAGCTAATTTAAACTATGTATATTAATAGTCTGCGCTTTCATAAGTAAAGCACAACTCACCTGTGAGTCCGACACTTCTGAAGGCTTCTCGGTTAAACTGCTGCTCTCTGCCGGGACCAGATCGTTGTATTTAATGCTGACATCTTCATCCGAGTAGTGCAAGCTACCGGGACTGGGCCGGGGTGGAGACCTGGGTCAGGACAACAGGATGAAAACAACCGTATTAATAATTCTGCTAGTGAAGTTTATAAACTTTGGGAGAATTACTCATCACAGACATCATGTAAAAACCACTATAATTGCAGACTGATTTTTTTAAACGTTAAACCCGTTTTGTTTCAGCTTGAAGGCTTCTGTACGATGCATGAATGACTTGTTCTGTTAATGACATTTGGTTCTTGTGCAAAAAATGTCAAAGCAAAATACTTCAAAGCAAAACGGAAAAAAAAAGTCCTTCCTGGTGTGAGTAGGAAACTTTCTCTTTCTGGCGCCTTTCTTACAAGAGTAGCCGGATTGTTCTCTCCGTCGCTCTACTGGTTTACAGAGTGTAAGAGGATGATTTAAGACTTAAAGTATTAAAAGGGGCATTTTGACTGTGATTTTTTTATAGTTATTATTTTTCGAGGTTGGCTTTGGAATGTACAGCAGTAAACTAA
Organism: Paedocypris sp. Pulau Singkep; assembly: GCA_017309775.1. Lineage (NCBI taxonomy): Eukaryota > Metazoa > Chordata > Actinopteri > Cypriniformes > Paedocypris > Paedocypris sp. Pulau Singkep. Next base: position 525,960 of record MU204432.1, read on the forward strand.
CGGGCCACGGTATTTGAACTGAACTATCCAGGGGTTATAAAAATCTTATAAAAAAATCCCAGTAATCCTGCATCTTCATGGATGATTTCCCCCTTTTGACTGGATGAATACACTAACATGGGCTAAGGACTAAACTTCTTTGGAGAAAAAACAGAAGACGGCGAAGCTAGTGAAAGGAAGCGGACGGAAGACAGATTTGAGAGTTTTCGGAGCAACTGGACTCCGTCTCTTTGAACTCATCCGCTTGTTTGTCGGGAATGAAGGAGGCATGGCAAGATCAGTTAACTTGATTTTCTCTAATGATGCTTAAGAAGCTCCAAGCCAAGGTCATCTGAGACGTTAGCTTTTGAACTCGCCTAGTTAGTCAGCATTTGACAGCCTATAAATGAAGATAAAGTAGCATACGCCAGGGAAGAAACTTAAAGACACATGACAAACTAATTAAAACATTTTAGTTTTCCATCTAATCCTAAAAAATGTGCCTGGCAAAAATTCAAACAGCTTTGCTTAGGCACAAACAAGACAATGATGGTTATTAACCATCACAATAAGATGGTGCTGAAAGGGGGTTGTCCCAATAAAACGGGACCCCTGAGATAAATCAGAAAGCCTCGGGGAGGGGAGGGTTACGACATTGTATCTATTTGACATTCAATGGAGGTTAAGATGTGGGGAAGGTTGGAGCAGAGGGGCGGAGTCTATTCCACCTCCACCCCCATTCCCGTATCCGGCCAATTACCCACCATCATCCTCTCCACAAGAAAGGTTCTCCATCTCTCTGTCCATCTTTTCAAGGCCAAATCATTTCCTTTTCAATCTCATCTCACTCCATAAAGATGGCGGCTCATTAGCATGGCAAGTTCTCCACTGCTCAGACTCTTTCAACCCCATCCCAGGCCTCTACAGGCGGGCGCAGGGTCTCGGAACAACCCCCTATCCCAACACATTCCATTATAATAGGACTAGAACAGATTCTCCAATTACCATTTGAAGAAGCCCAAAAAAAAGCAATGCATCTGGCGAAGAGGGTTTTGGGCCCAAACAGCATTTTAATGAAGAATTACAGGGGTGGATGACATTTTTTGACCCGTTTAATTGACTTTATTATATAAATCATACCAGCAGATCTAGTCAAGTGATTTTGGGCCTTAATTCCACACAACACGTCTACAAATCAAATGTTTTGCTACAAGATATCGCTCATTCATGCAAAAAAAAAAAAAACATCAAAAAGTGTCCATTCTATATCAAAAATATCTGTGCTCGGATATTCAAGGCTCAAAAAACGTTCGAGCTTTTTTGGACTTCAAACTGATATTTTTTCGAGTTTGTCTTTCGGGGCACAATGTGTTCAAGAATGCTAAAAGAAAAAAAGCGGCTTTGTTTGAGCAGCTTACATAAACAGTCCGTTTCTACAGTCTGAATGCCAGAAAGACAGAAGAAGGGGGTCTTAGAGCTTCAACCTCCGCAGTCTGGTGTACTCTTTTAAAATGACAGATTGCATTTGGAGATTTGAAAAGAGCGAGTGTCATTACAGTCCATGCCAACTCAATCTATTTAAAAGATGCTGAGATGGAATCATCGCTGGGCCAGAGCTCTGTGTGGTAGAGAACTTGCTTCTCTGTCTCTTTGTCCGTAGCCATTTGGGAATTCAAGCCATTGTGAATGTAATTGCCTGAACAGCATACTGATGTACAGTCTTGACCACAGATGGAGAGAATGAAAGAGAGAGAGAGAGAGAGAGAGAGAGAGAGAGAGAGAGAGAGAGAGAGAGAGAGAGAGAGACGCAAAATGAAAACAAGCGAGAGATGGGGAGACAGAGAGAGAGAGAGAGCGAGAAAAAGACAGACAGACAGACAGATAGAATGAAAACAAGACAGTTAAAGACAGAGAGAAACAGATAGTGGGAGAAAGTGAAAGAGAGACAGACAGGCAAAGAGAGGAAGACAGAGAGTGAGAGAGTGATAAAGAGAGAGAGAGAGAGAGATAGAGAGAGAGACAGTGAGAGAGAGAGATATATATGTAAAAGAAAGAAGATCACAGTCAGTTTTAAAAGAGACAGACATACAGAGGGGGAGACAGAGACAGAAAGAGAAAATAAAGAGAGAGTGTCAGAATGAAAGCAAGACTGACAGACAGTTGTGAGAGACAAGAGTGAGAGAAACTAAGATAAAAAAACAGTCAGTGACAGAGACAGAGAGAGAGACAGTCAGACAAACAGAGAGTGAAAGAGAAACAGAAAGAGAGAGGGACAGTGAAACACAGGGTGAGAGAGAGAGAGAGAGAGAGAGAGAGAGAGAGAGAGAGAGAGAGAGAGAGAGAGAGAGAGAGAGAGAGAGAGAGAGAGAGAGAGAGAGAGAGAGAGAGAGAGAGAGAGAGAGAGAGAGAGAGAGAGAGAGAGAGAGAGTCTAACCGTTTTGCAAACTAACCGTGTGTAGATGCCGTTCTTACGGCAGAAAGAGTTTTTAACAGAGAGTCGACGATTGTTCAGTTCCAGAGCAGGAAAGCGTCCCTCGTCCAGCCGGACCATTTCCCCATGAGAGAGAGGCAGAGATGTGCAGTTTGAGTGCGAACCTAAAACGAAAGATAAGAGTTACACATCACTCCATTTCAAAGGATTCAATTTTGGTTTTAAAGTCCCTTATACGTGTTGTGATCAAAACAAGAAAACTTTTCTAAAGCTTTCTAAAAAAAAACTAAGGAAAATGCTTCATATTTTTGCTTGTTTTTTTATTTTTTGCTTTTTTGCTTTTGGACTTTTGGCACTAGCTTCACGTGGGGGCGAAACTTACTCTGATTGGCTGGTGAGAATATGATTGACAGCAGTTGACCAGGAAGTGAGCGAATGTCATGCGAGTGTCATTTACCACTTTTTATTATGAGTTATACAAAAAACTGTAGTGTTATTTTTGCACACTTTTGCTAAAATATAGTGATGGCAGATACTTTATAATATTAGTAGACATTTCTGCCTCTCAACATCACAATATTACAAAACCGTGTCTGTTTAGAAACGAGAAGGTCTTGAAAGGCGCCTTATAAATAAAACGCACTATTATCATTATTAAAAATACTAAGAAATCATAGTTAGAAACTGATAAATACTCCAACATAGAAGATGCTCTGATTCTGAAAGTGTTTAAGCGCTCACTAAACCTCCCTCACTTCCTGGTCAATAGCTGCCAATCACATTCTCACCAGCCAATCAGAGTAAGAGCCCCCGCCCCCAGGTGAAATTGGTGCCAAAAGCCCAAATGCAAAAATCTGAAATGCACACACAAACCGGAAACAAAAGATAAATGAACAAAATGTGAAGATAGCAAGAAAAAAATAACAAAAAAAAGGGAAGAAAAGCATTTTGGTTCGTGTCTTAGAAATTTAAGTCTGATATTTTAGGCACTATTCTTGTATTATTCTTGTTTTTGGCACACGGTTTCTAACAAAGTCAATCTGGGTCATTTTATGAAGGTGAAGTGAACAATGGCCGTCGATGTAGACAATATGTCCCCACCTTGTGGGATTGTGAGGCTGGGATGAGCCGATATAAGACAAAATGGAGCAGTGTGGGTGGGAGTTCAGGGAGACCAGCTCTTTGTGTCAAAGACAAACATGTCTCTTGTGTTTCTCCCTCGTCGACATCCTGGTTTAGTGAACTTGACACGACACTGAACACTGGCCAAACTCACAGGCAACTCTGTGAGATTCCCACCCACTGGAATACAGACGCCCAACAAGCCTCGGACTTAGCACAAATAGCCCCAAATAAGCCTTGCTAAGACAAACTATAGCTAAATGCTATAGCTAACAAACAGCTATAGATAACTTACTAAAGCTAATACACAAAGCTAATGTTCACAATCTGGTTGGGTTTTACTGTCAAATAAACAAAAATGCCCTTTACATGTATAAAATGCTTATAACTATTGGCATATAATCAGAAAAATGTATTTAATTTACACAAGCTTTACAAATAAATCAGCATGTAAGTGTCAAGTCAATTCGAAGGGTCATTTTAGGAAGTGAAGAATATGACATTAAATAAAAAGTATAAATGTAAAAATGAAAACATAAAAAGTCTTAAAATTCAAGGCAGTCACTCGAACTAATGTTCAGAGCGTATTTACACACGCATTCACAACAATGTTTTAAAAACCTGTAATGGTTAGCAGATATCGTATTTATGCGAATATAAGCACTCTTCTGATTTTTCAGACACAAAAATAAATTATATATTTATATAATTCTTTTATTAACGTTTCTGGTTCAATTATGTTAATACTATCTTAAAAATACTATTTTTTCTCTTTTTTTTAAATAAACCTACCTAGTCACTCGTATAATTTTGACATCGTTTTACTTATAGATAACACATAATAGATAACAAAAAGTCGATTACAGTGGTCAGGACTTCATTTCCCAAGATCCTTTGCTCTCCAGTCAGACTCCACACATACTCAGCTCAGGCCTGTTTCAAGCTCTCTGTTTATCGGACGCCGTGTGAAGAGGAAGGATTGTTTATCCCCTGTGCAGCGACCAGGCGTTTTGATTGTGTCTGAGCCTTGGTTTTGTTTTTTTTTGTTTTTCTGACTTTCTGAAAATCAAAACATTCACAATACCCACAGTAATAATAACCAACAATGTGGGTAGACAGAAATGCATTATGGGAAGCCAAGGCTTCTTTTACAACAACATTCTTTGAGTAAATTTGACCTTAACCATTTGGGCAGACGTATTTCAGAAAATGGGGTGAGTGCTAAATTGTTTGTCTGAAAGAAATGACTCAAGTGTGTTGCGCTTTGTTAAATGTTTGTCGTCAGTTTTAAAGCACCACGTTTCCCGAGATAAGAAAATACAATTTAGCGATTAGGTTATTTTCTAAAGCTTAGGCGAGACGAGATAAGAGACGCAATTGTGCGCGAGGCAGCAGACCGCCAGCCTCAAACGGCCTGAGAAATGAGTCAGCATTCAAAGTGACGCTAATGACCGCTCGCAACTGGAGCAAAGACCCGTGACTATTGATCTTCTGAGTCTCGCTGGTCCATTTCGCTTCGGTCTCGTGAGTCAGCATGAAAGAGGCTTCACAGATCTATTTTCAGACACCCACCTGAGTCTGTTTTCTTGGTGTATTTTTTACTCTGCCCCCGAATGATGAGGATAAAGATCAGCAAGAGGATGAAGATGAGGCCCACTAGAGCGATGACCACCAGAAACCACCATTCCTCGTAAAAGGGTGAGACCTTTTGGGCTGGAAGAGAGGAAAAGACAAGTGATGTTATTCAATGAGATGTCCAGATGGTTTGATAGTTCATTTCTCTAGTCCATGATCTCACACCTGATATGGATGGAGAAGGAACACTGGGAGAACCGTAACCATAGTCATTCACAGCAATAACCCGGAAGTCGTAGGTCACTCCTTCTCTCAGCATGTCCAGGTTGAGAGTGTAGGACGAAACCTCTTTGGGAATGTCTTTGATTAGAATATCCCATAATCCTTCATCTGCAGGGATTGAGGTGCCATCATATATTAGGAGGCAGGAATTAAATCCACTCGTGTTGGTGATGGCTCAAACTTACCGGATGGTCTGGCCTCGATAACGTAGCGTGTGATGGGGGCTCGGCCGGGGTCTCCGTTTGACCAGTGAAGGGTGAGAGCTGAGCCGTATCGCGAGATGAACGGTTCACCTGGAGGTCCTGGAGCCCCTGTATCATAAAAAAAGTAATACAAAATTAGGTATTTAAAATTCAGAGGATGTCAAACATAGAATGAAAGATTTCAGTCTGGACGATCTACAATCCAGTGGACTGAGAAAGTAAAGTATTTTTCCAGCAACTTTGTACTTGTACTTTTTGATTGAGTATCTGTACTCTTTACTCCACTACATTTGATTGGACACTTATCGTTACCTGTTACATTGTGATTGTGCACGACAGTGGAAGCAATGGCACGCTTTGACTTTCTACTTGACTTCATTAGGGGTCTCTAGTTTTTTACAATTCTTGGTGTTGGAGACTAAATTCAGTGCGAGTAAAATACTTAAGTTCTTTTAAAATTGGGTACTTGACTTTGTAAAAGCTTGTAAGAGAGTAATTCTTACAGTAAGTATGGCATACTGTACTAGAGTACTTCTACTTTAGTATGGCTTTCAAGTATTCTTTATGTTTGGAAAGAGCTTGAGAAACATGCTTTATTTACCAACTTTTTTTTTTTTATAGTTACCGACTTTCCAGTGGCATTAGTTAAAGCTAATGCTACCCACATGGAAAAAAACCTGTTTGCAGTTTAACAGCAACATTTAAATAGCCAAGCATGAGAAAGCAAACAAACCCGACCTTCTCCAGGGCCGGTGGTGATGTTGGCCTCTATCTCTGGGCCGTAGGTGAGAGTTTTGGCCCGAATACGGAAGTTGTAGGTCACCCCATCTGACAGGTCCTTGATCTTCATCCACAAGGGGGCGCTGCCTTTCACATCCACCGTGACAATCTTACTGACACCTGAAGTGTGAGGAGAGGAGTCTGTAGGAAAAACACTCACGCTAGATACCAGGCGACAGTCGAAGAAGGAACTTAGCAATGACACGTTTTAGACGCTTTAAAGTAAGATTTCGTAAAATATTTTCTTTTTCTTTCAAGGTTGGGCAAATGTGTGAACATGACATAAGTGTGTGATCTGTGTGTTAAACTAATATAACAAAAAAAACATTTATTGCCAGAAAATTGCTTTATGTTTACCATACTTTTAACACTTTGTCAATTATAAACTACAGTATATTGTTATTGATAGCTTGGATAGGCCACAATCTTTAGGCTAGAAAACACTGTCTTATACTGAATATACTGTAAAATAAAATAAGAAATATAAAATATAAAAAAAAAAAAAAAACAACAAAGTAAAAGGTAAATTTTGTTATTTTAGCATGTAATTTCTACTTAGGTGAATGTAACTTTAAAGTAATACAGAAGTAATGTAACATATTACATTTGTAATATAACTTAGTTTTTACAAGCAAGTTACTTTGAATACATTGCACATTACTTATTACCGAACATAACATATAAGGTCGCAATCTGTGTGTTAAACTAATAGAAAATAGCCGTCTTTGAGGATTATGTAGATCTGGGGCCGTTGGTAAACAGCATCCCAGCACATCTGGCTGCTCAGTAGGCTTGACCGCAGTAATTCCCTCTCTGATCCCAATTATGCTGGAATTTGGCCAATGCCTGATTTTTAACCATGCGTTGCTTGATAACAGAGTAATGAAAGGGAGACCCCGCGGAGGAATGTCACTCTTTACAGGCCAAATAAGCTTCATCCCTAACACATTTAGAAAACCCTCAGCGTATTTCTGCTACTGCTAAAATCATCTCCATTTGTCTGGGAGTAGTCTTAGTGTGTTGGGGTTTCTCACCATCCACGGGGGTGCAGGGCTCATAGACCACTCGGAAGCCCTCGATGATGCCGTTGGGCTGCTTAGGGTCACCCCAGGACATGTTGACCGAGGTGGTGGTGAGTTCACTGAAGTGGATGAAACTAGGAGCACTAGGAGCTGCGGAGGTAAAGAAGATCTTAGTTGTTTATAGAACCATATCCAGTGGTCTGTAATGGCCACCAGCAGACCCCCGAGAAAGATTTGGGGGTCTCTATTCTCAACGAATAAAGCTAGTTTTGTGAAAAAAAAGCATTATTAGAATGGTTAGAATATGTATATGATATTGAAACAAAAAAAGCATTAAACTTCTGCTCTTTTAAAAACTCTATTTTTTAAAACCTTATCATTCATCAGTCGTTAAAGGTGAGAAATGTTGTTTATTATTCCTATCTATCTATCTATCTATCTATCTATCTATCTATCCATCCATCCATCCATCCATCCATCCATCCATCCATCCATCTATCTATACATTAGCTGTTGGTCTGTCCATCTATCTATCTATCTATCTATCTATCTATCTATCTATCTATCTATCTATCTATCTATCTATCTATCTATCTATCTATCTATCTATCTATCTATCTATCTATCCATCCATCCATCCATCCATCCATCCATCCATCCATCCATCCATCTATCTATACATTATCTGTTTGTCTGTCCATCTATCTATCTATCTATCTTTCTATCTATCTATCTATCCATCCATCCATCCATCCATCCATCCATCCATCCATTATGAAATTGATTATCTGTAAGGAAGAATGCTTTTGCTAAGCAACACTTCAGACTTTAGGAACATGCGTCAGACGTTCAGCTCTGTTTTAGTATAGAAACCTTTTACTAGTAAAGACAAACATGACCCAATTCTATCCGAATATAGCTGCATATGAAAAAGCCTCAAGCTCGAGTAAATCGTTCCCGTTACGAGAGGTCAGGTTAATCTAGCAGTAATGTAGGGAGTTTGTTTGCCCTGCAGAAGATTGGCACGGCGCTCGTGCTGGCACATCTCCCAGGGTTTCATCCGTGCCAAGACTCCAGCTCGGCTTTCTCATCGTACACTTCCGCCCCGCACTGTCACAGTCTCGGAGGGAGCGGAAAAGACTGAATTAACTTTCCGAAACCGCTTGAAAAACTTCCTCTACTACACGCAGCCTGTTTTCTTCACCCCGGCTCCCATCTCACAGTCCTGATCTTTCTGTCACCAGCTTCCGTTCCAACTGGCTACTCCTCCAAACCTTCACAAACGAACTACACAGTCTTCCCTCTCGCTGTTCCATATTCATGAACTCTGAGTTGGGAACTCTGAGTCCAGGATCTAGGGTTCCTAATCTTACGAGGTTTGCTAAGGTCACTGCTGTGATTGTTGATGATGAGTGTGGTGGAGTGAGAGACCTGCTTGCTGAGTGCGCCCTCTGGTGGGCAGTGAGCGCGGTCCATCTCCGGCTGCGTTGAAGGCGGCCACGCTGATCAGGTAAGTGGTGTAGCCTGTCAGGTTCTTTAACTTCACGCTCAGCTCCGGCAGGAAGAGGGTGCGAAGCCGTTCCGTCTCGTTCTGCAGCTGGAACTCCCAGTAATAAATCTAGCAGGCGAAAAAAAAACACAAACGTGAATATAAGTGTTAGACTTTAAAGGAGTTTATAGACTAGAATTTCCCAGATGTTTAGAGAAGGAAATTGCAGAAAATACAGATAGAAAATGAGCATCTTATAAATGAGCAACTTTAGTCTCTATCTAACTATTTTGTGATTGTTTGTACAGTACTCTTTTACTTTTTCTTTGTGCTCTTTGAGACAGATAAAACTGTGAAAAGCACCTTACAAATGCTCAGAACTTGAACTTGAACTTTACTCCACTACATTTGAATGGACTTATCGCTATTCTGTACAATGTGATCATCTTTTTCTTCTGCGCTCAATTTGTTGCGCGGACAAGGCAACATCGCCATCTGCAGGCTGCTGAAGGTACTGGATGCTGTTTATGAGCTAAAAAAAATGTATGCTAAATGTAAATCGTGATGTGTTTTAACAACAACCCTGATACGCAGTCGGTGCTGAGAAAGCAATGTGCCAGCTTTGCTTCGACAGAGCTGTTTTCCTCCAGCTGTAATCTGAGCATCATCGTTTCCTCGACACTTCCAAGAGGAAGATTTTTTAACCTTTGGCAAAAATCTACTCTGTGAATTTATTTTTGGATTGGATCTGAAACCGAGAAGACCAGGTTACAGAAATCACTGTGCGTCACTTCTGCATCATCACTGGAGTCAAATCCATATTGTAAAAATACGTATAAAGCTGTAAATCATCTGACGCGTGTCTGACAAAAGAAACATGTTTGTAGGCTTTCTCACGTCTCAATGTTGCATTTGTTGCCATTCCTAATTTTAACAAATGGACAATTGGAAGAAAAGCTCCAAATGTGAAGGTTGTGTCACTTGTTTAATCTAAAAATACACAATGGCATAAAAGCCTATAACAACATTATTGACATTTGTGCGACAAGGCAGATGAGACACGGCTAAAAGACTAAGAGTGATTTACTGTGTTATACGCGTATAAAAAAATCCATTACATGATCTAATTTTCAAATTGCGCTGTACAATAATACCACAACCAAACAATGCACATTGGATCCTCTTGAGATGAATATGTTTTATTCTAGAAAAAAGCATAATTATTGTTTGTGGTAACTGACAGCACCCTTGTGCAAATGATGTAGATGAATTATAATCTGTGGTTTGAAGTACTTGAGTAAATTGACTTTGTTTCTTTACTTAAGTATTTTGTCTACTTTGTACTTGTACTGAGTATCAAAAATCTAAGCAACTTTTACTCTCTTCTATGACAAGTACATTAGAAAGGACACTTCCTGTTACTCGTTACGTTATGATTGTGTGAGACAAGTTGGCATCTTTTTCAACCACTGTTAATTTCTTGAGCGGAGGTGATGGCCATCTGCAGGATGCTGAAGGTACTGCATGCTTTTTATGAGCTAAATCACATGAACGTTAATTAGCAGCTTTACAAACACCAGGTGTTTTAGTAATTTGACTGAGAAAGACTTTTGGTTCATTATTTACTTTATTTTGAAACACCGAGGTGTCTAAATTAGGACACAAAACCTCATGAATAAACAATTTCTTTTTTTTTAGCCTAAATGCAGTACGAGGAAAACACTTAAGTACTCCTAAAAGTGGATACTTAACGATTTTTACTCAAGACTTTTAAATATAAATTTTACAGTAAGGCATCCATACTTTTGCCCAAATATGGTTTTCAGCTGCGCTTTACACCTCTATTTACAATTAAAACTATATATTCCTCATATATAGCACATACTGTAAATAAATATAAAATATTGAAACTAAGTGAATGAAAGTCGTTGCCAAGTCCTGTGAAACTCGGTCAATAAAGCTGAAATTCATATTTCACCTTGAAGCCACGCAGACGCTTACTCCAACTCGCCCACTAGGGGGCGCAAAAGACCCAAAGCACGTCTTCACCTTATAGCCTTGTATGTCTCCATTCTGAGCCTCCAGAGGAGGGGGGTCCCATGTGACATCCAGTTGGGTAGCTGTTGAGGACTGGATGGTGACGCTCTGTGGTGGGGCAGTGGGCACTGATGGGAATACAAAGGAATAATCAAACGCGACCGACTGCAGCAAACTCCCGGAGAGTCTGATTTATTTTTACTAGCTGACAGCGATACTGCACAAGCCTTTATTGGGCTGTCAAAACAATATTGAGCTGGAGCTTCAAGAAGAGATATTTTTATCCTCACCTGCCTCTCCGACAAAAACTTCCTGTGGCGAGCTGGTGGGACCCTCCCCTACCGCATTATACACGCTCAGTCTGATCTCGTAACGCTTGTGCTTATTCAGATCTGAACAAAGGGAAGAGAAAACCACACGTACACTCGCTGTTCAATAGAGTGGGGCAAAGCTTTTACTTCTGCTAAAACATAATGATCCAGTTCTGATGAAGTGAGATGTTGCGAGGAAAGTCACTGACACTGTGGGAGAAATGAGGGAAACAGAGAAGCGCAGACGTGAGAGACGAGATAAATGAGGCCGAGCTCACGAGGACACGAGGTGTGAGATAGAGATGGAGTTTGGCAGGTTGTACATTACGGAGAAAATAAAAAGTTAGTGGGTTAGATAATATTTGTCTGTCAGTCTGTATGTCTGTCTATCCTCCCGTCTGTCTATCTATCTATCTATCTATCTATCTATCTATCTATCTATCTATCTATCTATCTATCTATCTATCTATCTATCTATCTATCTATCTATCTATCTTTCTATCTATCTAGCCATCCATCTATCCAACCATCCATCCATTAATCCATCCATCCATCCATCCATCTATCTATCTATCTTTCTATCTATCTAGCCATCCATCT
>MU204432.1:537890-607650 GCA_017309775.1 Paedocypris sp. Pulau Singkep
CCATCCATCCATTAATCCATCCATCCATCCATACATACATCCATCCATCTATCTATCTATCTATCTATCTATCTGTTTGTCTGTATCCATCCATCTATCAAATCGTCTGTCCATCCATCCATTCATCCATCCATCCATCCATCTATCTAACCATCCAGCCATTCGTCCATTTATCCATCTATCCTCCCTCTGTCCATCCATCCATTCCTCTGTTCATTTGTCCAGTTATCAATCCATTCGTCCATCTTTCCACCCCTAGCCGTTCATCCAAACATCCATCCATCTAATTATCCATCCATACATCCACCCTTCTATCCATCCATCCATCCATCCATGTAAGAGAAGTTTTTATCAAATAACGTGTTTCTAAATTTTAATTCACAGAAAAAAAAAATTTATCTTAATGGCCCAATTGTGATGAAAAATAAGCCCTGAAGTATATGTTCAGTTTCTTAAAAGAGGAATGATGTACTAACGCACTCTACTCCACTGACATCTTAAACAAATGTGAATGTGAGAATGAGAATCTCCAACACTGGAGTAAATCATGACGCGGGACATTAATGAGACGGTGAGAGTGAATCTCAGGACTTACTGTCCAGCTCGTATTGTGTGAGTGAGGATTCAGTCAGGTTCCTCACGCTGTAGGGGGCTGACACGGTGCGATGGCGAGTAAAGAGGTAGAAGAGGTACAGAAGTCGAAAGAAGGGGAAAGAGAGAAGAAAGACAAGCTTGGTTAGTGCATTGGTTATAATCCGGTTGGCAGTGAAAGACCATCAGTGAAAGACCATCCTCAAACACGCTGCACCTTTCATTATATTTTAATGCGACAAAACGCTTTATAATTTTACAATAAACCCTTTGTTACATGTTCCTGTTACATAGTATCTGGTGGTAATTAGACATCCTGTAACAGTAACTTTACTGATTCTACGTACATCGATATTTATGTAGCGGTTAAAAATTGTATCTGGAACAGTAGGCAGCAAATCAATTCACAGTTGGGAATTTTTATCTGTAAACCATAACCATTAATTTGAGGAAAATTTACTAGCTCGCTTAATTTTGCAAAAGCTTTTGTATAACAGACACTTAATTATAACTATAAACTCACTTAATCACCCATAACTCCTTGCTGTCATACTTTAGATGGACATTTAATAAGTCTTATTTCTTGTTTTTTGAATATACAGCATCCTCCCACTGAAGTAAGCAAAATTAATCTGTGAGGTTTGTGCGTACTTAACGTATTTAAGATTGGCCACGCCCACACATCAAAGCAACCAACCTCAAGCGTCTCAACAAGTCTCGACAAAACAATCACAGAGTCAAACATCTGCATCCAGGAAGAGCCAAAGCATAGCCATCAAATGCCACTCAAACATTGGAATAGTTTCAGAGCAAGATCCACACAGTTTCCCCTAAAGCCAAGTGAGTCTTTCTTATTTGCAAGCATCTGACCTCTCGAGTATTTCAGATCCATTTCTGAAAAATATGTGTACTTTACTGGGATTATGTACTTACTGTAAACGAGAGCTTTCTGAAAAGGATGCATACTAAAATGGAGGCCACTGTATGAAACACGGATGCATCATCATGACCAGTGTTGGGTACGTTACTTTAAAAACTAAATACTAATTACTTTACAATTTTAAAATTAAATTACTGTGTCTGAAAAGTAACTTAGTTACTGAATAAGCAACGTAACTAAATACTTTTTAAAATTGCTGTCTCAGGGCTTTCAGTAGATACTATATAACAAATGACTGTAATGTTCTTATCTGCTTGATTCATAACAGCAAAGTGACATATATTTCACTCTCGACATATATAGTGACAATATATGAATATTGTCATTTCGTAAAACAGCCAAACTTTTAATACGACTGTCGCAAACTGTCGCAAATCACATGCACCAGCCCTTTTAGAATTTAGAAGCGAATACGACTTTTACCATACGAAGATAAATGTATCAAATTAAGTAACAATATTCAGTGAGTTTTTTTTACAATGTAATGCAAGTACATTGTAAGTAACTGTAATTAAATTATCTAAAAACAAACAGCAATTTGTTTCATTACTTTTAATTACAGTAATGCGTTACTTTGTAATGCGTTCCACACTGATCATGACATTTTCACGTCAGGTATATTGACCATAAGCATAGTTGCATTATAATATAAACAATAAGAGAAGCTGGAGTTGAGACGCACCTGTAAGATCAGCCCAGGTGACTGTGGGACTGTTGACCGTGCGCACAGTGAAACTGCGAAGACGGTCGTAGCGTAATTCTCTGTAACGGACCCGAAAACCAAGCAAAATGCCATTGATCTCCTCCTCAGGCGGCGGCTGGATGGGTTCATGCAGATAATGCCATTAATGTGCGGTTCACGATGCTCGGTAACAGATAACGTCTCGGCCAATCAGACCTCACCTTCCAGCGAACCAGCACGGACGTGGTGGTGTGCGGCGTCACAGAGAGGATTGTAGGAGCTTTATCGGGAGCTGATGAAACACAAACAGACAATTTGCTCAGGTAATGATTTTTGCGCTGCACGGAGCAAGATAAGAAGGCCCAGTAGCATTGTAATAAGCCAAAGGTCAATCATGAAGTCACCAAATGCCAGGGGTAAAATACTTGAGTAAACTTTTGTACATTTTGTAAATATTATTAGAATTTTTGGCTACTTTGTACTCGTATAAGCAACTTTTAAATTCACGCAGTCCCAATAAATTCACACAATCAATAATGTTTCAATGTCTAAATATTTTTTTTCCTGTATCTTTACGCATTTGTACATTTTCTGTAGAATCAATTGTATTATACATATGTTTACATATGGTATATTTACAAAATGTACAACAATTCAAAAAGTTCTTCACACCTCTGCCAAATACAAATAAATCGCCAAAAATTTTACTCAAGTACTTTACACCTCTGCCAAATACAAATAAATCGCCAAAAAGTTTACTCAAATACTTTACACCTCTGCCAAATACAAATAAATCGCCAAAAATTTTACTCAAGTACTTTACACCTCTCCCAAACACAAATAAATGGCCCCGTACCGTCCTGTAGAGTAGTGATGGCCTCGCTTTCCTCACTGTACTCGCTGTCTCCAATATCATTAGTGGCTTTCACTCTGAACTGGTAGGATGTGAAAGGTTTCAGCCTGAAGAGCGGGAATAGAAACACTTGGTAGGACTTCTTTCATCTCCTCGTCTCTTTAAATTCAACCCTACTTGTCTATGACGTAAGCGGTGGCCTCATGGTTGACTGAAGCAGAATGGACTGTCCAGTTGCTGTCGGGAAGCTCTCTGTACTGGATGGTGTAGTATCGGATCGGTGACAGGCCATCGCTGCCCGGTTCCCATGACAACAGCACACTCCGAGCCTGGACCTGGTCCTGAGGCACAATGGGGCGACTCGCAGGTTGTGGCCGTGCTGAAAGGCAATCATAAAATGACATATAAAATAAACAACAGCGACTAAACAAAGCGCCGAGGCTCTACCTCTCTTCTCTGTAGTGACCACCAGGGCTTCCGCAGCCTCCCCCCAGCCTTTACGCGTCTGGGCTGTGAGGCGAAACACATAAACGCTCTCTGGTTTCAGTCCAGTGGCTGTGTACTGCCGAGCACTCGGGTTCAGCACATCCACATGAGCAGAAGTGATGCTGGAGGAGTTTCTCCGGTAGGCAATCTGATACGCTAGGTGAGGAAAAACTAGTTAAGCCAGGGGAACATTTACTTGCACTGAGTTTAGGCTGGAAAAACAAGCAAGGAATGGGGAAAAACAAGAAACTCTTTATTTATGAGGTCATATAGAATATAGAAATTAAATTTAACACCTCAATGTTTCAAAATAGGAGAACAAAATAGATATAGGAAGAACAAAAAGTCAGACTCAGTCAAACTCAAAAGTGCAAAAAAGTGCAACCGCTAAATCACCTTCACGCAACAAACTCATAACTCATAAATAGCATCCAGTACCTTCAGCATCCTGCAGATGGCAATATCGCCTCATATTTAATCATATCATATTACAATGTAACAAGTAACCATAAGTGTCCGTTCAAATGTAGTGCAGTAAAGAAAACAGATACTCAATCAAAAATGTAGTCAAGTAGAGAGTAAAAGGTGCTTATATTGTTGATACAGAGTACAACTACAAAGTAGCCAAAATACTTAAGTGAAGTAACAAAGTCCATTTACTCAAGTTCTTTATACCACTGATAATTACATTTATATTCATGCTACTGATTTAGACTTACTAGTTTGTAGATACTAGTTGTAAACCAGGTTTACAGGTTTGTAGTCTTCATAAAGAGTCTGAATTAAGCTTAAGTGATTGTCCGGTTCGGTTTAAACATCCTGTTTATTGATTTTTCTTGTGCAACTTCAAGTTATGCATTTATGTATTTAGCTGGAAATAAATTAATAGTTTCTGATGTTGGCGAAGGTGATATGACTTTTTCAAATTCTTTAGACATGCTCATCAGTGAGGTCTTAAAAGATGATTTATAAAACAATGGACCGCTTTGTAACGTGTTCCATGCGCCATGAACTGGAACCAAACTATTCTGAGAATCTTGACAAATTCCAACTTTTACCGAAATGTCAGTGCTTTTGCCACGGACAGCTAATTTGTTTCACAGTCACTTTCAAAGAAACAAAACTTTTGTGAAGCATCTTACCGAGAATAATGCCATTGGGCTGGGCCGGGGGCTGCCAGATCAGTCTCACAGAGGAAGTCCTCACTTCAGGGAACAGGATACCAACAGGAGGTCCGGGTACTAGATTACGACAAAACATCTAGAATTGAGAATCTACGTAGTCTAACTCAAGACAGATCGTTTAGGGGTACTAGAGTCTCACCATCGTCTAGTGTTCGCTCATAAATTGGTGGAGAACTAGGCTTGCCATCTCCTATGCGAGTGAAGGCAAGTACCTGGATCTCATACAGGACGTACATCCCAAGGCCGCTGAGCTGGATGCTGTATGTGCCATTCCCTTCCACCGTCCAGAGATGCTGGAATGACTCTGCGTCCTTCTCCTTGTACACCACCTAAATCATGAGAGGAGGATCGGAAGCTTCTTAGATCAGAGTTCTTCATCTTCAACAAGCTTTGGGCCGCACCTTATGGCCCAGAATTAATCCATTGCGATCAGCTTCGGGCACATCTCCCCAGCGCACCAGGATGCTGCTGGACGTCGTAGCAAAAGCTGAAACGTTTGCTGGACCACTGGAAGGAACTGATGGAGAACAGCAAAGGGAATGTTTGAGGAGAGTTATTCAGCTGTCATTTTTAATAGTGTTTTACTGCTGAGTTGTGAAAGTAACAAGATAAAAAAAGAATAGGTAGGATTTGATGGTTAACTGAAGAATTGGTTTCTGAAGAAAGGACATGACAGAGCACGTCACGCTAGTCTAAAAGCTGTCCATCGATTGCAACGCTAAGCATGTTTCCTGAAAGAAGACAACGTCGACTATGTCTCATGCAGCGCTAGGACTGTCCCTTAAGAAAAGTTATTAGTTATAGTTACTTTTCCCAAATAGTAATTGAGTTACATTGTTACATAATTACCACAGAAAGTAATTATTGCATTACTTAATTATTTTTTGATTTGTCAAAGAAATATGAAATATCAAATACAGCTCTCAATACTATATATGTTGAATGAATGAAATAGATACAAATATGATACATTATTATTATAAATCATTAATCTACACTGTTTCATTATTGCTGTGGGACAATGTGAGAGACAAATCCAACAAATTACTGTAAATATTATCATTAGTATAGTGAATAATTAAACACAAATAATCTTTAGATGGTTTAGAACTTTTAATATTTTTTGCACAGACCACAACTGGCCAACAAATAAGTCTAAATATAAGTTGTGCTTTTTAAGGAATGTGCCAAAAAAAAACAAGAATAAAACTGTCACTCAAGTAGCCTACAGTATTTTCTTTCTCATAAAAGTAAACAGTTTAACAAGAAGTGTTCTGCTCTCAACATAATGCTTAACAAAGAGCTAAAACTAAGCAATAATAAAGCAATAATAATAATGCTAGCTAGCCCAACACCTAAACGTCTGGCAGTATTAAACAAGTGAAAAACCACAAAAAAATAATGAAACAAAAAATAACTCCACCGTGTAAGTCAATAACTAAGCTATATCACAACATACAGCAAACACGTCATTTTTTCACCTGACTCCCTGGTCCGTCCATGCACCGGTTGGCTCCAAGGTCCAGGCCCAATGCCATTAAAAGCTTGCACCTTGACCTCATATTCCGTCCACTCCTCCAGGTCTTCGATGGTGAACTCCCTCTCCAGCCTATCAGCAATGATGTGGGACAGGACGCCGGCCTTTGAGCCCAGTCGAGAGTACTGCACTCTGTAGCCCACCAGCTCAGGATTCCCATTGTACTGCCATTCTGGAAGTGGCTGCAACACAGATGCGTCTTTTAGACACATTTGAGGAAATTTGGCATTTAGATGTTGGAAAATGGAAACCATACCACCCATCTGAGCCACAAGCTGGTCTCACTGGCTGTGCGGAGCGTGATGTTGGCTGGGGCAATATCAGGGGGTGCTTGAAGAGTCTGGATCTTTCTGGAGGGTTGACTGGGTGGACTTGTGCCTACTATATTGACTTGCCGCATTCGAAACCTGCGATCACCAGCTGAGTTATAATGATGCCAAGATGGAAAGCTTGAAACGTATTTGAAAGTTCAACATAGTAGAAGGACCTGTAGTAGGTGTAGGGGTTCAAGCCCTGTACTTCCAGAGATCGTGCATCGGGCTCATTGGCCACCTGATGGACCATGACCCACTCTTCACTCTCGCCAATAACACCAATCTAAGTGGCAGAGAAATCGATGACGACAAATAACAACAAAACACCAAATGTGATGCCTTGAGGTGAATTCTGAAGTACCTGAGCCTCCACCAGCCAGCGTGAGATGGATGTTTTGCCGTCATAGCCTGGCTTGAATTGCAGGTTGACCGAGCGCGGGCTGATGTTGGAGATAGCGATGTTGGTGGGAGGTCCAGGCATTTCTATGGGAACAGCAGAAGAGCGAAGAACATGATGAATGGTCGGAATTGCCGGGTAGGAATAATAATAACAGTTCCCTCGCAAAACCCCCTGCTGAATTAGTTTTCCGCTTTAAATATGAAGTCACACTACACGAAAGCCTACACGACTTGTATTGGCTCCTTGCCTATTTACCTTCTGTACTGATGAGAAAAGGCATTTGCAATCAGCACGGGCACACATTTATATCTCCCATCAGTTAATTTTTGCATACAGAAATGGAAGCTTGCAAATTATCATCACGGAGAACAAAAAATGAGACCAGATAGGTCTGATTTAAATACAGCGCCATCCATCCAGCATACCAATCATTTATTACTCGCAGCATTAGAGGACAACTTCAAAGTATCTGCCCAGAGTGTCAAATCTCACCTTGTTTAGTCTCTGCTTGGCTCTTAAGGATGGCTAAAGATTATAAATATTAATGCACTAGCCCGTCATATTCAGCAATATCAAAGGAAAGGTTAATAAGGCCACACTGTGGAAAGTTAACATAGCAAAAGTACACAAGGTTTGCTCTGGGGTCTTACAGGACATTCCAATTTGAAAATATGTGATACATCATTCATTGTCTCCATTTGGGAAATAGATGTAAATAATGCTTCGTAATTCGGAATCAGTTAAGCGTTCGATATTTGCCACTTCCACTAGCTTAGATCATAATATGACAGCATATGATAATCAGGGAAGCTATTAAGAGGAAGAACGTTAGGAAGGTTCCTGTCCGCAAACTTGTGGGGAAAAAAAGACCAGGCTTAATAATATTAAATATATTTGCAGTCCAAAAATCCGACTTTTTCCACAAGACCCAAAACTGCTAGACATTCCCATGATGATAATGGGAGAGACTGGGAAGCAGGATCAAGAATGATGAGAAATCCTAGGACTGTTGCACAGTATTTCTCATCACACTGTATTTTTTAACACATTGCGGCCTGCTAAATAAAATACTTCAAAAAGTGTACGCACACATGATCATATTTTCACATTTGCTGTAAAACCTTCCTAAAAAAGCTAAAATCCAGTTCTAAAATTTTCATTCGCTTTGCCAGCTCGTTGAAAAACTGACAGGCTGACAAGTGACAATTCCGACAGCTGTCCTGGCACGAATTTGAAATCCTTATTCCTAATGCAAAAAACAATTACCCAAAGGAGCCTTCATCAAATTAATTCATTAAAAATGGTTGTCTGGTAAAATTAGCGATCGGTTTTCATTGCTCAAAACGTACCTGGTGGGACACCAGACGAAATAGTGGAGGATGACAGCTGACCTTGACCTTTAGAGGTCATTCCAGCCACCTGAATGGTATAAGTGGTCAGGGCGGTCAAACCAGTGACTCGGTAATCCTGCGTCATGTTGGGGAGGTAATGTGTGACCCGTGTGTTGGTCCGGTTGAATTCCTCCCATGAAATGCGATATCCTGTGTAGACCAGGACAGGGATGAGTGAAGTCTCGTCAGGACAACACAGAAACTCTCCAGTACCTGTGAGGATTCCGTTCTTCTCAGGAGGGTCTTTCCAGCTGACCTTCAGAGAAGTATCCAGGATTTCTGTAAAGCTCAAGTGGCCGACAGGTCCTGGGGCTAAAAAGACACACAACATGAATGACAATGGACCTTTCTAGAGAGCAAAAACAAACGCCGCTCACTGTCTTCATGGGTGCGGATGCGCTGGGCAGTGCTGCGTGGACCATCGCCCGGTGTGGTGAAGCACAGCACGCAGGTAAAATACTCGGTGAACTTCTTCAGACCACTGATGTAACCCACATGGACGCTGTCTTGAAAATTGGGTCTCACTGTAACCAAGGTTACATCCTCCTCATGGCCCGGTTCCCATGCCAACAGCTAAAATAATAACGGGAAAAAAACGGAGCAGATGTGACCAGTATCGGCTAACACTAGCCAATGTGCGTCCCGCTGCTGTCTCAGCATGACAGATTGGAACTAATGAATGTATTATGATCAACTAGTCACTGCTGTTTTGTGGGGAATCACTAGAGGGCAGTGGATGGACGTTCACCTTGTATCCCTGGTTGATGCCATTGATGAACTGAGGACTCGGGGCGCTCCATGTGAAGCGAACTGTGGTGGAGTTGACAGCCTCGGTCTGAACGTTCCCAGGTGGCACCGTGGGCACTGGGAAAAAAAGTCAAATATTAGGATGGACAGTGGACAGAAAAGAAAAACATCTCACCACATTTTTCCACTGGATCATGTTGAAACGATTAATTTTTTCAACTAATTAAGCGCAAATGATAAACTGAAGCTTGTAATGTTGTAGTTTGAACTGTAAAATATAAATGTATGCAAAATCAACACTTTTTTTTGCCCCATACACAGTATACATGTTCCCTTCATTCTCAATCTTTGACTGGACTGTGATTCACGTGCGCGACAATCTTGCGACATTTGGCTTTGCGACATTTTGCAACTTTATATCCACAGTTGTGAATGAAAACCGTAACAGTTGAAAACCGTGTTTCAAACGCAGTCGGTGTGGATGATTGCATTTTCCCTTCTTTATTAGTGAAGTGCACCGTGATTTCAGCTCTACACATAATACTTTTGCTCTATTTATGGATTTATCTGTCAAGGTTTTAAAGTGAAACTCTGTCTAAAAGTCCTTCCTTGCTCTTATTCAGTGCACGTCGACAAACCGGAAGTGCAAAAACTGCTACTGTGATTAACGATGTTAAAAATAATTGACGCAAGTTAACATTTAAAATTAAACACACACGTTAACGTATTAATGTTGACAGCCCTAATTTAGATGTACCATATTTACGTGAATACAAGCACCACCCTGACAACATGTTTCCATTAATTTGTGTTTGTTCCTGACTTGAAATATGGAAAAATGGGTGCTTATATTTACACGCATATTTGACGCCCCCACGGTTCTTATTAAACCAAAGCAGTTATTGTATTTCAATGTTTATTCAATGTGTCAGGTCCCATTCACAGCTTAAAGAAGTAAAAAAAAGCAATAACTGAAGGCAATTTGATGTGTAATAAATTTCTCGTTTGTGAGCTGACATTGATATAAACCACTCATGCTCCGCACCTCCCTGTAGAGTCCACTCTGTGACCTTGGGGCTGTAGACGCCCTGCCCTGCCCCGTTATAAGCAGCCACCTCGATCTCATAGTTGGTCCAGATGATGAGATCCTCCAGCAACAGATTTGTCTGGTCTGGGTTAGTAATGTTCTTCATCTGACAGTCCACCGGTAATCCAGACAGACAGTACCTGAGGAGCATGGAGGGGACAAGATAAGAGATGGCGGACAGCATCTGCCGATGCTTGAGATTAAAGCAAACCACGGGATGTTTCACCGTGTGAACACTATGAGCTCCAGCGAGACGTGAACCAGGCTTGATCCGAGATGAACTGCTGCTGAGAGCAGATGATTGTGTAAAGGTGAAAATACCTGATGATATAACCCTGAAGAGGTCCATTTTGATGGCTCTCGGGGGGCGGCTGCCACTGGATCATGATGGACTGGTTGGTTCGGCCACTGGCTATGACGGTCTGAGGAGGGGCACTGGGGGGCTCCTCGGGCAACGACACTCTGACATACAGGCGAGAATAGGACAAATTAGAAGAGATTTTAGAAGAGTAATCTACACTTTGACAGGTTGGACACAGTCCGCAAAAAATGTCCTAGTGCACTGGCGGTTCTGAAAGAATTGGGAAGTTCTTTTCACTTCACATTTTGGAGAAAAAAACCACACTTCGAAATTACATTAAAAATGGATGCAAAAACCTTAAAATATGAATGCGAAATATTCCTTTCTTTATATAAATAATGAAAAAAAAAACACACACGCAAAAGGATTCCAAATGTTCAGCGTCTAATTTACACCATACACAAGTGTATTCGTGACACCCGGCCTGTGCAACGGCGAAGCAGCTTGTTTTCAAGTATCGTCAACAAATATTGATTAGAACAGAGATTTTCTGTCTTGGAAACCATCTGAGCGCTGGCTGCATTACGAGCAGGGCCTTGGAGGAACGTGCTCACTCTCAAGTTAAGATGATCAAAGTCATCACCGCCAAAACCAGCTAATGCCACAGAGTAAAGCAAAAAACAGCCAGACTCTTCTTAAATCTATTTAACTTGACGTCTTGATATCTCCTGTGTGAGCGCTGCAGTTCTGTGGCTGAGATAAAGCGCAGTGTTTTAGGATCAAAGCAGGAGGCGCGGATCCTTGAGCGGCACGGCGCTCCATGTGCTCTCATGTCACCCCCACTGCTGATGCTTCTTCTGTCTGAACATGGTAGGAAAAATCGTCTTCTGATCTGAGCGCATGAAAGTTTCACAACAGAAGAAGCTGAGAGAATAAAACTGATGCTAAAATGAGCTTAGTCTTAGTGAAAGAACCAACGCTGAATTTCTCAGAGCTGTGAAGACACAGATGAAGGACTTGGAAACAAAGTCCAGTCTTATTTGTATTTGTATAAGTCCCAATAGTGTGATTGAGGAACTCAATTACTACGTAGGTGATATTTTAACCACCGCCTGAACTTTTCTTCTCAGCAGGACTCAAATCTTTATCAATTTGTGACTTGTATCAATGAGTAGAGCATCACATAATGTGACGGATGATGAGGTTCACACATGTTGACAGCCCATATATTCACTTTCCCACTAACTCAAGTCAAAGCCAATCTTCAATCCTTCTGCTCTTTCTGTCTCTCTGCAGCAGCAGGGAAGTCCAACCGCTCTGCAAATTGGAGAACTTAGTCTTCTGCAAACCTCCACACAACGCTCATCTTGATCCAGTGGCGAATGATCCCATCATTACGAAAGGCGCGGCGGTAGTCAATTTTTAAAGACTGTTAAACTGATTGCTGCAAAATGTTGTACTATTTATAGTCAAATCAAGTATTTATGCGCTAACTAGTTCCTAGTCTCGAGTCTGGTTTCCGACTGTTACAATCCGAAGCCTCAGTTGCCAACAGCAACAGACTCATTGACAATCCTGAAACTCGTTAGCCTCCGTAACAGGTGCTGTGGATTGGCAACACATTATAAGGAAGAATGGAGAACTAACTAGTTGCCGTTTATTGACGTTGAAGATGCAACTGTTTTCCGTGTTTTTCCGTGCCCGTGGACTATTAAACTGTTGTTTCCTCGTGTTTTCTGGACTAAGTGGTAGTGTATGTGGACTAAGGACATTCCGTGTTTCTGAGTGCCGTCATAGTTTCAAAGGATATCCGAGTTTCCAGCCGAGTGTTTCAGAGTTTCTTTCCGAGGATCTCCGAGTTTCTCTTTGAGTGCTTCCTGTGTTTCTGCGGGTCTGAACTCCCCAAGTTCTGGATATAAGTTTGGTTTCTGGACTTTGTCAAAGATTGGGCTGGACTGGAATTTGTTAACTTTATTTTTTATTACGCTTACCACGTGTCCAAGAGTATCTTGATGATCTTTTCAGCAATTCTGTTTGCCAATTTGTTTGCCAATTTGTTCAAATGTATTTTTTTAAATAGGCAAAGGTCATAAGCGACAGTAGTTATGATCGAAGTTTGTGTGTGTAACTTCTCTGGATGGTTAAACCAGACTAGCGGTTATTAAAACTAAAATGATCAAGTCCCTTTGTGGCTTGATTAACCACAATTGTAAATAGAAACAAGTTCGAAAAGTGTGTGTGAGAGAGAGAGAGAGAGGGAGAAAGAGAGAGAGAGAGAGAGAGAGAGAGAGAGAGAGAGAGCTTGTGAGTAACAGAAGTGTTCTAAAGAAAAAATACCAAGTCAAAACACAGACCTCTTGTAGTTTTACATGTGCTAACAGGCATGACAAATTAGTTCTCGAAAGCGATAAAGCCACGGTTTCACTTAGACCCCAAGTGTTTCAGAAAAGCACATGACGTCCTCATAATGGTGTTTTTCATTTTGGCCCAAGGGGATTTGGGCTCTTGACTGGGCATTGCATCAGCAACAACACCTTCATTTTTTCCCCCGCTCTAATATTTTCCCAGTCTGTTTCTTTCAAGCCCATCGAGGATTTCGATACCCCGGCCAGCAGGTTATTGATTTGCCATAGATATGCATGCGCGGGATGTTGCAGGCTGGCAGAGAATGTTTACTTCCCACATGCGCTCACATCTCATCCTTAAACATTGATTTGAGCTTGACTTTTCCATTTTCAATCAGCCTCCCTCCTGCTGTACAACACCGCGCTCGCCTCCAAATCTAACTGTTCTATCAGATTACTAGGATCAAATATCTGTGAACGACGGCTTCCTTCGTAGCAGGATCCCTTAGACACAAAGGTGTGTGAATATTAATGGCTAAACGCATCGCATTCACGCAGTCGTTTGGCGTTTCTCGGCTTTTTGGGGCAATCTTTGAGTCTGGATGTTGCCAACGTCACAGGCGTTCCTGTGGGATCAGAGCGCGTTTGAAGCGTAAGTCACTCGGCGGCCTTTGTGTTGCCGTAGTAGAGGAGCGAGTAGAAAGCGCCCTACAAAAGCCGCTAAAAATCTCAGCAGATTTTTTTCCTCGTGGCACAACGGGCTGCAGACTCCCATTCAGCTGAATAATGCACCACATCCCTCCTCGCCCGGACTGAGGGTCTGCATCCAAACGTTTCCTGCCGTATCTGGCCTCTGCGAGTATTCTTCCATGCTCCGCTCTGATCCTGTCGGTCACGTCTGCAAGCATCTGACGCCTCAAACACCTCCGGCTAGCTTGTTCTCTGACCCCCGTGATGAAAAATATGTGTGATAATTGAAAATGCCAGTTTCCTTCTGATTGGTCACTATTACACATCTAAAAAAAAAACACTGATTTGCATCCACTTGAACCATGAAGGAAATCTCTAGCTGCAAGCGGGGATTCTCGTTCTGATAAAAATCGGTTTTATTTTTCACACTAACTTTCCTGAGCCTAGACATTATGGAATTGGATTAGTGGCAGGAATATCAAACGTAAATTTCTAACGTATAAACGTATTTCTAAAATATAAACGAACGGAAATGTTTCATATTTGTTTTTTTTTTATGCTTGCAAATACGTCTGTTTTTTTTATTATTTTTTTGCTTGCAATCTTCACATTTTTGGTTTGAAACTTTTTTTTTTCGCTTCCGATTTTTCGTTTGTTTTTTTTCTGGCCCAAGTTCCACACTGGGCGGCCCTTACTCTGATTGGCTGGTGAGAATGTGATTGACTGGAAGAGGGGGAGGAGTTTAGCAAGCGCTTAAACACATTCATAATCGGAATACCTTCAACGTCTAAATCTTGCAGTCTGCACTTGTTATTTAGTGCGCACGTATACAAGGTTTCACATTAAATTCTAGTTAGCACGGAATTATAAGAGCTTTTAAAACCAACAGAACATTTTACAATTATTTTCATTATTATTAGTAGTATTAATTATAATATCATTAATACATTTTATTTGTTAGGCTACAGTATCGGGAGCACTGCAGATACACTGTATTTCGATGTGAAGAAACAACAGTGTGTACTATTATTCTGCAGTCGTCTGCCACCACAATCATTTAGCAATATTGTGCAAAACACTTAACAGTGCAAATGACACTTAAATCACAGTTTGTGTACTAATATTAAAAAAGCAGTGAATGTTAAGGTGTACATTCACTGAACTCGTCACGCACTTCCTGGTCAAGCAACTGTCAATCAGAGTCAACCAGCCAATGAGAGTAAGGGCCGCCCCCACGTGAAACTTGAGCAGGAAATTAGCGAAGAAGTTCGAAAAAACGGAAACGTGAAAATGCAATGTGAAACATGAAATTTGTCTGTTTTTGAGAAATTTTGTCACTAATCTGATTCCATAGGCATGAAGCTATTGCTAAGGGAACTTAAAGTAAAGAGTAAAGTCTGTGGTTGTCTCACCGTGATGTCTCCCTGCTGAACTGACCCTTCCCCACATCGTTGACGGCGCAGAGACGGAACTGGTACGAGCGGGCCGGGATAAGGCCTCCGACGATCACGCTGGCCGCTCCCGGGTCAATGCTGGCTAGCAGGACAGTCCACGGAGCGTCTGCACCACACGATTCAGAATCAAACTCAACCTACACAGAGATGTAAAAATACGAGACAACTGAGAGACACCTACTGTTCTCAGACACCTCCAGGATGTAACGGATGAGCGGGCTGTTCCCGTCAAAAGCCTGGGCCCAGGTCAGGTTGATGGTTCTTTTCTCCGAGATGCTGAGGATAGCGATGAGGTTTTCTGGAGCGTGTGGCAATTGTCTGGCAGAGACAGAGATATAAACAGCGAGAACGAGAGAGAATCAATAAGCCAAACATATCAAGCTTTCTAGAAGAAGATAGCAGATTACTGAATCTCTCGGGCAAATTCATATCTTGTCGTGCTTTGTGAAAAATAAAAAACAAAATCCTGTCAGTCATGTCAATGAAGCAAAACATTCTGAGAGCGGGAATTGTGTACAGATATTTTAATTTCGTCTCTACTGCCTTTCCAATTTACCGTTATTTATCATGCAGATGAAATACAATTTGCTTTTGGAGTGAAACAATGCAATTCTGATAACGGGAGAGCGCAGACGGGTGGGGAGTGTTTACCCTGGAACTTCATTGTGTATTCCCAGCAACAAACTGCTTCAATTTTTAAACCCCGGACGGAAAAACAATTGCACAACAGAAGCCCGAAAATCTGCTCAATATCTTCGTTAACAGAATAACAAGAGGCTGTTTTAATTCAAGGCGTAATTGGATAAACGCATTTGCAATTACCTGACTCTCAAGTGAGCACTGCGGGAATCGTTGCCTCCCACCGAGGTCACCTTACAGGTGTAGGTCCCGATGTCCCCAGACCAGGTCTGAGAGATGTGCAGGGTTCCGTTAGGGTCCAGACGCAAGCGAGGACTGGACTTCACATCAATTACAGAGCCTCCTTTCTCCCAGACGTGCCTGTGAGCAACAGACTTCTTGATTCTTGCTGCCAGGGAGTCAACGTCAAAGCCAACACAAATATATGCAACGTATTTGCACACACAACCTTTTCCCGGGCTTTGTCTATCTGGTGTTTAATTAAAGTCTCAAGTTAAGTTATTGCTCTGTTTACATATTCATCTGTTTTCCCTGTACGGATGAATAACGGCGGCCCAGCAGGTGACAGTTAAATCAAGATGGAAGCTAATAAAGGCAGGACAGAAGGAGCGAGCTAGTGGGGATTAGTTAAGCTACAAAGAGGCAGAAAGACAATATCGGGTGGGAGAAAGACAAAGAGAGGGAGCAGAGGTCTTACCTCACGGTCACACTGGGATCATGGGTCACCCCGCAGGTCATTGTGGCTTTGGTGCCCTTAATCACGCTCTGATCCTGAGGTGGATTAGTGATTCTCGTCCGAGCTGGAGACACAAATCATGGTTGATTGCCATAATCAATCACATCGATTTTCTGCTTTTTCGTCACCGTCTAATCGCAGACCGCATGAATGGTGAAAAATGATGCTGTTACTAACTAGGCCAGGCTTGGAAACTTATTCCCACAGTTTTGGCATCCACTAACTCTTCAGACTTCTTGGTTTCCTATAAACTTTGTTTGGGTCGCTTGAAACAAACCTTCTGCAATTCGTCTAAATACAGCAATCAAACTCAGGAGCACCAACTGACCAGACGGCCAAAGAGATGGTGTCTTCTTAGTCTGGTACAAAGTCAACTCTTGCTAGAGGAACCAGTCTTGGTGCAAATCAAACGTCGAAATCACAGTGACTTTGAGCTACTAGAGTTGGAGAATGGGAAAGGGATTGGCACGTACTACTTTTCCTTGACAAAATGAGTAGTGGCTCCACATTCTTCTGGAATCAATACGCCTGTCAGGATCTCAGTCTCACCTTGATTTGCCCAGCGGGTGAAACTTGTTTTCTGACAGTGGCCAAAATAAAAGTTTTTCTTTCCTTGCATTTTATTTTTATACACAGCCATTACTTTTGTTAGCATTTTCATATGATCTTTGGTAATTGTCAGTTCACATTTTCAATTGCTTTGTGGTCTTGTTCGAGTCGTCTTCTTTCTCTTTTTCTGTTTTGTGTTTACAAGATTTAGCTTTATTTTCCCCTAGTTGTAATTAACTTTATTGTGTAGATGTTGTAAAGAGTACATTTTGACAGAAATTTTGAAATTATCCTACTTGAAAATTATGACAGTGTTTTTGAAAATTTTTTATGTCTTATGTGAACTGGCAAAGACAAATACATCTTACAAAAATGCCCTTTTATCATATAGTCTTCACTAACTTGATTTTCATAGGTTTTTGCTCATTGCATTTATAGTCATATACTCATGTAATTACTGAGCATGAAATGTATTATCAAGTTTTGGAGCGTCGGAAATTCGGGAAAAAAGCGGTAAATGCAATAAATGAAACAAAAGCAACTAATAAAAAATCTTACAGTGAAGCTAGAAAAACTATTCAGACCAACGACAGAACAACAGAATCAAGTTCAAGTTCTGAGCATTTGTAAGGCACTTTTCACAGTTTTAACTGTCTCAAAGCACAAATGCCTGAAAATATTCTTAACTGTGATGAAGTAAGAAGTGTAGAGCTGGTTTTGATGGCCCTGTCCTCACTAGCCATTTGAGAAATTAAACACACTTCGATAATGAATTTCGACACTCACCCCAAACCACTAGATCCGCGGAGGCTTCGTCAATCCCCCGAGAGTTACTCGCCATGCAGGTGTAGGACCCGGCGTCGGACAGGTGAGAAGGGCTGATGAGGAGACTGCCCGACTCCAACAGGGTGAAGCGTGGCAGCTGCACAGAACCGCTGGCCAGAACTCGCTCGGCTGTAAAGAGCAACACAAGGGAAAGTGTGAGGAATGAAAATGAAGATCTACAAGACGTGGCAGCTCACTGAAGACCACCTATTGGACTCCTTCAAAAGCACATTAGGTGCATGGGACGCTTTGATGAATTTCCTTCTTTCATAGAGACGACGGATGGTACACACCTTTCTGCCATGTGATTGCAGGCCGTGGAGCCCCCGAGGTCTCGCAGTGTAAAATGATGGACATGCCATCAATCACGGCACTGTCGGAGGGCCCTGCGGTGATGTTTGGGGCGATACCTGAGGAAACCAGGACAGTGTTAGGAGAGTTTTGTAGGAGCATCCCTACGGCCAGTGTTAAATTGAGCATCCGTGATTAAGTTAATTGCTCAAATTTTTCCGGGAGACAGTTGGACTGCTGAGGCGAACCACTGGTTTGCACCGCATTGCACCATCTCTTAATTCGAAACCCCGAATGGATCCGTTTTTATTAGGTTGTCTGGACTCATCCATCCGAGACCAATCCTGATAAACATCAGATGCGCTTGACCAAATCATCCAGGACTTTTCCGAGCCAGCATTACCGGCTTTTAAATCAAGAGTCCTGAAATGGAAAGGTCCCGTGTGCAGCATCCGTTATTCCTATTATCTTTGACTCTTCAACTTTCAATAATCTCTGGTTTTAATCTCCCTTGTATTAAAAGTAGAAGCAGCAAAGTCACAGCTTTTATAAACTGACACTGTTTGACAGCAGATAAGGCCGAAGATGAATGTAGAGGAGAAGTGGAATAAATGAAGACAGAGTTATTGACGGGCACAGATGGCGATTTGACGTACTGGTGACAGCGAGGTACGTGTTCGTCTGGATCTCTCCCGCTAAGTTGCGGGCGAAACACTGGAACATTCCGGTATCGTCCGGCAGCAGTCCATTTATCTGCAAACTGCCGCCCACCAGGACTCTGTAGCGAGGTGTTTTCACAGGACTTATGGGTACGGCATCCTTATACCACACTATATCTGGCGGAGGTACACCTGCAGGGACAGAAGAAGAGGAGCGTTATCTAACACACACACACACACACACACACACGCCGTACAGAAGCTTAAGCTCACCTCGAGCCTGGCATGGGATGTCTACCACCTTCTCCATTTCTGCAGTAATGTGTCTGTCGGGCTCTTTTACAAACTGGGGATGTTCTGCACAGAGTTGAATGGAGCAGGTCAAGAGAGTCCCTGACCAGACCAGACCAGACCAGACCAAACCACTTGGAATCGGCTTGAGAGTACAGAACAAGGCCCTTAGGAGACAATCCCTAAACTCTGTAGTTGATTTTCAATGAAGCAGCTTTTGATAACGGCCTGTTGCCTTGCTGTTACTTTAGAAGTATATTAAACATGGCACAGTTTATTAGGTGTTATATTGCATCTTGGGAATGGATTTGATTGAGTTTTTCCCAAGAAAAATAAATACAGGTTTATAAGCTGTGGAGACGCCATCTACTACTTACATATATGTTCTATATACACATACATACATATATACATCATTCATCCATCCACCCACCAATCCAACCATCCATCCGTCTGTGAACAATGAACACACAAGCAAATCGTATTATTATCTATGACAGACTATCTGTCATTTTTTTAAATGAGTTATTATTTTTCAAAAATTATGTATTTATGTATCATGTATTTATGAAAGCTTCCTTGTGGATACATTTGTGTCAGCTTCACCAAGGGTTGTGGGTTTAAAACCCAAGTAAACACACAATGATTTCAGTGTAGTAATGCATTTCTAACCACTCTGCGACTGATAAATGCTATAAACTAAAAGAAAATGTCTGCATAAGTATAAAAAACGTTACCGGACTCAAGCTGTTTAAACAACCCTTGTGTCTGGACAAGAATAAACACCAGACAAACACCCAAACGGCAGCTGTCTCACTGGGTTGTAAATGGGAGAAAGTGTCTCAGTCATCAGTAACTCATTCAGAGCTTCCCAGATTTGCCTCTAGGACACGAGCTAGCAGGATACAATCTCTTAAAAAAGGCCAAGCCTCGCATTCACCAAAGGTTAGCTAAAAGCTATTTGAAAAAGGAACTTTTGGAAGAACACGCTGTACCCAAAGTTGAGGCGTTTGAAGCCGTAACGGAACACAGCTCCAGCGCCCAGGTAATATTATTTCACCTGCCAATCCACATAATGACGGTGTCTGTGGGCATCAAAGCCTCGCGAACAGACCCAAATACAGGCAAATCTGTAGAAAGACCAGCTTTCTGGGTTTCATTCAAAACTGTATTATGGAGAAGAGTGAAAAGCCAAAAGGCACGTCAGTTAAGAAGTGATTTGAAAAGTTTAATATTGTTCAGTGTTGAAACCTTGATTTAAATCCAATTGAATCCGGGCTGAGAAAAACAGCAGTCCACAGACTCTCTATGAAATTTAGTGGAGTTGCACTATAATTGCACGGAGAAATGGACAGAAATATAATTTGTAAATGCGCAAGGATGGAGGAGAGAAATTCAAGGATGCGATTGCAGCAAGAGCTTGGATATTGACTAAGTGATGAAAAGACATTTAAATAAGACTTCCAATTTTTGTAAATATATATTCTTTGCTTTTTGGTGTTACGTGGAGATGGAGCCATTTTCTGTCATTAAAAACGGAACATACCTCTAATAGAAGGCCACCATGACAGAAGGGTTGAAAATTTGAAGACTGTGACCTTCTAATAGAAGTTTTAGGGTTTGCATTTTAAACTGTGTACTGACCTTCACAGAGTTTTCCCACCTGCTGTGTTAACCCCAGACATGCTAAAACCATCGCGCTCTCTGTAAATGTATTATTTACGGAAAATCATGCGCGTAATGTTTAGGTAAGACGTGTCCCATTTATTAGGACACGAAAGATCGATGAAAATAAGTAAATATTTAGTAGCAACATATGTGAAATCTCCAACAATAAATCAGGTGAAAAAGTGAACGCTTCATTTTTACACTCATCACGCTTTTAACAGCTCACCTAGCAAAGCAAATTTTGAAAAAGAATGAAATCTCAGAGCTCTGGTCTCTGGAGGTTAAAACATTTAATTCTGATTTCTAAAAAGGTGTGAAGTGAAGAATGTTTGTAAATAAGCGTCTACCCAGCACATGCAGGTACGCTCCCGCGCTGACAGAGGGGGCGCTGCTGCTCCTCAAGGAGGCTTCACACTCGTAGTAGCCACTGTCGCTGACCAACGGACCGCTGATTGTCAAACGACGTCCAAAGTCCCTAAGGCCTCTGTTTACCAGCACTCCGTTTTTCCTCCATGTAATGCTGAGTTTAATGAGAGGCCTGGAGGAAAAGACAGAGAGCGAGAGAGATAAACACAGACTGGGAATGAGAGATAAAATGGCTAGAAGGAAACAAATAAACAGAATTGCGTTTTAATAGTTTGATAGAGGTCACTCGGCGTGCTCATCCACACACACACACACACACACACACATACCTTGCATTGGCCACACACTCCATGGTGACTTCAAACGTGCCCACCATCACACTGGTGTTCTTCGGAGGGATTATTATTCTGGGAGCCACAGGGTCCGCCGGGCCTCCAACATCTCAAAGAAAAGTTGAAAATGCAAATTGGTTCTTATAATGTTTCTACGCTGCAATGACAAGGAAACCAATTGTTCCTGAAATGAAATGATGAACGGTGAGCGTGTTGGTAAAAGGCATTAACCTGGAATACTCGGCAGGTGCGTGATGAAAATGTATGGATGTAGGTTCTGTGACCTTTATTCAAAGTCGTGTGCCGAAATGCAACAGAAACTGACGTATTTACATGACTATAAGCAACACTCAAACACTAGTTCTTGCGCTAATAACTGTCGATTTCAAATATGCACGTAAATATAAGCCCCCATTTCACAAATAAACGGAAACACGTCGTCTATATAATGTTAAACAATGGTCGGTAGGCAGACGTGCATTTTTGGCTCTATAACAGAAATACAAAGAAAAATAACACTGGAAGAAGTAAGATTAAACTAAATACAGTACAACAATTTATATTACAACAAACAGAGACTACAAACCATGAACGCTTAGCTTAGTGCAACCGTCTACAAACGAGTCCAATGAGTCGAAACAGTCGAACAAGAAGAAGACAGGCAAGTAGAAGATAAATCCAAAGAACAGACACAATCAAAACGCCTCGTAGCTGCTCAGGGGAAAAAAAGATCCTTCGTTATGGCGTCGGATAAACAGAGAGCTTGAAATAGGCCTGAACTTGAAACAATTTCTCTGCAGATGTTCGGAGTCGGACTGTTGAGCAAAAGATCTTGGAAAATGAAGTCCTGACCACCAGAATTTACTTTTTGATATCTATTATTCAAGTAAAACGATATTGATAATAAGTCACAAGTTAAACATTTTTTTTATTTTATTTTGTGCCTGAAAAATCAGGGGGGTGCTTATATTCATGTAAATACGTTATTGTTCTTTTCAGTCAACGTTCCTCTCACTTCCAATCACTTTCTTCACAGGCATTTTGTTGACGTTCACAGTGAACTCGCGCATGATTGTGGATGAAAAAAAGTACGGTGGCGGATTTCGAAGGCGGTAACTAGAAAGACGATTTCTGAGGAATAAACGATTTTTAAAGTGTGCGAAAGTCCAAGTGACGTAGAGACGGGGAAAGGAAAACAGAAAGTGGACATAAAGATACCCTGCGAGAGTAGAGCACTTGTTCCTCTCCTTCACACAACCCTCTCCATTATGTGCTTAGTATTATATATGTA
Organism: Paedocypris sp. Pulau Singkep; assembly: GCA_017309775.1. Taxonomy (NCBI): domain Eukaryota; kingdom Metazoa; phylum Chordata; class Actinopteri; order Cypriniformes; genus Paedocypris; species Paedocypris sp. Pulau Singkep. The sequence continues at coordinate 560,540 of MU204432.1, forward strand.
ATTGTCCGCAGTCTCTTCTCCTGTAAGTGCACCGTAATACCTCCACTAATGCGCTGCAGAATGGGCCCTGATTGAGGGACACTGTCGACATGATTAAATGCCATGCAATCACTTGCCGGCTCCTGGAAGCCTTTAGCCGCGCATTGATTCTCTACCTCCAATCAGTGATCTCTCATTCCTTCCATCTTGATCTGATCCCTCTTTATTTGCTCCACTTTCCATACTTGAAACCCCGCGGAAGAGTTAGTGTGGGCTCGGGTCTAACAAAGAGTCTTTATGGTCTCTCTCTTTTTTCATAAATCTGTTTTTGTGGGGTCTATTAAAGAGAAGGGCTGTTTTATGAAGGTGATTAATCACCCTGTCATTGTGGAACAACATGAGCTCCAGCGGACGCCGTGCAGCTCGCCGTCTAAGCGTAGAGGTGCATTGAGGGAAAATTGATTGTAAAGATGGACTTTGCAGTATATTCTCTGCCACAAGATGACACTAGGGGGCGATCAAGATGTTTGTTTTTTAGGTATGTCTTTTAACCTGTTGCACATAAAATAATATCAAAACAATTTTTTTTTGCCCAAATTGCTCTCTTCTTTTTACCGGTTGCCTATGAGACTTTTATTTTTAAAAAAATGTATTCATTTTGTTAGTTAATATTAATTATACAGCATGTGTGTGTGTGTGTGTGTGCGTGTGTGTGTGTGTGTGTGTGTGTGTGTGTGTGAGTTGACGTTTGTTTGAGTGAGTGTGAAGGGGTCAACATTTACATAATATTATTTTTCAAATATGGTAATTGTTACATATTCATATTTACATAATTGTTTTGTAGGTTTGTATCAAATAGTTTTTATGAAAAATGTTTATAGAAATTGTTACGTATGTTATATATCCTCACATGAAAGAGATATGGATTGACAGACAAATAGATGGAAGGAAAGATTGGCTGACAAAAAGACAGACAGAGACAAAAAAAATAAGGTTAGATGGTTTAACAAATAAGAAACAGAGACTGAGAAATTAAAGTATAGATGGGCAGACAGACTGACTGACGAAACGGAATGGTAGATGGACAGACTGACAGAAAGAGATGAAAGGATGGATGGATGGATGGATGGATGGATGGATGGATGGATGGATGCATGGATGGATGGATGGATGGATGGATGGATGGATGGATGGATGGATGGATGGATGGATAGATAGATAGATAGATAGATAGATAGATAGATAGATAGATAGATAGATAGATAGATAGATAGATAGATAGATAGATTGAGCAACAAATAGATAGGCAGATACAAAGAGAAGGCAAAATTGATAAGTGGACAGACAGACAGATAGATGGATGGACTGAAAGAGAGATAGACATTTTAGATATATTGAATTGCAGATGAAATGATATGCAGAAATACCATTAAATAGAAGCTCCTCTAAAGAACGCTTGTCAAATGTCAAATCCCCCAGCAAAGTAAACTGGCAAGCCTCATCAAACGTGCGTTGAGAACTCACTTTCTACATTGAGGAGGACGGGCTGACTGGTTTTGTTCTCGCCGTTCTTATCGTTGACAGCCTGGGCGTAGTAGCGTCCCGCATCAGGAGCCACGGTGGAGAGGATGACAAGGGTGTTGTCCAACGTAAGTGCTCTGAGATGTTAGAGAGAGAGAGAGAGCGAAAGACAAGAAGTTCACAGCATCGGTAAACATCTCCAAACCAGCACAGAAAACCGTTTACTGCAAGCCTAATGCTATCTGCATGGCGGACTTGAGTGGATAAGTGTTTCAGGATTGTCCCGGCTAAAATGCAGGTCGTGTGCGCGTGTGTGTGGTTAAATGAAAGTCGACACTTGGAGTGCAGTGAGATTAGAGTCTGTGTATCTGTCGACACAGGCCTGATCAGCCCAGATTAAACCAACTCCAGCACAATTAGACTGAGGGCTCTCACAGAGTCCAAACCAAACACGCTGCGGAATATCAATGCGATAAAGGAGCAGCAAACAAATCGCACACTGTCAGGCCCTCTCAGCATCATACAGGGCCATTACTCTCCAGACGCCGACGGAGAGAAAGAGAGAATTAGCAGCATCGCCGGAACCTCAGATGTTTATGTAACCCTTGCCTCGGCTCCCAGGATCTCATTTGAGATTTTCCAGAGTCTGGATGCTCTCCAGTTAGCGGGACGGGGGTGGGAAGAACGACACCCCTCCCCCAGCCGACTGTCGAAACCTCTCACGTCAGGCTTGACACGCCGGACGATCAGCATGAATTAAAGATCATCAAACATGCTGGACGCTTTTGTTGGGCTTCCCGCTGGCAGAAGAGTTGGATTGATCTCGGGTGATTGCTAAAGACCTTTGAAAGGCTGACCACTGATACACACGGGGCCGGGACGCAGTCAGGCGCACGGTCTGTCCGTCATCCAAGGTCATCAATAGAGGCCTTTTGTCCAGTCGCCTAATTGGCTCCCATGTTGCCGGCTTTCTCCAACTTTCCATTGCGTTTAGTCAGGAAGTCGACGGGGGTTCCGTTCATTATTAGACTTTATCAATACGTCGTGCTGCATTCGAATCTCCTGGAGAGCTTTGCCTCGCCTAGCCCGTAATTTGATTAAAAAATGCATTGGGCTGCTTTAAGACGCATGGAGCATTGGTGGTGGAGGCTTACATGCGGCTGCTGGGGGGAATCTTGCGCCCGTCTCTGAACCAGGTGATCCCGGGACGTGGGAAGCTGTGGATTTTTGGCGGGAAGATTACCGCCGCCTCCCCCTGGGACACGACTTCAGATCGCTCTCCTTCCACAAAGCCCTCCATATCTGAGGAAAGCAAAAGCATAAAACAAGAATATTGAACGTATGGGGAAGACGTCTCAAGGACGGTGTGTTTGTGAAAGAAATACAAAGCTCTCGTGGAACAACGGTTGTGACAGTTGGGAAACGAGCACTTCATCACGGCTTGGCACAACTGGCAAACTCCACGTTCATAAAACCAAACCTGCATTTCAAATTAAGTTTTCAGAAGGCCAAGAAAGTCAGGACCAGAGGAGTAAAGAGTACCTGAAAATACTTCTTGAGTGTAAAATCCAACCTCACTGTAAAAATTACTCTATTTCAAGTTACAAGTCACCAATCCCAAAAAGATGAGTAAAAGTCGTAAGGAATCCAAATGAAACAATCTGAATTTTGGCTAAAAAAAAAAAACAAGAAATGTGATCTATAAATTAAAAAAAAATAGAAATGAAATGTAACTCCTAAATGTTAGAAAACAAAAAAGTCAATCTGTCTAGTTCGCCTGATTTTGCTCATAAATAGCATCCAGTACCTTCAGCATCCTGCAGATGGTGATATTGCCTCATCCCAAAAATTAACCGTGGTAGAAAAATATTCTGAATTGTCACAATGTAATAGGTATCTGTCCATTCAAATGTAGTGGAGTAAAGAGTACAGATGTACAGAAAAATGTAATCAAGTAGAGAGTAAATGTTACTTATATTTTTGATACTCAGTACAAAGTAGCCAAAAAATACTACATTACATTCACTCAAGTACTTTACATCACTGGTCAAAACCACTTCACTGTTTCTCGGAAAAGTCACACAGACGCCTACCGCCCAACAAATTGAGGCTTTGCTTGTCGCCATCGAGTGTATTTCAATCACGTCTACTCAAAGTGTCCTGCTGCTTTCTTCACACTTACAGGCAACCTGGAGCTGAGAGCTTCTCTGCATCAGAGCGCCGACCCTGTTCCTGACGATGCATCTGTAGAAGCCTGCGTGAGATCTGTCCAGCGAGGGAATCACGTACCTGGAAGAGAAGACACTTCTGAATTCACCACAGTTTCAAGAGTGCGGCAAGAGCAGAGCATAAATGATCAGAGTAAGTGGCCTTTGATTCACAAACTCTATTTATTGGCGCATAATTAATCCTACAAGCTCAAGTGAACGTGACGCAACAGCTTTCCATCCAGTCCGGGATGTTCTCGCAACCTGTTGAAGTAAGAACCCTCATCAACAATGGATAGGGGTTCTTAGAAGCCCCTGATGATGTGATGACAACAAAACACTGAAGAAGCCATTAACACTGCAGATAGAACAAAGAGGATAAATATTTATGTGGATCAGGCAAGGCAGGATTATGGACCAGGCAAAAGCCCGGGGGCTTTTCACAACTGTGGTCTCCAAAGCCTTGGGCAGTGTGAGCCACCACTGAGGAAGGAAGGGGGAGAAGCTCCACACAAACCACCAGCACTTACAAACAAGGACATTTTAAATATGTTCCCATAAAAAAAAAACTATATATAAATAGACATCATCTACCCACTTACTATTTTACAGCATGTCTAATATTTTGTCAGGTGCTATTTGGTCCGATACAGTTCTCTGTTGGTTTAATATCAAGACATGATCATAGATAATACACCATTATAATGTGGCTTAAGACATAATATATGACAAACCATTACAATGTGGCTTTCAGCTTGCGACAAGGAGAAAAGTGATTCCTATGATTCATTCATGGTGTACAGCATTCATGGACACGTCACGTTTTCTTCAGACTGGAATCAGAAGACAAGTCTAGGGAAGTAGTTCTCCTTTGTCCTTGTATGTTATAGAATACTACCAACAAGGTCATCACGCTTTTGATTCACACAATCCATAAAACCATGTTCACTGTATATTCACTGTACATTCACTGTACATCCATACATCCCCAATGACTAGACCTTTAGAATTTAGACATGCTTAATAATAATGGCCAAGATAATAAAAGGCAAGAAGAAGATGCATTATATATATATATATATATATATATATATATATATATATATATATATATATATCAGAAATGAACAATTTGACTTCTTCCAATAAAAAACATTTAGTGAAATATATCATTTTTGTTTACTATTAAATGTTTATTTTTTGACATGTGGTGTTAGATGTTGCCACAAAAAACTCGAGTAAAAGTATGGACACTTTACTCATACTGATTTTAGGCTCAAAAAACACCAAGAAAATGTTAAAACGAGACTATTTATGAGATTCTATGTCCTAATATAGAAATTAAATTTAACATCTCAATGTTTCAATATAGCCAAACAAAACAGGTAAAAAAAGAACAAAATGGCAATCTCAGTCAACCTCAAATGTGCAAACACGGATCCAAAAAAATAAAGTAACAAAGTCCATCCACTCTAGTACTTTACGCCACTGGTAATGTGTCATGTGCAAGTTGTTTATTCATTTTGCGGACAATTGTTTTGAAGATAGAAGAGACTGATGAAGACTGAAGAGCTCATAAGATATATGGAAATATTCAATGTACCTAGATAGAGTTCATCGTCAAAAAAGCATGCATACAAATTCAATAAAATAACTTGACATATTTGTAGACCGCAGCACACGGCCTTATCCATGAACCTATGACAAGACGTGTTAGTTAATGGAGTGATAAAGAGGAAGCTGATCTAGCGCAGGTCATTTAACCAGCCGCTTTTTCTTGACGTTATACTGCCAGGTACTTTCCTGAACTGTGTTACCAATCACATGTTTTATATACCTGCCGAGCCGGATTCAAGCTTTCTTTTTGAGTTTGGCGGATGTGAAGAATGCCTGGATGTGAGAGTTTTTCAATAAAAAGGAATCCACAAGCATTTCAGTAAGTGAAGGCTGGAGACGGCTGGAAAGCTTTAGTCACTAGAGATCTCGGCCAGATATACAACAGACCGAGTTTGAATGGCTGCTATTGTCTTGACTGACAGGTAGAAACGGTGCGGTGTTCGAGAAAACCAGACCATCTTGACCCTCACTGCAGGTAAAATCGACTGCAGAAAGGCTTTTGTAATGTGAAGGGTGGAAATTAAAGACTTGTGGACGGAAAAAAAACAGCCCAGTTGCCTCAATCTGAGCAGAAAGGGGAAGTTACTTTGCCATTTTCAGCATAAATATTACATAGTTATTGAAAATAAATTCACCATGTGTGTGCTCTATCTTGATGGATAAATCCATAGCGCCGTCACCGCCACATAAACATTCATGTAGGAAACATAAAGCAAATCACACGTCAGGAACCGCTCTGGAATTGAATCTCGGTCTCATGTAATATAAACCGAAAGGCATTATGAATGTGATTTCATTGCTGCACAGGGAGCGAGTAGCTATAACTCTAGAGGTTATGATCCAGCTCTACAAAAGACAAACTTTTCAAAACCAGACACAAACGAAACGTCTTTTCTACCTAAATTAAAGTCTTATTATTTTTACTATATACTGTCAACTGACCTTAATTAAATCTAAAATAGAAATGCCTGCTAATGGTTTCTTAGTTTCTTTTTGTTGTATTCAGTGGCATTCAGATCGTCAAGTTCATATTTCAGAATATTCAGAATTCTCCACTCTAACACAAACTGCGCTGCCCTTTCATATACCGAAGGTGTCGGAGTCAATTTCACAACTTGCCACTAAAGAAAGTTTTCACAGAGAATAAATTAGTGTGTTTAGATGTCAAGATGGTGACTCTAGTGAAACGTTTGATTGAGATAATGTGGGGAAATGATGATTATTATATTCCAAAACAAGTTTTCAACAAAATAGAAATTCTTTAGATTTGACTTAATGACATTTGTAATAATATAAACCCATCCTTATTTAATATAATCTGACAATGTGGTTATGACACACAGAAAAGTAGCCTAATTTCTTAAAATAAATTATTTTCAGATGAATTTATGTAATCAATAATTGTACTGAAACCTGTCAAAGGGAAAAAAAAATAAAACTGAAACAATGACATTCTAAAAACTGTATGCATTGACATCCACGCCGCCGCCGCCGCAAAATGTCACATGACAAGCCTGATGTGTTGCCATGGAAATCTAGAAATGTAACACATTCTCTGGCTTGTCATGTGACAATTTCACAGCAAAATGTCACATGACGAGACCGATGTGTTGCCCTGGATTGGTAGGAATGTGTTATAGGTTAGAACTGTTCGAATAAAACGAGAAATCCTGGTTCCAGAGAGAACGTGTGTGTGTGTGTGTGTGTGTGTGTGTGTGTGTGTGTGGAAGCCATAACCCAAACTGGAGGGTGATGAGTGCATTTAAAGCGAGTATATTTTCCACAGGGGTCCGCAGGGAGAAAAGTGGCCATAATTGAAGAAGCAGTCATTCAGGAGAGGGAAGATGGGAACTCTCACCTGTACTCCAGGGAGAAGCGCGTCAACTCTGTACCATTGTAAAGCCATTTAAACTCCAGGGGCCAGCTGCCCTCAGCCATGCAGGTGAGAACCACACGGTTCCCTTCCAAGTGGATCTGTGTCGCCACCGGCTCCATTTTGAAGTACGGTGGAACATCGTCTGGAGAGAAAAAGAAAGAGGCTTAACATGTTTCAGTCATGTAGTCGGGTCGACATACTTGTTAGCCGCAGAACAACATTTCAATCAAATAATCCAATGTCAGTCCAGGCTTAGAGCTACATTAGCATCTGCGTGTATTCGCTTCAGCCAGCGTTTTATCCAAAAGCATTTGTAGACAAGGAAAAACAACATAAGCAATTCACAAGATGCATCCAGAAGTGGGACGCATTGTGAGGATCAAAATTGATATTAAATCCAAGAACAATGCAGGGCTAAATCTTTCGGGCACAATCTGTCCTGTTTAGCTGGCGCAGTGACATACGCATCAAGACGTGTTTTCAAACGGGGGAAAAGTACAAAAGTAGTCAAAGTGCCGGGCGCAGGGTGATCAAATGTGGTTCCTCTTAAGCAGAAATGACAAGTGAAGAAAACAATACGTATGTTGTGACACTTAGCTCCACAGCTAAAACAATTTCAGAGCTGGAGAGAGTTGAGGCGATACTTCCCGCCATCTGACGGGTGAAGCAAGGCAAGGTTTTGAAGATAACTTTAAGATGCAGACGCACAGCCAGCAAACCTGACAGAATGAGCTATAGTGGGCCCGGGAATCCATTCATCTTCAGTCTTTCCAAAGCAGCCGGATTATACTGACTCTCAGACAAACACAAAACCCTGTGTGCGGATGCCTTCAGTCAGAAGACAAAGTGCTTTCATTTCCCTCACGAGGAGCTGATGATGGGACCTATCGATTGCAACCAGTCGTTCTCTATAGGTGTCATGGATCTGATTGTCACTGTGTTTGTGGAAAGCCAATTAAAGCGTGTATTAATTGAGGCAATAAGACAGTAGCGCCCGGAGCTCTGTGGCTGTCTGATAATATGTTATTCTGAGACGGATCATCAAATAAGAGAGGGAAAAATACAATCATGTAGAGTTTTAAACGTCAGAATCATATTTCAAATTGTACTACTGGGATCGGTGATACAGATTGAGCAATTGTGGCTTAGCAGTTAAGACTAAGCAGCTCTTGCCCTGAAAAAAAGTGTCTCATTGGATCAAAGTAAAGATTTTGCGTCAACTTGTTACACCTAATCACTTTATGTTACCTTATTTAAACATCTATTGCCTCCTTTTAAGACAAATCGCTTCAATTGCTCCTTTTTACAACGAAACAAGATTATGTAAACGTGTTTATGATTTATTTTAAAGTTTAAAAGAGTTACAAAAAAATTGTGAACAGCACATGCAAGCTTCCCATTGGCCAATCCAAGAAACAAGGTCTTCTCTTCTCATCACCACCTCTGCCTCCAGACCACATGTTTACTTTACTTTAAGAAATGCATTTACTTTACACTACAACTTACTTGTAATCTAAATCAAAGCATGCATTTTACAGTACACTGATGGCTAGGCAGAAAATGTAATGTTTTGAGTTAGATCAAGTATAAAAACCTCTTTAGAGTAACAACACACTTGTGCAATTTTTTACAATTATAGGTTCGAATCCCCAACTCACACCAAGATGATATAGCGCAACATATACACACTATACATACACACATCAATGGTTGAATTTATTAAATGAGTACACAAAATGTCTGTATAATGATGAAGACCTGAAAACTTTAGTACGGATACCTTACTGAAAAATTACTTCATTACCATCAAAAACTCCATCAAATATGGCTGTCTATTTTTAATTAAATCAATCAACGTTCTGCAATTTTTTGTATCTTCTGTTGTTTTGAGAGGCATCACCACGTTAAGACCTGTACAAATAAGACACCATCATGAAGTTTAGAGCAGTTAAATAAGCGGAAACTCCTCAAGTCATTGAACATCTTTTGAAAACAATTCCTTTTTTGTGGATATGTAGGGCTAGTAACCAACCCTTACACGCCAAGCCTACCCTTTCTCCACACCATGAGTGCACGACGCTTCCTAACCGTACCACCACAGTCATTTTATCCTCTAAATGCACTGGCTTTCAGCACAGGCAGTGGAAAGGCACAGTCACTTAGCAATACCGCACTATAAACATACAACCATTAGAGACCTCAGGTGCCAAATCAGGCTTCATATCGATTGGCTGAAAGCAGCGTCAACCCCCTCCCACCCATTACACATCCACATAAACATACACCACCGTAATGGTGGAGAACACGTATATGTGCAAATGTGTGCCTGATGTCTGTTCTTTCCCTCAAATTAAATGGTATCAACTTAAAAGCTTTTAGAAAAAAACAGCAACTTAAAAGCCCCAAAACACAAGTCAAGTTCTTAATGTCTCAAAAGTTTTTCTTAGCCCTTAACGAAACAAAATTGACTTGCCGAGAGTAGTTGCTCATCAAAGAACTATTTTCTCAGAACTTCCATTAGAGAGCTTGAAAAAGTATCAAATCGAAACTAGTACATTTTTTAAATCATTATTCAGAATGTATGTTTTTTTTAAATATAAGGCAATACTTTTAAATAACGAGGCAAAATACCGTATTAATGAATGAAGTAATAAAACATACTTAAATAGTATTTCATTATTTTTATATTTTACAATAGGTATTTTTATATTGAACATTTTTATGTTTTTTTTTATTTAAAGTATGTTTTACTCCAGTGTGAACACAATTAAATATTTCTGTTGTTTGTGTCTGACACTTATCCCACACTTTGGTGGAATTTTGCCATAAGTAGGCCTAACTTTGACGTTTAAAAGCCTTTTATAAAATGTTTAGCTTTTTTTCTAAATCTAGTTTCATGAATGATCTTTAAAGGACACAAGCTGCTGCTTTTCTGGAAAAAAAATCTTAAAATGATGGCTGAGTACACAAAATGCTGAACTCCCATGGGTTCCTATTATGTCAGACGAAAGGTTGCGCTAGCTAGAAATGGAAGCAGGACTCAGATTAGCATCCAAAGGTCTGACATTGTCTCTACACAGGAAGCTTCTTAGTGCTGAAAGCCATCTCCATATTGTAATGAGAATGTCAGTCAGTGCCTGTGGCCTCTTTACAGTTTGAGCATTAGACTTTGATCGGCTTGAGTCCGGGCAGGGTTAAGCAGAGTTTCTCACTCTCTAAAAATCGGGCTTTGAGTGGGCGGGCAAGGTCCGCAAGAGAGCAGGTCCACAGAGAGCAAGAAACCCCAGGTCAGGAAGATGCTACGCTCAGACTTAATGAGCCATAACGCAGGTGGCATTTCTCATCAGGATCTCTGGGCTTTGGAGGTGGAAGGAAAAAGAAACACAACTGAGGTTGGAGAAGGTGGGGGAAGTCCAAAGCATCTGAATCATCCTGACCCCCACCATCCGAAGTCTTGTACGTGTTAATAACACATGAGGCTTACACTTCCTTCCCAGATGGAGAAGCTAGGGGTGACTCAACTGCAAAACAAGCAAGTAAAGCTGAACTTGCTGAAGCCAGGTGTGGCGTGTTTTTGTGTTTGCCCAAGCAAATGCCACATTTCTAGATTGCTTTTCACTTTACCTCCACTCGCAACTTTGAACAAGCTCTTCTACTAACCTGCCAGCCAATCTCAAATGGCAACCCTCCACTCGGTCTGCTGCTGTGGCACACTCTGAATTTTAATAGCTCTGAGACAAAGGCCACCGGCACTAGGCAGATTCCATAAAGCATGCTCCTCTGAATTTTTACAGCTTGAAACTGGCACACAATCATACTCTTGGGGCTCAGAATAAACACTTGTTCTGCATTCGCCACCGATTTTTTCAGCACCAAGCGGTGTCTCTTTTTAATGTCTCTTGTCCCATTTAATCCTGTGGCCCTCGTGAAAAGGCATGCTAACCTCAATGTCTCCTCAGAAATGCTGTTGGAGACACTCTAGCCATTTTTTAGACTCTTCAGTCTATAATCTTTGTACTTTGACATTTGTTTAGACCCTAGAATTAGTGGTTCTTTCGCTCTAAGAGCACCAAACCTCTTTATGTTCTGCATGGGCATCCTTTGTCGGCCTGTTGGTCAAAGTAGCTGGCACGGGAGCAAGACCACTCTGGGTTCCCTTGGTGAAGGTCAGTCTGATATGTCATTCTGTCAGCCCAAGTTGTCACTGTGACAACAGGCATCCTGCCGATTTACACTTCATCAACTCTCAAAGCGTGCAAAGTGCCCTCCACCCTGGCAGCAAGGTTAAGAGCCCCATTACCCTTCAGGCCAAACAAGCACATCGCCACATTAGGAAAAACACTGATGAAACAACCGGCAAGTTCAGTATTCCAGCTCCGGCACTAGACGGACAATATTCTTTCCAAGGCGTTTGAGGTTTGGTTATTATTTGTCGACACAAAGGTAAGCTCTTCTGAAGGTCCAAGGGTCCTTTTGAGCAAGTAATGCGGGTCAGACTGTGGCCTCAAGAAAGGAATCATAATCTTTTATTTTATTGTTGTCGTGTTTCAAAAGCACCGCGGGTTTGTTGAATCAGAACTAGGAAAAGAAAGAAAGTCGGATTTACTTTGTTTGACTTCGGTTGCAATTCAATCGGCAGGGTAATTTGCAGTCTCGCGTAGCTTTGAATTTCATTACCTCCTCAGGTTTTCTCACCACATCTGTCTATGACGGCAGTATGAGTAGGTTGCCGCGGGTTAATGGATGTGTAATTGATGCGATTAATTGAGGTGTAATGTAGCACGGCATTGCGATTTTGATCCAAGGGGCTGCGGGCAGCCAGTGACGTAACTCAAACACAATTAGAGGCGGCATTGAGCTATCAAATAGAGATTTAATTAGGAGTGAAGACAGAATAGGGGGCAGTCAATGGTCTGTAGATTGAATTATCCAAGCACAGCCTCCTGAAGGCAGCTTTGACACAATGCCAGCACACATTTATTCCCTCCCTCATTCTCTGTCTTTCAACACCTCTCTATTCTACTACCTTTTGTCACTTCTTTTTACTCCTCAAATTTGTCACAGTCTTTGGGATTGTGCATATTGTTTCTGTCTGTCTCTTCCTATATCCTGTCAAGATCTTTCGGCTTACCTCTGTTGGGATCTTCCCTCGTTTCTTTAGCACTTTCTTCTCCTCTGGTTTTCAATCTTTCTTTTTGACTCAACACCAGGGGATTTGTGTGCCCTGGGACGTGTCTCTGATATCCTGGAGATTAATTAGGCACCAGAGCGCTTGGCACAACACAGGCAAGCAACTGCGCACGCCAACCATCAATTAATGAGATGCCGTGCATCCTCATACTTCATCCACATCTATTTTTCCCGTCTCCCAATGCCTCGGAGAATCTCAATCAGATGCCCTGACTACATGCTTCTTTCTTGATTCAGCAGACACTGTGAAGTATACTGTTTTTTTTTTCTTGGAAAAAAAACACAGCAAAGTTTTAATGACATGCATGCTGCAATTAAGCTTCTACTTTTACAGAAATGCATCCTATGACTTGCCTTGCTGTCTAATGCAATGCTAAAAAATGGAAACAAAACCAGAAAAACGAGATCACGCACCACATCTTCACTTGATCTTGACAAATAGACAGATGACATCACGTGAGTGGTAGACGAGGCAAAGACGTAGAAGTTGAAAGAAGAACCATCGAAGGCAGGAAAGCAATGCAGCAGGGCACATGGAAGGCAGCTACTAGCCGTATTTAGTAAGTAGGGCAAAGAATAATGGAGGGAAATAACAAACAAAGGCATCGAAATGAGAATTCCACTGAGCCCAGGGTCATTAGAGTTAATTCTGCGCATTCTGCCATCTGCTGTGATTGTTTACACTTGCCTGGATAATTAGATCCTAATTAGTTGATGGGACGGTGGGAAAGCATTCCTTTCACGCGTTGTTATTTCACTGGCACTATTATGGTTGAGCACCTGGACATATGACATGGCTCTGTCAAAAAGCTCACTTACTTAATGCCAGGCTGGCGGAATGAGTCAACAACAAATACAAAAAAGACAAATATGTCGTGTAATTACGGGTTGATACAGTCTTTTGGACTGGATGGTTTAGAATGGTGATCATTTGGAACGTAAAGGACGGCCTAGGACCCATCTGTTTGAACTGTCCTTTTGGCAGCAGTTGGAGAGACTGAGAGTTCAGAGGCAGCGAATGAGTTGCTGTATTCCTCTTGGTCCTTTCCAACCCTTCTGCTACACCTGAAACCCATGTGTCAGAGAGATAGCCAACTTGTTAATAGTCAGCCGCAGAGCATTGAATCTAGAGGCAAGCATTGTATTATACGCGAGCGGAAAGGCCAGTGATTGTGATTCTTATCTGTACACGTGCGAGCGAGCGAGAGAGAGAGAGACAGAGAGAGAGCCGCAAGGTGAGTGAGTGAATGAATGGCAGGGCTGGATGTAAATGTTAATGACTGCAAGGCTTTGACAGAAAGAAAAATTATCATCCGCCTTCATTACATTTATGAAGCGGCCTGGGTGCCAAGGAAGACGGGACTTGGCTTGGACACTGCTTTGTTTATCTGTTATCGGGGTGAAGAACACGGCTTGCATTAGGCACATCAGTCACATCCGTTTCAGGTGGAAAGAGACAGGAAGAAATACTGCTGTTTAGTGAAGGGTACATCAGCTACGTTTCACATTAATCAACGACTTGGAACATTCTGTGAAGTATCACAATTCTGGAGTTTGAGTGAGAATGGAGCTGGAACAGAATTAGGAAACAGGGAGCGCACAAGAAAGGCATACTAATTTTCAGTAGCTTCCAGCGTAAGTACGCAAACTGAACCAATGATGGTTTGTGGTACTTAACCGAGAGGTGCGTACTTAAGACTGGCCAAGTTAAGTTACAACCAGTAGTCCAGTTGTAGGAGACTTGAACAAATCCAGTTGTAGAAGACAGGTTTGAATCCCTCTCAGGCTGGTTCTACACTGTACTTGAGAGAGACACATCCTCCACATGCACATGTATACTTAATCGAGAGGTGCATACTTAAGACCTGCCATGTCAAAATGTCAAAAAAAAAAGCGAATCAGAGATTATCAATTATGTTCCCAATAAGAAAAACATCCAAAATTTGGGGCAGTTGGAGTCCGATGGTAGGAGACAGGTTCAAATCTCGCTCCGTCTGTGTCCTTGAGAAAGACATGTCCCCCGGGCATCATTGCTTATGCTGCCCACTGCTCTGGGTTTGTGTGTTTACTTGACCATGTTCATGTGCACTTCACTTGGATGGTTAAATCAAGGGTACAATTTCAATATGGTCCCTAGTGGCCACCTCACTTTAGCACTTGAGAGCTTTAAAAGATCCAAAAGAGAACTGTGAAATGATCCAAGAACAATCTGGTCTGTTCGTCTGAATCGTTCTACAGCATAATCCTACTGGATTCCCATATAGAAAATTCAAAACCTAAGTGAATCATGATATATTTAACAAACACGCACAAACATGCACACTTTAGCGTGAGGATGCTGTAGTTGAGTCTGTGGGTGACACAGTGGACTCTGGGGGCATTAGCTCGTAGCCCATGTAGAAAAATGATTCGTTTTCAAAGTTAAATTATGTTTGAAAAAAGGTCCTATCTCTTCCTGCTGGGAGGCTGAGATGGGAGAGCGGACGCAATACTTCTCACTGCATCACACGTATCCTACAGTCGCACCATTTCCCCATCATTCTTCCTAATAGGGCTGTTGATGCTCTCAGAGATGTTGTAATTGTATATCCCCTGAGACTCCCACGACCCCACTTCCCTCCATCCCTGTTTCGCTTTCTCCATCCCTAAACATCTCATCTCCGACCGCTGAGCAATATGTCACCGTACAAGTTCTATTTCCATCCGTACCCATGAATCCTGCTTACCATGTCAGACGGCGTCAAAAAGAACACGGTGTGAACAGGGTGCTAAACGCATTAAGCGGACCATAGATACGGATCCAAAAGACTCAGACGTTATGCAAATGACATTGTTCTCGCACATCTTGCATGTCTCCTCACTGAATCTCATCCACGTTCTCAATTACGCAAATGTTATGCATCTATAGCCCAGAGCCACAGATCTGGAACAAAAAGGAGGGTTTTTTTTAACACGCTAATGGCTATGTTTGCTGGGACACAATGGTGGTCCGCTCCGGCCTTGCATGGAAGGGAGGCTGCAATTAACCTCGCTAGTCAGAATAACCAACCGCGGCTGGAGTCGGCTCCGTGCTAGTGGTTAGCCTGGCAGCCAAATAGATCAACTTCCTGGAATTCTGGAGTTTAAGCAAGACTGACCACACCTTTATAAATAGACTAAATAAGCGTCTGGTTTTAAAAACACGAGAGCTGGAGGTGGCAACTGTGGTGTTGGGTTTCTGCACTTTAAAACTGCCGAGTAATGAGCTTTGAATTCAACAGTCTGTTTATATAGAGGCATTTCGCCTGCCAGGTATTGGATTGGCGAAGGAAACGTGGCGATGGAAATTCCAACAGGTTTTTTTGATTAAGTAGGCAGCTTTTGTAAATTCAGCAAAGCCATCCGTGAGCAGTTTCACATATCAAATAAATATTATTTCACATGATAGGCCACACGAGTCAGGAAGGACCCAAAACCGGCAGTTTTATCCTAATCTGATGTTGCTTTCACAGCAGTAATTCAAGCATATCATCACCATACCCGAGCAGAATCTGATGACCTTTTGAACCCAGTAGATTCGTACAGCAGGTCCAAAACTGGCTTTAGGGCCAAGATGCGGTCAAGAAAAACTGTTTATTATACAAGAACGCTTTACATGCGTGTTGAACCAATCGCATGGCATGAACTATCCGTGAAGCTGAAGTCAAATAAAATATTCCACAATTCTGGGTGTTTAGATATACTGGCATGAAGCACAGAAAGCCAAGCCAAGATACTCACAAAGAAGCCCTATGTAAAGCTCGTGAATGTTTGTGTTTTCTGAGAATGTCTGCACCGAGCTGGTTTCCTGTCCGGCAACCAGGATAGGATGTTTCCCAGGATAAAGTCTAGAACATTAGCAGCTATGTTTAATCACTGTTTTGTGAAACATCACTTTCCTTTCCTGCAGCAAAGGTGAGAATCCAAAACCTTGCTGTAGGGGGAAAATACTTTTCACCCCACCCAGATGTCGCTCTGGCAACCTCCTACTAACAAATCCAATTTATATGCAAGAGTATTGGAAACCGCAGCCGAGAGGTTCAATGGAGGGTTGAAGTTGTGAAAGTAAAATCAAGGTTAGCTCTATTTTTGACATCTTCTTATAAATATTCAGCGGCTCTTAAAAAGACACGAAAGAAAGGTAACGAGTGAAACAAAGATCGAGTGAGGGAGAGCGGGAAGCGGAGAGATAAACAGTATGTGGGGAAAAGAATTACAGAGATAGTAATTTTAGGTCTCACGTAGTGTCAAGCGGGTCTCTGTGCCGTGGAATTAACTCGCTTTTCCCTCGTTTTCTGCTCTACTCGTCCAAAAATATTGTAGATGTTCCGGGCTCGTATAAGGTTGAGCTAATGGCCTCGGTTTAACACTAATTTATGAAGTGAAAAGAACAGGGTCACGAGGAACTCGGCAGCTGAAAACCTAGCATTGTGTGTTTAATAGTGGAAGATATTAGGTTTGTCACACAGTCACGGTCTCTAATAAACAAGCTTTACGCTTTTCTCTTTAACGACTCTGGTGTGTGATAATGGCGCCTTCTGAACAGCCAATTGTAGCTTTGATCTTCAAAACTGGTACTGCACCATTTTGTAATTTATTACCCATACGCTCATTACAACTTTCAAACTGTGATTTTGTTTCTATATTTGTTGAGACTTCTCTCGTTTTTAGGACATTAAAGAGGACGGTGCCCTGGGCCCCGCAAACTCTCCTAATCTGTCCTTTGTGGGGCCTCAGGCAAGATCATTAAAACAGACCCGACCAAGGCAAAAATCCTCGCTACGGAAAACATCCCTAAAACCACTGACTAATGATTTCTTTTTTAAGAAAGAAAACACAACATGGCTTCAACTTCTTCTTTTCTCGTTTTTTTGTTGTTGCATTCCTTAGGCTTTTAGCTTTAGAATTTAATCTATCTGTCCGTCTGGCCGTCCGTCCATCCATTCATGAAATCATGTATCTATCTATCTATCTATCTATCTATCTATCTATCTATCTATCTATCTATCTGTCTGTCTGTCTGTCTGTCTGTCTGTCTGTCTGTCTGTCTGTCTGTCTGTCTGTCTGTCTACTGTCTGTCTGTCTATCTATCTATCCATCCATCCATACCTCCATCCATCCTTCCATCCATCCATCCATCCATCCTTCCATCATCATACTTTCTTTCTTTCTTTCTTTCTTTCTTTCTGTTTGTATGTCTGTCTTCTGGGTGTATGTCTGTTCGTCCTTTTAGTTTTTGCAATTCTTAGGTTTTAGCAGAATTCAATCTATTGGTTCAACCGTCCGTCCATCCATCCATCCATCCATCCATCCATCCATCCATCCATCCATCCATCCATCTATCTATCTTTCTTTATCTATATTTACGTTTGTACATCTGTCTGACAAACATAGAGACAAATCTTGAAATTACACAATAAATCTTGTTTTTTTTCATACAAGATAAATTAACTATCTAAGAATTAAGAGTGAAAGATTAACTTGCTTGTTTCAAGAAAATGAGACTCATTTCAAGCCGTCTTACCCCATTAAAGTTTTCTCACCCCATTGGCATATAATTTTACTTGATTTACGTGTTTTTTTACTCGTTTTGTTTTTTATTTTCTTGTTTTTTCAGGTGCATTTTTTGCAATTTTTTGTATATTAGCTGCAGTTAATATTTACACGATTAATATTTTTCTCTTTTGTTACTTAAAACAAATTCATAATCCGGACCAAAATCTACAGATTGCCCTTGATTTATCGCATAAATCGAACATTTCTTTTTTTTTACGCCATGGACTTAGCATTTAAGCTACACAATAAGACTACTTGCTGTTCCTGGGATTCAAACCCACCTGCTTTGAAAAAAAGTGTTGCTCCACTGATGGAACTACAGGAAAGCTTTTTTAAAGTCCATTTGAATGTAAACCGCATTTCTGTATCGCTAACTAAAGTGAAGCTTCTGTTTAAACATGCTGTTCTCTCACCTGTTGACAAAACCGCTAGTTTCCGCTAACACGAGACGCGACTAGCAGTCACGGAGCGCAATGCGGCGTTGTCATCGGTGTGATTCGATGGATTAACGCCGCTCACCACACTGACAAGACTTATGGCCTGTGATTTGCATCGTAAACGTCTGTTAGCCATCCACTTTTGGAAATGAATATTAGCAAATGACAAGCTGACAGGCGGCCAGATGGCGTGACGCTGTCCGGGTTCCGTTTAGCTTGTGCGAAGCCCATTTTTTTACGCATCTACATCTCTAATCTGTGGGTAAATACACATCAAGAGTGTCCTTTTATCCCTCCCTACACTGCCCACATTGTAATCCCAGGGATTATTTAAAAAAAAAATCCAAGATTGAGATGAAGCGGTGGAGAAAATCGCAAACGAACATATTTAAATGAAACCCATTAGGGAACGCTGATGCGTCACGGCGGCGAGGAGCGCGTTAGTATTTTAAACTGACATTAAGCACTTGAAAATTTTATTAGAATCACTTAAACACAGTGAAGCGTGCTTTACGCAGCAGATTATATTAATACGCCGAGATTTATTTATGAGCATTCTCTCAGATAGAGAAAATTGCATTTTGATTTTTGATAAGAGCCTCCTCTACACTGGAAAAAGTAAACTCTTGACAAGCTACAAAAAACATGAATAATGATAATACATGTTGTTATTTTTTCTTACAAGAGGAATTAACCGAGTTAGGATTAATAGTGAGAGATTACTTTGCTAATTTCAAGAAAATAGGACTTGAATTTTCTTGCTTGGAAAATGTAGACATGTTTTAACACAGAACTTCCTGAAACAAGAAACGTCAAGTGAAATCATCTCATTTTAAGAACACAATGTTTCTCAATTTAAGAAGCTAGCTACTTTTTTATACTAAAGGCAATGAGAACAAGAACTGAGCTGCGGAAACAAATCTACTATGTAACAAAAATGTTTTGTCTTTTTTCAAACTGTCTCACCAAGTCAAATTTGACTGGACTTAAATTTTTTTGTACTCACTTTGTTTTTTATTTTCTTAATATTTCACTTGGATTTTTTGCAGTGTATGGTACGTAGCAAGCACGAGTCGGAATTGAAAGCTGAATTGCTCTCCACAGGGTGGTCTGTTCTCCCATAGGCGCTGGAAATCTATGTCCTATTACCTCTTCACCCCTGACATTGTATGCATAGTAGGAATACTAACAGCGTTTCGCACTTTTCACAGGGCGAGTTCAGTGTCCACCATCCATAATTCATCACATCTTCTCCGACTATCACTTTTAAAAGAGGCTTTTCAAACTCGATAAATCTGTCTCGAATCCGCAGCGGTGGAGAAAAACGACATATTTATTTGTTTTGTATTATTACGCCGAGTTTCTTGCATATGGAGAAACAGGTGCCGGGAATGAATCAGACAGCGGAATGGGTTAATACGGAATGACGCCCGGGAGACTGTCTGCCAGCCTGCTTCTTTTCAGCAGAGATATGGTTTTGTTTCCTCTGGAGACTGGCTCGTCCTCATCATCTTGTCCTCTGTCTCTCTTCCCCTGTTCCGCGGACAGACAATGTAAAGTATCTCTGTCTGCCAGTCTCCTGTCCTTTGTCCTCCTTTTTTCGGGCCGTTTGGCTCCCCCCATCCTCCTTATCAGCCTTCGGGCAGTGGGAGAAACTTTCTTCGCCGCTGAAAAGCACCAATCTAACACGTTCTGGCTCGTCTTGGCCAGTCCTGCGTCCCCTCACCGCCTTTCTCGATGTGTCCACGGACTTGATTTGATCCTTTTATTTTACAGCCGGGGTCCGCTCGATGACCGGCGGACGACAGCCCCTCAGCCACAGATTAAAAAGTCATGAGTGCTTTTAGGCGAACGCTCGGCCCGCTGTGCATTGGCCGTCCGAAAATAGCCTTTGTGCTTCTGCGACAAAAGAATGAGGAAAGTGGCGAGGAGGAGGGGGGGGGGCGCCAAGCTTTTAACCGCGTTTCTCAGCCGCGCTTTTAATTGAAATATCCGAACCTTGTCGGCACGGCTCATGAGCTGTGTGCTTAACACTGGAGCTGGCGTTAAAAATTCAGCACCACTCTTCGCCCGTGCACGCCCACACATACGCACACACACGCGCGCGCACGAGTGGAACAAATGGTAGCTCAGGTCAAGACTCTGACATGTTGATGCCAACAGCGATCGCATCACACCTTGCAATCAGACAAGTCGGCGGTGAATCTTAAAACGCCGATCGTTGCCAGCGGTTTGCATGGAGTCGGGCAGCCAGGCTAATTAGAATGGATTCAATGTTGCCGTACACATGGCACATGGTAATTACAGCAAGACGGGTCATAAATCCAAGATGTCTTTATATTGACTGGCGGCTTGTGAGTGACAGCCATTCGGCCCGACTCTGCTTTCTGAGAAGCACAAAGGTCATGAGGAATGAATGAAATGTGCATTTTTGAGCAGTGCGGACATGCCGATAATTATGATCGAGGCCTGATCTTTAAGATGACGCTCGCCGACACGCACAGGGCTTTTCTGTTATTGCGGTTTTGTGGCTGAGCAGAACATAAGATGTTGTGAGGCAGACAAGGAGGGGAATCAGAACGAAGGGTCTCATTTGTAGTACAACAAAAGGAAAGTTTAGAATAAGTGTCTTTGAATGCACATTTGTGCATTCAAAGTATTTGTGCATTCAAAGTACATCCGATTGAATGGATTTGACTTCTATTTGGTATTATTTATAACATAAATATATGTACACTACCGTTCAATAGTTTAGGGTCAAATCTTTTTTCAAAGTTTTACTAGTGTAGATAGTTACTACACTATCCATTATCCTTCTGACACAATTAGCAAACACAGTGTACCAGTAAAACACTGGAGTGACAGTTGCTGGAAATGGGCGTCAATACACTTATGCAGACATTGGACTAAAAACCAAACATTTACAGCTAGAATAGTTATTTACCACATTAGCAATGTAAATAGTTTTATTTCTGGTTAGTTTAAAGATTTTCATTGACAAAAACAGTGATATTCTTTTAAAAATAATGACAAGTGACCCCAAACTGGCAGTGTATTTGTATTTATACCAAAAAAGTATGTCTCAATGAAGTGCATGTATGATTTTTTTTTTAAATGCTAAAAGCCATTCTGACTACAAACAAAGTACAATCTCGCTACTCACTGCAACACTCAAACTGTAAAACAGCAACAAACTGTAAAACAAGAGAATCTCATGTCATGGCCCTGATACAACATCTAAAAATCTCTTCAAGTCCTTAGTCCTCCATCTTTGATCAACCTAGAAAAAACAGTGTTTGTTCTCACAGTTTAACCTTTAAGCAGCAATTACAATTTGGTCCGATTAATAAGTGTGGAAAATAAAGACCCTTTGGACACAGACAGGCCGGCCCGCCGAGAGATGCAGGACGCCAAATCAGATAAAGCTTCAATAGAATAATTCAGTCAATGAAATCAAATTACTTTTGAAGGCAAAGAAAACTGAGCTGGATCTCTCCGAGCCGACGGATCACACCGAGCTGGGAACTTGTCGGCGTTCCCGTTAAGATCACCGTTGTTGTTGCCCGAAGCCAGACACACTTTCCGAGCATCTTCGCTCGCAGCGACTCCGCCCAGCACGCTCTTCTCCATGACAAAAATACCACCCATTTCATCTTTTCCTTTGCTTTTTTCAATAAGAGATATTCAAATGTTCTGTACGGCCCCTTCATCACGCCTGGGAGAATATCTGCCGCTTTTACACCCCTTACAGGGTGTTGTGGTGTAGATCACACGCCACGAGTCATTTGCGCGAGCGCCGTGAGGAACATAAACCTGACGCTCTGCTTCATCACTTTAAGTGCCTATCTCGCAGCGTGACACGTTGAAAATAAATCAGATTGCGGCTAAATCCGCCATTCCTCTTCCAGTCTTCCTCACCGCAGCCGGCTTTTCTGCATGGGATCAGCACACTCCATAAAGTAATACGCCATGGGATATTCTCCGCGTTGGGTTGGGATAACCTTTCGGAGATGCATTTAAAGATGAGCACATTATTTTGAATAATAACTCCCATTTGATCCCTTATTTTCTAAATAGTGGTGTTTTTTTTCATCAAGTAGAGTAAGAAAGGGGCTTAGCGCTGTAATGAAAGATCTTCCTGGAGCCCACCCAGCCTCAAAGACCGGCATATCAAAAGATGAGCACCAAGTGCCGAGATCTGACTGACAAGTTTGGGAATGAAAAGTGTATGAATGTTTTATGAATCAGCGGGATATTATCAAAGCGCTCGCTCTTTTCCGCGCTTTCCAAGATGTTTTCTTTCCCAAATGTGTCTTAATTATTGAAAGGCCAGTCTCCGTCTTATTTTCCTACTGTTTTACGCAAACTTCCCTCAGACTCGGGCGGCGCTCGGAATATCAAGCTGAGCTTATTGATCAGCGTTTCTTTCTTTCTGGCTGCTTGGAAAATGGGAAGAGACAGCCGTTATAAACATGACACGCAAATTTAAAGGTGAGGAAAGTGTTTTTCTCATTTTTGTTTGGCAGAACAATGGCGGGAGAAGATATCAAAACAGAAAGAACGGCCATAAATGGCAAAGCAGCTTTATCTGTTTGTCATAGCGCTTGTTCTTTAGACATTGTCTAGCTTTTTTAAAAATAAATATGGTTGCATTTATAAAGAAATATGTAAATTGTGTATGTATGTATGTATGTTTGGATTAATATCATTTGGTTATTTATTATTATTATTATTATTATTATTATTATTATTACTGTTGTTATTGTTTGGTTTATATGTATTTTTGTAAATTTTTCCACCACACTATCCACATTCTCAACGCCTTTTCATTTCTTAATAAAGTGGAGTTTGAGAAAATCAACAACTCGGCTTGTAAATTGAACGCATACGTAGGATTGGCCAATCAAGGAGACGGACAGACACACACAATCACACTCTCACTCACATATATGGTTAACTTTTTCCAAACTCGTGTTTTTGGACTGTGGAAGGAAAGCGGAGACCGGAAGAAACCCACACAAACATAAAGTATGTTCCATCTTCCACAATAGCTTTATTTTTGGGCATCTACATATATGCCTAATCAAAAACATATCGTAGCCTGATTCCATTTTATAAGCATTTATTAAAATTATTTAAATTCTTCATATTTTTTCTTCCCTATTATCCCATTGAAATGTAAATGTAGCACAAACTAAACATACACAAAGCAAATTGTGGCAGATACCAACACAATTCTCAAAGCCTTCAGAAAAGAATAAAAAGCAGAAAGCATCACATATCCTATAAACCATCTCGGAGATTAATTTCGTAGGGTTTCGTGTGACACTGATCAGGCAGTGTACTTTTCATTCCCTGAACAGAACCGGCTCATAAAAGGCATTTGTTTAGGAGTCAGACTGGAACGTCCGTGCTATTTGTTTTCCCCTGCAGATTTGAGAATCCGTGTTGTGCTCCAGCATCGAAATAGCCACCGAAATAATGAACAAAAATGTGGTCAAACTCTTATACGTTTTTAACCCCTTATACGTTATGGGGCGTTTAACACTCCTGTTTCAGAGGAACATCAATAATGTCCGCCGGTCAATTTGACCCGTGGGCCCTTTTATAATGCATAGTAATGCAAGTGTCAGAAACTAAAAAGATCCACAAAACTGTGTGTGTGTGTGTGTGTGTGTGTGTGTGTGTGTGTGTGTGTGTGTGTATGAGAGAGTGTGTGAGTCTGATACAGTGGTGTATTATGTCTAATTTTTGCAACGAAATACATAGTATTCAATCATTTCTGATTCTTTTTAGCTCCCGTTTTGTCTGAAGAGTCAAATTGACCTGTACATAATCTTTGTAACAAAAACAAAAAGCAGACATTACAAATATGTGAACAGAACCATTTTTTGTTTATACCTCGATTACACTAACTAAGAGAAGCAAGAGAAGTTTCAAAGTGGGAAAATACTTTTAAGTATTTATTTTTAAACTTTAAAAATGGGTCAATTTGACCCAAACAGTATCTTTGTAACAAACTTGTAGCGTGGTGTTACAAATATGAGAACTGAATCGTTATATTTTTTATATGATAATTACACTAAATAAGCCAAGCAGAAGTTTCAAAGTGAAAAAATATGTTTAAGTACTTTTAAAATATCTTAAACTTTGAAAGCAGGTCAATTTGACCCCACCATAATCAAATTCAAACCATTCACAAATGCAACAAAATCACTAGTTCTACTATAAAAACAGCCTGTAGTAGAGATTCTAAAATGAAGCCTATTCTATATAAACCCAGAATATTTTTCGCTAAATCAGCCTGTTGTCTGTTGATTCCATCCTGCCCTTAATCTGACTAATCTGCATTACACGCAGATTTGGCACAAACAGTCTTGTTATATAGTACGAACACATAGATCTCCAGCACATTGGCCCAACTGATGAAGTTCTCATCGGTGTAGCTCTTCACCGGACGTCCATGATTAGAATACAGAGCGATCCAGGACTGTTTATTTAGCACTTGGGTCGGATCCTCTGCCCGTGTGTTTAAATAGGTAATTAATCCTGAAATGAAGAAGGAGAAGTCACACATCTGACAGCCTGGTGAAAAGCCTCTTCACTTCACAGCGCCGCCACAGCCCTTCTTATCTGCATGGAGATGAACTGAAGCCTCTTCACACATGCTGACAACGGAACATTCCGCTCACGTCTGGCCATCGGACGGACCCACGTCTTCTTGCTTTCGTTCACAGCAATATCCTCTAATCCTCAGCGGATCAAAAGAGCCAGACTAGACTGGGCTTCTCTCCATTGAGCCGTAGGGTGCACAGAACCATCCTCGCGCTTTTAGCCCCGGCACATGTTCTGATCAATACCGAACCAATCAATCTGTACCGCTCAGTTGTGCAGATCTGGCAGGAGGACAGAAGAAAGATGCTTTGCCAGTCCAATAGCCCCAGTAAGTATACACGCTGTCATGTGGGCCGGTGGATATAGATTTACTGCTCGGAAACCAGGAGCTGCTTCCAGAGGAAAAAGCTGAAAAATGCATTTATCAGTGTAGAAGATCTGGCAAGTTCATAAAACCTAAATAAAGTCGTCTTCTCGCAGAAATGCCATGTCGGATGCTGGACGTGTCACCAGCGATGGCGCAAACATCTTCAGCACGTGTCATGGATTTTATGACGATGGTGGATAGCATCGATAAATACAGTATTCTGACTATAGCGAGAAAGAAACGAGAAAGAAAATATAAGAAACGATCCTTTACCATCACACACACACTCAAGGGAGCTTTTGGAAATTGTATAGTGATTCTAAACTCCAACTCGATTAAATTTAGATTTATCGACATAAATAGTTACTACATATTATGTAATACTACATAGTGGAAAATAAGTAAAAACAATACTTGAATTATCAAATATATAAAGTGGCGGTTTTAGGCACAGGCATTTATTCCTGTCACGTGAGGGGCGGCATGAGCGCAAAAAAAATATCTGTGCGCCCGCTACGTGGTTTTTTAATGTATCATACATTTATTGCGCCCCTATTTGTGTTTACTGAAGGAGTCATGCATAGAAAATGCGAGAGAAGTGGAAAACGGAGGTAAAAGAAAAAGAGATAGATAAATGTATGAAACAGCATTCTCTTTATATTTACAGTATGTCACGAATAAAGGAGAAGAAATGTATCCACATATACGTGAAACATTGATAAATATGTTAAATAAATATATATTTTTTCAAAATGCATATATCCAATAAGAGACATTTTTTATGTGTTTGTGTGTGTGTGTGTGTGTGTGTGTGTGTGTGTGAGTGATTAGTCCCACAAATCCAGTGAGATCCCCGAGACCCAGAAATGGAGTAAGTGGACGAAAATGAATATTTATTATAGAAAAATAAATCTTTATTTAAACATTTTAGAAAGACCACATTATAGGTACAGAACTACTGTACAGTAAATTGTTTGTAATTAAATACCTTAAAATTGAATTATGTATGTCTTGTATGAGCAGAACATAAATAAATAAGCAAACAAACAGAAATAAACACTGCTGCTCAAGCCAAATCCAAATGTAAGACTACAAACAGAATAACGCTGAGCAAAGCACTCGAGTTAAAACGTAGATACAATAAGAAACAAAAAACTGCTGTGAGAGGCAAATAAACAAAAAGTGTCATCACTGAACTCTACAGCTCAAAGACCATGGACTAAAATCCAGTACAAAAATGAACTACGTCCTAACCATGAAAACGTACAATTTAAATAACCACTCAATTTAGGAAATTAACAATTACACACTGATGCACATTATTTCTAATGAACAGTCCAACAACAAGACGCAGGCAAAACAGGAAGTCAAAAATAGTAAAAAAAAAAAAAAAGGCAAAAATAATAATAATAATAATAATAATAACATCAACAATAACAATAATAATAATACTTATTATTTTATAATTAATATTATTTCTTTATATTAGTATTTTTATTTTTATTATTATTATTATTATTATTATTGTTGTTATTATTATTATTATTATTATTATTATTGTACTTTCTTGGAGCTTCGGGTAGGGAATTCCAGAGCCTGTTTAAACAATAAAGGTCCCAGCGCTAACAACTTTTGCATGGGTTTCCTCTGGGTGTCCGGTTTCCTCCCACAGTCCAAGCACGAGTGGAAAAAGTCTCGCTTTTCACAAACGTATTCCAAAGAGAAATGTGTGTCTGAAATAGTACATGAAAAGAGATGTACACTTTAGAGATCTACTCTGCGTATTCAAGAGAAATATCTCTTTTGCTCTGCCTCTATAAACTAGTTTTCCTTATTGTATTAAATATAATGTGTGTACTTTATACAATGATTTATGTTACACGTGTTGCATTTTCTCTAGGTATGCTGCATTATTTATTGTATTTACTTTAAGATTCATGTTCCTGTTGATCATTGATGTTAAGTTCATTGCTCTTTCAGGGCTGAATGGTGCTTTTTTTTTTAACATTTCAGTAAAAGCGAGTCACATGCAGAGTCACACTGGTTATGTCAGTGGTTCTCAAACCTTTTTGGTCACGCCCCCTTTAAATCTATAGAAAAGTCTCCCCCCCCCCAACACCCTCCCACCCACACACAAAAAAACAATTCACCTCAGACTACCAAATAATTTCACTACTACACATATTAATGAATAATTTTTTTTATTTGAATGCTTTTTTTATTTGAGCAACTTGCAGTAAAAAACACTTACATCACTTGTCTCTCGTAGTTTCAAGATCAAAGCGTTTTATTTCTTTTTTTATTCCATTAACAGTGAAGAAATGTTCATGTTGGAATGGCCTGCCTAAGTCTGTCCGACTTTAGAGCCTTTTCTCTTCTCTTTTACAAACAAATCCATCTCCAGTAGTGATGTGTCGTTCCATAATGATTCGTTCGAAATGAACAAATGTTTTTAAATGACTCGGGATGAACGAGTCTCCTCGTGGAACAATTTGTTTATCACGAGCCGAGCCACACAGATGCTGTAGCGAGAAGAATAAATCCCAAATTGTTCAAACAGATTCAGTAAAAACTGAAACTAATGACTCAAAAAGAATTGTTCACTTTACTGTTCGAGAGTTAAAGATCCGAGTCAGTTAGAACAACATTTCCCTAATTTGTGGGGCTGCTTACTGGTTTCCGTTTTTTTTTTCTGCAAACATCAATTTGCTAAATCACTCATGACCCCCAAAACTCTATGTGATATATATTGATTTCAACAACAAAGCAAAGAAAAACATAGAACAAGTCAAAAACAAGTACATTGCTCATTACAACGCACGCAAACGACAAACTAGTTCAGCACGAGCTTGAGATTCTTCTTCTTCTCTCATCACTGAAGCATTCTGCCAATCAGATTTACCGACAAAGGAATATTCCACTCAAAGTCCTTCCTCTCCCACTTGTCAATCACAGGAAGCCATGGAGAAAAGGGAAAAAGTGGCATTCCTAAGAGTGTTAAAGTGTATAAAGCAGGCAGCAGACTGCGAGCTGGTGACAGTGGCAGCGTGGCGCTGAAGGATTACTGATGGGTGCCAGCTTGTGTCAAGCCTTAAAGTAATCAATCTCTCTCTGTCTCTCCTATTCCCTTTCATTCCTCCCATCACCTTCGCTCTTTCTCTCTCCAGCACCTTTGCTCCCCAATCCGCCCTTCCGTTCCTCAGCTCCAGTGAGAGTGAACCGTCCACCCCTCCGTCTGAAACCTTGGCCTGTCAACCCAGCAGAGACTGAGACTTTGGCGGATTTGTCAAGGGGGAAATGCAGCGTGGCATCCCGATGCGATGCCCTTATCATCACGCTATCTCTGTCCGCGCAGGACGGGGCGCACTGAGTCAAATAAATAAATCTCAGTGAATCAAAGCAGATCAAAAGGGAGCCAGTTCAAAGGTCCGTATGAAATTAATCTGACATAATCAACTGACAGCAGGCTCGGGGAGAAAGCATCTGAGCATGAAGCCTCTGACCTATATCAGAGTGCTGGTGATTAACCGCAGAACTTCCCTTCAGTCCAGTGCCGTGGCTAAACAGACCCGGTCTTAGCATGTAACCAGCGACGTCCTGCTGAGCAGACAAGCAGCTGCATTTGAAATGTTGGAGTTCGGAATTTCCGACATGTGAACAGTCATGGATCATCATGTTCATGGTAGGGATGCACCGATACCACTTTTTGGAGGAGTGTGAGTACTTGAGTACTTAATAAAAACATAATTAGCATTTTCAAATAGCATGCTTTAGTCATACCGTATTTACGCGAATATAAGCATTTTAAATATGTGCGTAAATATAAGCCCCCATTTTTCGGTATTTCAAGTCAGGAACGATCACAAATAAACAGAAACAGTAACAGTATAAGCTTTTATATAACACTAGAAGAAGTAAGAATAAACTAAATACAGAACAATAGTTTATATTACAACAGACAGACTACAATCTACGACCTGTAGCTTAGCTTAGCTTAGCGCAACTGGCTACAAACGAGTCCAAAAAGTCAAAAATGAAGAACATGTGCAAGGAGTAAAAAAAAAAAAATCCAAGGAACAGACACAATCAAAACGCTCGGTCGCTGCACAGGGGATAAATAATCCTTCGCATCCTGGAGCAAAAGATCTTCACGCTCGCCTGTGATTAACCCTTTATACGTGCTCAAACATAGATTATTACCACTTCTGGTATTGGCTTGTTGGAACTGGTATTGACGCCAGTTACCTTCAAAATCTAGTTAGTAAGGCTTCCGTGGCATGAGGCTGTTGAACTTCCAACAATCCATCCCTTGTTCTACCCACTTTTCAATCACATGTAGGTCTTAGTGAAACAGATCTCACAACTTTGGTCCAGAAGTATATATTCTGGACTACTGACATCCAAAGCTCAGGACACAGAGACACACATTCACACTAACTTATTTTTCAGACTCCAGTTGTAGGAGATGAAGAGTAAAACACGCAAACAGCAACAACTTGAACATTTCACACAGAAAAGCCTTGAGCTGAACCTGAACTTGAGTCGCAAACTTGAGAAGAGCGCGCTACCACTATGCCACCATGTCAGTAAAAAAAATAGTTCATCCGAAGTGACCAATCTGGGTCTTTCTCTGTGGAGTTTGCATGTCCTGCCCGTGTTCATGTGGCTTTCCTTCTTCAGTCCAAAAACGGTGTATTTTTGTATGTTCCACCTTGGGTTGACCACCCATCTGGAGCCTTTCCTTATTTTCGGCCCAGAGACACTGGGATTTGCTCCAGTTCCCCTCGACCAAGCAACTGATGTAGTAAAAGGCTTAATGGAAATTCATCTGGCATTTGAAGATTAGGAAGATATCTCAACTAAGTTCTCTTAACACCAACAACTAAAGCCCAAATCCTTCTTAGTAGCAGATTAAAGGTTTCTTGTGTTATTGTTGTTACACACAGGTCTGTTGGATTGGGTGTCCAAAGCCGTTTTTGCTCACAAATAGTCCTAATACCAACAGAAAAACAAACTGTTGCATTTCACTTGCAAGCAATTTGAAATTTCTAATGTTTTGAATTTTTGTGCGAGAATGTTTAAAGCACAGCTAAGCCGGAATTTACCAACATTTACATAAATGTGAATTTCTTCCTGGATCAAGATCCGTATTATCTTATTTAACGCTAAAGCACATCTATTATCTGTCACAACAAATAATCAAGACCCGAGCTGATAGTTGTGGTATTGTTGCTTTAATTACGTTCTATTAAAAGTTGGGTTTTTCAGCTTTCAGTCGTTTATCAAAAATGTAAAAAAGCAACAATATATTTCTTTCTCTGCTAATCTACAATACAGTAACGGGAAGTTGTCGCCTAGTGTATTAGTGGGTTGTGGGTTTGAATCCTTATTAGGTTCCACATCTGAGTGTTGTTCATGAGCAAGACACTGCTCCAGGTTTGTGTGTGTTACTTCACTGTGTGTGTGTGTGTGACTTCACTGGATGGTTAAATGCAAAGCAAAATTTCAATACAGCCCCTAGTGGCCATATTTGAATTTTCAACATCACTTGTCCAGCTCGGACTACAGCTTCTCTCCAAGTGCTGGCGAAGGTCTTTAACAACAAGTTTAAAGCGCATCCAAAGAAAGTCTCCAAATGAGTGTCGTAATGAACAAAACTTTGTATATGGTGTGCAATGTATCTCACATGATAAGAGAACTGGACCATGGGGGGGTCTGCGAGCGTGCCAGATGATTCTGAGACCACCAATGATGAGACTTCATTGAAATGGGCTTGTATTCTTCTAAATCAGTTGGACGGTCTAAGGCTTTTCAATAAAGTGAAAAGCTAAGAAAGTATAGAAGTGCGAAAGGTGAGCAGACTCATCCCCTGAAAGGACCAGGCTGATAGAAACAGCAGCGAGGGAGGAAGACTACACCTCATCCCTTGTGGTCTGAACTCAATCAGCAGCTTGCGAGGTAGCCATTGTGCTGCAGTATAATTGGAACTATGAGATTTTATTAAGAGAGAGTAATTGCATGTGCTCCTCATCAGGGTCTGGATTGTGCAGTCTCTGGTCAGGACAAAGTCTCCCAGGACAGACTAGGTAGTTACTGTCATCATTGTGGCAGGAATAAGGGAGGTGACTAGGTAAAGGCAGGTAAATCCTCTCACACTGGGTTTTTTTCCATCTGTGTGGAGATTTGTCTCTAAGCAAGTTTTACTTTTGCTATAATTTCAGAGAATTTCCTATGTATGACATGAAAGGATTTGCGGACACATAAAAGCTCAGACTAAGGCTAAATGGAGTGGGCAGATCATGAAACCCTCGGCTCGGGCTGAGACAAAGCAGGCCATTTCATAACCGTTTGGGGTTATTAGTAAGTAAATAACTCTGTAGATTTATACATTGAAGCAACACTTCAAGACGCCACTTGAAACTTTAAAGACAATGGCTTGAGAACATTTTCTTCCTTTTTAACTTCCATCCGCCTGGTCTTTTATTATTTCTTATCAAGCCATTCAAACCACCCTTTAAAGCATTATTTTATTTCTCGCTCTCAACCTTGGCCTACCTGTGTCATCAATGGATAAAACAGGATCTGTTTTTTGTCCAGTTCCACACTTAAACGCAAATATTCTTCTGTTGGCACTTTTGAACATTAAGCCTTCTTGAAAAAACGAGTTCTACTTTTTACTTACAGATTTTAAACTTTCCCTGGCTCTATTTAAAAAGAAGATTTTAATATGAATTACAGCAAGACTCACAATTGCAATAATATCAGTAAACACATCTTAGCTGTGGATAATTCAAGCTAGCTAACAGGCACATGGAAATACAGTGATACCTCGGTGTACGAATTATTCTGTCTAGAAGCAACGGAATTCATTAAAAAAAACATGGGAAGAAGTAAATACAGTGAAATATGTATATAACAAATACAGTATGATGTTTTACAACATAGTTATTGTATCAACGTTAACCATTGGTGAATGGCGAACCGCTGATGCAAACATCGGTGACAAAACTGTCAGGTGTCAGGTTTAGACTTAGCTTGTAAAATCCTACATGAGGACACGACACACTCCAGCTAGCCTGCTGGGCGAATATAAAGCGATTGCTGTCGAGGATCATTTATTTTTTTGATCTTAGAAGCTTACTCTCAGTTCTTAGCAGGAAGCTGCGACCCCAGCGAGAGAAGAAAAAAATCCACCACTGCACAAACAAACACTCCTCCGTGTGTGCAAACAGCAACTGGGAGCCTTCCAATATTATTAGCATCCTAAATGGCACAGCCTGATGGATCAAGTCATGAGGAGAACATGGCACACTTCAATAACCGAGGCCGTATCGCCTGCAGATATGTACAACAGAGAGCACACGCCCGCTTAGACAATAGGCGAGGACATGATGCTGGGTCAGTGAATCACTGAAGCTCTTAAGGTACAATTAGAACTCGGTGGAAGAGGGTTGAGGTGGAAGAGCTCGGGGATTTATGAATCACAGCCTACATGGGGAATTCTTTGCCACCACGGGGGGTTAAAACACACTGACCCACTGAAGTCCTCACAATCTCTTTGGGTGAGAGTAAAGAACAAAGCGAAACAATGTGCTCCGTACAGAAGAAGCTGGAGCGATAGTTTTCTGCAGTTGACGGAAATTGCTTAAATGCCTGGAAGGAAATTGGTTGCAGACAAACGGAGAAGTGAATGGTAGTAAATGTTGAGGTGGAGAACACGACGTGGCTGACAATGAAGATGAACTTGTGGATTTTTTGAGGAACTTGAAAATTGTACCATTTTCAAACATTGAGGTGTTACATTTCATTTCTACAAACCTCAAAAATAAAGAGATTATTGTTTTTCCACGTTTCTTGTTTTTTATTTAGTCTGAATTCAGTATGAGTAAAATACTTTTTTAAAATTTTACAAAATTGGATACTTTTAGACTTTTACCCAAGACTCCTTGGAATTGGTGACTTGTAATTTGTAATGGAGTATTTTTACAGTAAGGTATTTACTCATGTATGGTTTTCCATAGTCAAGATTCCATGAGCCTTTAACGCAAAACCCAATGAAAAAAATCGCATGAGGTTACAAGCAAACTATTCCTCCACATTACATTGAATAGGAACATGATCAAAACAAACACATTATAAAACACGGAGATTCTCATGTTGGATCTATGTAGCCTTGTTCTCATCTTGTCAATGATATAGATAATATACCAGTGTCGCCTGGCAATGCCTCATATAGTCATACAATCAATGCGACGTTTGCAAAATTCAGACCATTGTGCAAAGAAACATAATTACCAAAAGCTTGTCCACTAACACACCAGAGGATTTCACATAATAAAGGCAATTGAGTCCATTACCATGGCGCAGCATCCAGACACGTATGTGTGGGCTGCTTTAGAAATGGACCCGTAGTCGATAAGAGAAGCTCACCAATGACAGAATATTTACTACGTGTGCTTCAGCCTACTCTATTCTATCCCCTCCATAATCCTATTTCATGATTAACACTACGGATTGAAGAATAAAACAACAAAGCTTACTAGTCAACGGGAGCCTAATCTGTTGTGACACAAGCCCTCTGTGTCTTAGTGTGTAGGACTGGTGTCTTTTAAGGTCAGCGCTGACCCCAAGAGAGAACTCCAGACATTCCTCCATGTGATTAGTTGTCGTCTCAAGCCCCTGACCTTCCAGTAAGAAGGTTAAAGTCAAGAACCCAGGGATTAATGGGAAGGAAAAGGAAATCCCGTGGATGATGACTTCAATGAGAAAAAATTAGAGAAGACAGACAAAAATTAGACGTAAGCAGACGAGTTGAATCGATAGTTTGCGGTTGTGGCTTTTTATCGTTCGTTTGACACGTGATATTTGAGCGCCATTAGCTGTTGACATTTCCAAAAAAGACACGTCTTTGAGATGCCCCGGTGAAGACTCCAACATTTAAAGAGTAATTTGCTCATTTTAGGTCTAAAAGAAAGCCATCGATTGGACAGTCAGGTAAAGTATGATTGCTGTTGACCCTTGGAATTGGGGTGAGAGACAAAACCAAGAGTCTCTTCGTAGTATATTGAAATGTGCACTTCTACGACTACGAGATTGTATTACAAGGAGGCTATTGATATTTCTCTTAATGGTTGTAAAGGATGGTCTTTTAAACAGGGGCTTAATGGTGACAGTCACAAGTCTAATGGGTGGTGCTGGAAACCAAAAGGTCACAGGTTCGACTCCTCCCACTTTGACTCCTAACACGATGTTCTCGACACTTTTTCCAGTATGGCTTCCTACACTTTCCATTCCTAAATGGCTTTTAACTAAAAGTAAAAAAAACTATTTTACTAATGTAGAGACAAATTACAGTTTACAAAAAAACCCAATTTAGCATAAGTAGCAGAATGGCGACGCTTTCTGAGAGGCAGACGCAAAGTGTCAGAAGTGAAATGTAGTGGTGAGAGCAGACAGACGCACAAACAAGCGTGACACTTGGGGTTCGGGAATGTGAAAACTCTGACTGACAGCGTTCTGTCGTTTGGATTAGAGACGTTCGTTTCTTCTTGAACTCAATTACATTTTACAAAGCCTGACATCCCCAGTTAATTGCAGCCTTTCCACATGAGGGAATTATTTGCACTTCTATATTCCCTGCCCATGTGTGCTCGGTTCCGACTGTGGAGTCCTCATCCACCATTGAGGGGGAAAAAAAATGGAAATTATTTAGATTTAAAAAAAAAAAACACTTCTGGATCTTGAGAGGAGAAGCTCCGTTGAAATAGTTTCGGGAGCGTCTTTAGAACACCGTGCAAATCATTTTGATGGCATTTAGCATCTGGACTAGATGATCCTGTTTTTCTCTGCAGTCATCGAGTACGATCCCAAGTGACAGGATGGTAAAAATAAAACCATACGGATGGAAAGGAAGAGAAAGGTACACTCCAGGAGTGATGAGAGTTTTGAATACAAAAAGGAGGGTGCCAGGGGGATCACCTCTGGCAGTCCAGTAATGTGAACTGAAACTCTTTGAGAGGAGCAGAGAGCAGAAAAACAAGTCAAGTGGAATTTGCAATACTGGCTCTGGCTGGTCTATTCTGGTATTGTTTTGGGTTTGGATCAGCTAGAACTTGTTCTACACAGCAGCTTGTTAAGCGTCAAGATCCATAAAGAAGGTGCCAAAAACAAATCTGTCATGAATGCTGCATACAGATGGAACGTTTGCGTTTACCGTAAA
The DNA here is from genome assembly GCA_017309775.1 of Paedocypris sp. Pulau Singkep. Classification (NCBI taxonomy): domain Eukaryota; kingdom Metazoa; phylum Chordata; class Actinopteri; order Cypriniformes; genus Paedocypris; species Paedocypris sp. Pulau Singkep. The sequence continues at coordinate 596,142 of MU204432.1, forward strand.
ACCATTAATAGAACATCATGGGGATCAATTTTTTTTCCTCTTTCACCTCGTTCTACTAAAGCAGACCTGGGCAAACTATGGTTTAAAACCGTTAAACGTTTTAATCCGGCCCACTGAACTAGTAAAAATTCAATTAAAGTCTGACTTTTTTTTCCAACGTAAATCTGGTTAATCCACTATAAAGATGTATTCATTTTTTATGAACACATTTTAAAAAGCGAAACTATGTACACAAATGTACGTAAAAGAATTCTGCCAGTGTATTTTTAACATTTATTTTTACACTGTCAGTCACAAAACAATAAAGGTTTGCGCACGTTTTTGTACGCATATATGCCGATCTTTCGCTGAGATCATTCAGACAAATGCCACAATCGTGCTTCTCTATAATTTTCTTATTCTATATTTCCTCATTATTTATAGTTTTTTATTTTAAAACCTCCCTCTCACATTCATTTCTGCACATTTTTTACTTTTCTCCGTGCTTTCCTCGGATCCATAGAGGGAGTTCGGTACAATCGTTTTGAAAACTTTCAAAATAAACGGGTTTATTTTTGCGCAAAACAAAATCACTTTTTTTCACACTACTCGCATTATTTCTTTCTGTTCTATCCTTCTCTCCGCAATAACCATGTGAAAGCCTGAAAATGGCATCAAATGTTCACACCTCTATTTTTATGAATTTTGCGTTCGTGAACCGAGGTGCCACTGTGTTTCCTCCATATCCCAAAATGTGTATTTTTCTCCTGCCCAGTATTGCCCCTTTGTCAAATGTTAGAACCCAATGGGGCACACGAATCAAAAAGTTTGTTCTAGATGGTGACGATATCTCTTTCAACATGTTCCGAAACTCTCTATGAGGCAACTTATGCGAATAAGTTCTTCTTCCACCACAATACACATGTGGTGGTGGGTTTCCGTTCAGATTTTATGACATGGTGTTAGATGCTTTTACACACATTATTATTATTTAAATTAAACCTTCCATGTTGGTACACAAGCCCCAAATAACACCGGGCGAGAAATATACTGTATGCATATAAGTGTGGCGGTCTATTGGTTCTACTCGAGGGGGCGTTCTCTTAGAGGTCTTACTAAGTATATTAAGTAGATCTTTTCTACAAACTGAATAACTATAGATTTTCTACAGGAATCCAATCCATTATGTTTGCTAACTCCAACTCTACTGATGTGCTCAGTTCTACTGCTATCCCGACAGAAAAGAAGAATTTAAATTTCAAAACGTATGGATTTTGAGAGTTAGTACGCTGAAATTTGCACAGGCATGAGGGCAATTGTTAATCACAAAGCCACGAGGGGTTTCATTAGATATATTGTTATTACAGTTGGGTTTTAATAAACATTCTGAAGTGATTCTGAAGTGGATTGTAATGCGGTGTTGTCGAGTAGTCGGCCACTAGTGTCGTTATATAAAAAAAATATGCAAAATATTGCTTTCCTCAAAGTTCATTTGCATAAACTAAGCAAGGTCATTGTGGTGTTTCGGTAAAAAAAAAGCACAACTTCATTTTCTGCTGTAAAGGGCATTGTGAACTGACAGCGCATCCCTTACTGTTATTGTCTCGCGCATTAGGTGGCTAAAACCCAGGGATTAGGATTATCGCAGTGGATAACAAAAATCTGGCATAAGGCGATGAACAGATGCACAGATATCCATGGCACCGGCTCGTCATCACACCAACGTCACCTTCCTGGCACATCTGGACCTGATCTGATTATTTGTCACCATTACTCCACAGGGTATCATTGGCATAACTACCGTATTATCCCCTCACTTCTTATTAATGCCATTGTTTGTGTTGTTTTATTCCAAACAGCCGCACAAAACAACAGGCCCAGATGGCTTACATGTTTACCACTCATCCGAAACACATCCCCGCCATGTTTTTCATGCCCACAGAAAACATACAAGACATGACTGGCCATAAGGGAACTATGCCATCTATCTATCACTTAACCTAAATGGATTCTAAGTAGTCCACATATGATTCGATCCACGGGAGCGTTTTGATGGGCAATATGGTGTGGCTATGCGCTACATGCTAACTGAATGGCAAGCTGAATTGGGAATGAGCACATCTGCTAAGCCCCAATAAACTCATTGTGCCATCTTAACAATTCCCCGCTATAGTTAGCAGATGCTTTTCACAGTGGCTAAGCCTGCCGAATTTTGCTTTATCAGCAGCTATGTTGAAGAATCCAGTGTTGGCTTGTGTGTCATACTAATAAAGCAGAGCGTGTCACAGCATTTCACTACCTGTAGGCCTGAGAGTGAGTGGACTTACTAGCCGTCTATGGTCGTCTTGTTATTTAACACAACCATCGCTCGGGCTGACACATCCCATGGGGACTTTGGCTTCTTCTCAGTGCTGATTGGCCACAAACTGTTCTCAGCAAATACATATGTATTTATAGACTGTTTGTACCATGAGGCTATTTTTAGATTTTTGGTTTCAGTTGGCACACATTCTGCACTTCACTGTCAATGTTTGAAACAAATCCTGCTTACCTTTCTGTTCTTGCAAGTTTTTAATGTTTGATAAAAAACATTCGGCACTATTGGGTCTGTGAGCCACATATTTATTCGTTAACCCAGTTAGTGGATAAGTGGTAAGTGAATTTAAACCTCATGAACAGAATAAATGTAAAGAATGTTCCATAGTACGAAAAAGAAACCGCTCACTGTAACACATAAGGGTGTAAACTCCTCTGTGCGTGTAAATCTAAGGGGTAATGAGCGTAATACCTAAGGTTAATGCTTGCCATACAATTTTAATCAACAAAATTGCAGGGGAGCGATAACTAAATTAAACCGAAAAGCTTGCAAACTTCAAGAAGGAATAAAACCAACCAAATGCAAGTTGCTTTTTTTTGCCAACTGCTTGGAATGGTGCCACACTGGCTGCTCCGCGGTCATTAAATCAGGAAGTTATAGACTCTGCCAGTAGCAGAACTTGAATAGACCTTTATCTCTGACTGACAGAGGTGGAAATGACACCATTTGTTGGCTTTTGCCCAGAACAAAATTACATTTATTTACTTGGAGCATTTAGGCAACCCAGAGCAGTGACACTCTTACAGTAAATGAGTACCACATAATTAAACAACAATTGTTCCGCTTCCCGCGTGAAGGTTCTATGGCTCCTTGCCCATCTGTTGACGTCCATGTCTGTTCGCCAGGCGGCCCGAGACCGCCCAAAAACACTCCGCGCTGAGTCATAATGACACCAGACACGTGAAAGCCTTGTGGCACACGTTATAAAGTTCTTGATGGAACAAACTAACCCCTAAATTGACCAAATCAAAATCAGAAATGTCAAAAGGCTTGTTATTATCGCGGGAGGGCAACAGGACACAAGGCAGAGCACTACATTTTCCTTGGGAACCATAGCAACATTCTCATCTGACTACATTTGTGTATTCAGTCACCGTGACCAAGCACCAAAAAAAGGAGCTTCGATTTGTTCTTTCCAAAATCCATTTACATATTCCAGAAGCAATCACCATAACTCTGCCATCCTGGTTGCAACTGTTTATATAGGTCTGTATTTTAGTCAGGATTTCGATTTAAAAGTGTGAAACAAAAAAAAAAAAGATAGGTAGTCAAGCAAAACATCCACACGATCAAAGAGCATCATAAATGGGAAAGTGTAATCAGTTTTATATTTTAATTTAGCGGCAAGTCATTTACCTTCTACACTGTACAATTGACTTCAAAATTAATATTCATGAGCTGGATATCCAGGATAGTTTTAAATACTCCCCTTCCAGTCATACACACCTCCGCTTGTAATAAATGTTGGGGAGAAATGTGCAGACAGTAAAGTTCACCCAATGAGCCAGCCATGTGTTGGCTGGCAAGATGCCATCTTAAACAAACCACAATGGCAGTGTTTGTCCTGACCTGGCATATTTTAAACCCCCCATTAAAAACCGTGTCATTGAGCCCTGAAGGGCTACGGCCACTTCCTTTCAGACCACACAAAACGTGGATCTACGTGCAGCTCTTGCGCCGTGGACCTGAATGGAGTCAGTGAGCCAGTATTCCAGGCAGAAAGAATGTCATGCCCTGCTGCTGGGAGGCGTCGCTGTCACATCAGCACATAAAGAAATAATAATAATCAAAGTTTACCCACAAAAACCCAAGCACACTACTCCCATCATTGCATGTTTCGAAAGAACAAAAGTTAAAAAAAAATCATCAAGGAAAATGTGTGGAAAAAGAATGGCCAGATCATCCCTTATTGTTCACCAAGCCCAAGCAAGAGACTAAATCCAGACTAAACATTAACGGCTTGGACACAATAATCCAGACCGTTTAGAGCTTCGGAAAGATGAAACTATGGTACGTGTGTGTTCTTTGTAGACTTCACAAGCACTCTTTGACTTTGAAATACCGAAACCAACACCTGTGAGATAAAAATCCCTGCTCTTAGCTCACTTCACACAAAGACTTGACTACTGTATCTTCCACAGCGGTTTCTCATCTGCCTAATAAAAGTATGAATGACGTTCATCTTCTGAATTTGCATGTTAATATAAAGTGTCAATGCTGGTGATGAAAATCATAAGGATCATCTTTGAATGAAGTAGTAGGTGCAAGTCCAGAACTAAGTAGGGTAAACATGTGTAAGAGAGAAAGTTTGACATGGTCAAAAAACGGTTGGGGCACAACCGGGTGGAAGTTGAACTTCCAAACATTCTCGTGTTTGAAGCTCATTGAGTCCCCTTCTTGAGGGCAGCAGGCGAAAGATGCGGAGATAAATGAGTCAAGTCACCAAAAATTGCCAGAGCTTTGTGGGTGAGATGGGAAACTGTAGTCTTGGAGAGAGATATCAGCAATCCTTCGAACTCCATTCAATTTGTACTCAAGAGTCATACACATGACAGGATGAGGTCCATGAGCCATACCGCACGTTCTCTCGATGGCTCGGTAGAAGTTGTTCCTGAAGTTCTCTTCAGCTTGTGGAGGACCTAGAGATGCCGTAGTGATGATCTGGCCAATGATGTAGTGTTCTAACTGCAAGAGTGGTTTTCAGGAATGTACACATCCAGGAACTTGGAGCTGCTCATTCTTTCCATCACAATGGTAAGAGGAACATTCTCCGTGTCTACACAAACTAGTTATCTCCAGAGAAATACTGTTGCTTCTGCACCACCTGGCCATGATTCTCATATCCCTCCTGTATTTGGTCTCATCGCTGTTACTTACTTCCACAAACTTGAAGAAGCTGGAGCTGTGTGATGGTACCGTAGATGGCAGAGTGAAGAGAATGGGACTCAATACACATCCCTGTGGTGCCCCGAGTTGATTATTAAAGTATTGGATTTGTCAATGCCGACTTCTAAAGCCTGTGGTCTTCCAGTTGAGCACCATCTGGACTGGTTGATGAGCTGCTGGAGGATGATGGTGTGAATGCTAAACTGAAGTTAATGACTTTTTGTTCAGCGCTGAATAGAATGTCGTAGAAATTGCCTAGAGATAGGTGAGTGTGCGTGTGTGACTAATTAGCCGGTGATAGTAATAAAAAATGTATAAAAGGGAAACATAAGAGAGCAAGATACCTTGTGGGTTGTGTATTTAAAACTCGCTTTGGATCATCAACAACAACAACAACAACAAACCCATGTAAGTTACAGAATATTTTTGTCAAATTATACACCTGTTAAATATTTCTCCAGATTTTACGGTTAAAAATTAAGACTTTAACGTGTAACTTTTTCACTTTATGTCCAGTGCCACTGTAATGTAATACATCTGCAGGAGGAACCACAGGTTTCCATCTGGTGTGAGCAGAATTGGAAGAGTGGAACTGAGATTCAGGCCGCTTTTATTGAGGGCTTAGGAAACAGACGGACTAATGAAGGGAATGAAATACAAGAGTGACAGTGTGTTCTACACTGAGAGGCTCAAGCCACCCTCCACAAAATGAGTTTTCCTAATGTCTTCTGATCGCAGAACGGTGGCTCTCCCCTGACATCTTTTCAAAGACAAGATCGAAGAAACTGCAGGGGACTTTAACTTCCAATTTCTCTCCAATGCAGCAGAAGGAAAACTCTGTGGGCCAATGCCCGAGCGTGAAGAAAATAAATAAAATGTTCCAACAGCTAAATGCCACGAACTGTTTTCTGTTTATTTCTCGAGACCTGTCCAGCTGCAACAGCGGATTCACGGAGCTTCGTCGTGACGGGAATACATCAAATCACCAACAAACTCTGCCGCTTCGAACAAAACCCAACAAGGTGAGTATGATTGTTCAGTGGTGCGTTGGCTATGCATCATTAGACAGGCTCTTGACCTGTGGCTGGCCAGAGCTTGTCACTTCTGAGATGGGTCTGGACTCACCTTGGGCTACAATGTAAAGCCCAGTAGCATGTAGAAAACAGTCTTCGCCGTAATCTAGTCAGCCTGATTTCCTCTCCCCACCTCCTAGCGACTAAAAATGTGTTTCCTCAAGCAGACATGATAACCACTTTCCAATTTCAACTTCATCTTCAACCACCAATTTCAGCCAGTGTGGCTGTGACTGCAATATGAATCCCTGCATATATACAGGACATTACAGCCTCAAACAGGGCTGACCGCAAATGAGAGGGACAGCGGGAGGAACGTCGGGGGCTGGCGGTGGTTAAAGGCCAAGACTTTGCTCTCTTCCAGCCATCTGGTATTTCTTTCTATGTTTTATTTAATACTTTTTAATTGACCCTTGACCCCGAACAAGGCGATGGATCTGGTCTCTTAAGCGCTGTCCTACTTCCGAATCTTTGTGCCAAAGTCAAGGAGGTCTGAAATCCCGAAAGACCCCGAGCATGTTGGGTGAGCTTGGAAAATGCATTGCGGTAAGAATTAAGGCTGATTGCAGTTGAATGGAGCTTGATGACTCTTGACATTTTCACTGGGGTTTTGCAATCACACGCTGCTGCTGTTGAAGTTTGTGGCTGTGCAAACTCGAGCCTCCTTAAAACCAAGTGTAAAATGCATCGCACGCTCAAAAAACACAATAGAATACGTACAGCACAAGCATATATTCCTAAAGAAGCTTGTATATTCTTTACCGACATTAGAGTGAAATGTTGTAAGTGATTTTGAAATTGAAGATTCAAATGCACACACTTCATTCAAATAATACTTTTTAATAAAATGTTGATTCAAACAAATTATTACAATTTACACCTAGAAACAAACGAGTGCAGAAACTAAATTACTGTATAAAAATCAATTTTTGGTGAAATTAATAATTTGTATGCAGCCGCAGTGCATCAATAAAACAGTTTTAATATGAAATGTGAATAATATTCACAATACATTAGTCATGTCCTTGATTTTTTTTACAGACAAGAAATGGGCTCGTTTTATTACATAAATGACATCATAAATATGTATGAAAGGTTTTAATTTTGACACAAAAATTTTTTCAATTATATAAAACATAGCATTATTTTGAAAACTGAAAATCTTGTTTTAAGAAAGTTCCGTAGTTTCAGATAATGCCAGTTCAGTCAAATGTTTGAATGTGCGTGTGTGTTTGTATGTGTGTGTTTGCACATGTGCGCGACGTGACATCTGCAGCTATAAAAAAAATGCTCATACAACACACCTGATAATTTCCTTCAGCCCTTGTAAGGCCAGTCAAAACCAGAACGCTAGAACAAAACATCTCAGCTGTGAAAAACGCAGAGGCTTTTGTCTTCAGGAGCTATTAAAGCACTTTCGTTCAAAAGCTTTTAAATCTCACAACGCACTGTATTACAGTTTTACATGCGGCGTGTTGCTCTGAGCCTGTTATTTCCACACAGGATGCATTGAAAGCACTGAAACAGCGCATCATTAAATTGTAGACAGGCACATGGGGAAGAGAATGGCTCCTGAACCAAAAGAGCTGTGAGTATTGACAGATGTGTCCATTGACAGTTCACGCCGCAGTTCTTCACCTACTAACTCTTCCTCCTACAACACATTGTGATTCCGCACATGGCCACCAAGAGTTAAGGCAGAGAAATGCCGATTGGCTTTCAGTTTTGAAGGCTGATGTTTGCAAAGGAACCACAGTACGATCTTGTCTTTGTGTGAGTGTGTGTTGCGTTTTTCTCCTAAGCTGCATCACAATCACACACACACACACACACACACAGTGCTCAACCAAGCAGTCAAGTAATGAGGATTCGCAGAGACGAAATCTGAAAACATGCCAGTTTCATTCAAATTCAGCGAAAGCACTCACTGCTCACTTGAGAAGAGCAATGAAAACCTCCAATGTTGAAATGTTAAACACGTTTTTTTTTTTCCGGAAATCACAGCTGAAGAAATATGTCATCTAAAAACTCACACAAATGATCAGCGCACAATCGAAAACAAATTCTCCGACATCAGCGCACGAATAAAAAAAGACAACACTGCGGCTCCCACGTGAAACAGAGCCGACAAATAACATCACGCTTTACTAAGCTGGATCCAATCACACAAACATCAACAATTAATGAGGTAAATCTGCCGTCTTCGGAGAGAAAAATCAGCACGTTTGCATCTCGCGTATTGCGATTCTGCTCATCAGTTCCTTCATACGCATCCAGTCACACTTAATCTTCCTTAAAAAGAACAAAAACATCTCAATGTTCACCAGCAGAGGCCTTGAGGAGCCTGTGTAAATGAACGTGTCAACTCTCTATCCAGACAGTTCCAGACGGAAGGTCATTAAGATGCTTTAATGTGCTCACCAAACCAGACTGAGGTTTGCGGCGCATTTATGAACGTCTTCATGAACCGAGTCCGAGGGAAGGGAAACAGGAGCGAAATTGATTCGATTCATTAGGACCCTGTCATGGCTTCTGCCTGCGAGCCACAGCGTTCACTAACTAATATCAATGAAGACCCTGTCATCTTGTAAGCACGTCAAAGAAAGAAGCGAGATAATGGTTATGAGCATAGATGTCAAAGTGGAAAACAAAACCGCGTGTGCATTGTGCTAAACGTCATGAGAGGACTGACGGATTCACCTGTGGCTCAGCAAGGTGTCGATCTCCTGCTTTGTGTGGTAAAATATTATGTTTTGTAGTATAAAACTAGAAAATGCTGAGAAATTCATGCGTAAAGTTTTATGGTCTCATAGCAACCACAGGAAATGCTAACGTGCTAAAAGCTAAACATTTGAACATCATAGCCATAAAACAATTTCTACTGTCTCCGGTATTCGTGAGTTTTTACTTTGTTTAAAAATTGATATACAAGAACTGCAAAAAGAAGAGCTTCCAGCAGGTTCTCGAACACCAGCGCTTTCGACTACATGAAAAACTAAAGCTACAAAGTAAAAATGATCGCTTGTGAACTGAAAAGTAAAAAAATAAACACGAAAATAAATCACCATACCCTCAATCATGAAAGCGATCTCCCTAAATACAGCCTGACCTCTCACTATTCACAGCGGCACGCGAAATACAAAAAAATACTGGAATATATTGTTTCTAGTACGTTTCCAACATTGATTTTTCACTAAAAGACAAATCAGTTTATTATCACTATTTTCCAGTAGTTTTAAATGATCTTTTTCTCAAAGCATGAAAAACAACATTTGGTCAAATATATTGTTTTAGGTTGTAAATGTGCACATAATGTAGTTTTATATATTAAATTGGGGATTTCAAAAGAATAACAAGCATCAAAAACTAAAGAGATGGATGAGGGAAAGACGGACAGACAGAAATGAGATACTGATACTGTAAATATAGTAAAATGTTGTAAATAATGAACATAAGCAGTGTTTAAAATCACATTGTTGCTAATTCCCAAACAGATCCTGCAATTACAGCTTAGACAATTACAGCTTTAGGAGTCAAGAAACAACGACTGTTCCACTAACTCAACACTCTGTCCTTTAGAAAAGAAACACAGGTTCAGAATTAATCTCCTTACATACCCACCTCCACGATTTAGTCTTGTGATAACGTAAGTCTTGGGGTTCGCATATGTGATCCCTCCAGCTTTTGTCAGTTAAGCTCAGCCAATGTGGCTGTCACCCAATCTCTCGCTCTAGGAGATTAATGTCTATTTCTATTATTCACAATTTTGTCTCCTTCATTAGCCCCGTGTGGCACTTCAAGGCTGTAGATTCATCGCGCCACATTCATCCACTTTTCATCTAAAAACGACAAACACACACAAAAGCAACATATTCGAATTCTAATTTGGAACCTTTCTTTTAATATTCGCACACATTTAGACATTTGAAAGTGGGTACAAAACGCAGCAAATTGAAATTTGTCACGGAGGAACCGTTTGTAAAACAATAAGACATTTTTAATCTAAGTGAAAATTAATTACTCCTTTATCTTCTTGACCCAGCGCATTATTCTACCTCATAACATCTTCCCAGCGAAGTGTTAATTGCGGGGAACTGTGCGGCGGTTAGTGTTGACTGGTAATGAGTGCAATTAGCAGCGAGGGTTTGCGAGGCCACCGACAAACAAAGCTGGAAATAGTTCCCGCTGAACCTGCTGGGCCAATCAGACGTCACAAACAAATGCTGGGGAAATGTCCGCACATCACTTCAACACGTGAACATGTGCTTTCTTCAAGCTCAAAGCGGCGGTTTGGAACACCAACGTCAAGGATCCGGATCCCAGGTAAAGCATGAAGTAACTGCGTTGTTTATTTATTTGTGTGTGTTTGTGTGTGTGTGTGTGTGTGTGTGTGTGTGTGTACATATACTGTATATACAGTATATGTATCTCTCTGAAGTTTATTTAAAACAGAATTTATAAAATATATTCATGTACATTTGAATATATGTGCCATAAAAATAAAACAATTAACACAGTTAGTTAGATTCTAGCTACAGTAGTTATTTTTTACAGCGTTTTTTTTATTTTTTGCTCTGTTTTGAAGCTCCTTTTAAATACTTTTAGAACAATGACTCTTTTTAAGAGGAGCCAATATATTCATACATGTTTATGTGTCATACTATTACATTTTTTCCCCCTAATTTTCTAAATGGATACTTTTTTTATCTATTCATTTTTGTGCCAATTTTTGCTGATAATAATTTATGTGTTATCAAGCAAAACAAACACACAAAAACGTGCAGGGCCCACGGCTCTCATTTGATCTCTAATCTACCGACTTCATTTGTTCTACGGCTTGTAATTATAATCTTTGTTCTGTTATTGTTTTGTTTTTTTTATTTATTTGAGTAATTACTTGAAATCTTGCATATCTTATTTGGAAATACAAGTGTCATGCACCAATGTAGTGTATCTGTCTGTCTGTCTGTCTGTCTGTCTGCCTGTCCATCTGTCTGTCCATCCGTCTGCCCGTCTGTCCATCCGTATCTCTCTGTCTTTCTGTCTGTCTGTCCGTCCGTCTGTCCATTGGTCTGTCCGTCCGTCTGTCCATCCATCTCTCTCTGTCTGTCTGTCTGTCTGTCTGTCTGTCCATCCGTCTGCCCGTCTGTCCATCCGTATCTCTCTGTCTTTCTGTCTGTCTGTCCGTCCGTCT
>MU204432.1:607750-652572 GCA_017309775.1 Paedocypris sp. Pulau Singkep
CTTTTTTTTTTTTTTTTTTTTTATTTTTTTTTTTTTTTTTTTTTTTTTTTTTTTTTTTTTTTTTTTTTTTTTTTTTTTTTTTTGAGTAATTACTTGAAATCTTGCATATCTTATTTGGAAATACAAGTGTCATGCACCAATGTAGTGTATCTGTCTGTCTGTCTGTCTGTCTGTCTGCCTGTCCATCTGTCTGTCCGCCTCTCCATCTGTCTGTCTGTCTGTCCATCCGTATCTCTCTGTCTTTCTGTCTGTCTGTCTGTCCGTCTGTCCATCTGTCTGTCCGTCCGTCTGTCCATCCTTCGCTCTCTGTCTGTCTGTCTGTCTACTTGTCTGCCTGCCCAGCTTGCTTTTTTGAAACCCTTCCTGTCTTTGTTTTTTTTTTTTTAATTACTCTGTTGCTAATTTGTTGAATGAACGAATGAATGAATGAATGCGTGAGTGAGTGAGTTAGTGAGTGAGACAATGAATGAAACTATTTATTCCACTAGGGGAAATCTTTGAAAATGTTCCTTCTTAGTTCCAAGTTGCATAAGTTTGTCTCATACAAAGGTCACACACACACACACACACACACACACACACACACACACACACACACACGCGGCAGTACGCAAATTTACACGTGATTTTTCATTTAAAACATAGCCTAACAAAGATTTTTCAGAAAGTCCGCTCATCAAAGACAAAAGAAATGAACTACTCCTGCAGCAACACCTTCAGCAGATCCTATAGATCAGGCGTGTCAAACTCATTTTCACCGAGGGCCATATCAGCATAATGACTGTCCTCAAAGAGCCGGATGTAACTTAAATGTAATCAAATGTAATGTAGAATAAATGCAACTACTCCTAAATGTTAAATAACTCATTATTTATTATAACATATTCAAGTTACAGCTGCAGTTGCGTAGAAAATCTACGTTTGCTTGTTGCTCTAACATAAATTCTCTAAATTTTGTCAGCTTATGAAAACACACATAACTCCATTGATGAAGGATCAAACTGTCCAAAGGAATAAAGAAAAAAAAAACTGTGGAAACACTGTCGAAAGGCACTATGGGAAATGTAGTTTTTGGTCAACACACGCACTTAATTTATTTTAGTTTTTTTATTTTTAGACATTCAAAACATTTAAGCTCTCGCGGGCCACATAAAATCACATGGCGGGTCACATCTGGCCCTTGGACCTTGTGCTATAGAGCCAATCACTCCAATTAATCCAACAATCATCCCGATGCTGAACCATCTGCCAGCCTTTCTGAAACACTGATACGGCTGCTGCATTACACGTCTCACGTTTTACCGTTAACTCTGGGAACTTTTAATCAAGTGTTTCATGACGCACTCTCTGGACTTTTTTCCCTCCCGTCATGGGATTCGTCAGCGTTCCTCAGGAGCCGCGCTCTCAGGACTCCTTCAGAAAAAGAAAGAAATAAAAGACAAGCTTTCAGACGGGGAGGGCGCACTGACATGCTCCACTCACTGCTGTGCCATGATTAAAGCTTTCAAAAAAAAACACAGCCTTGCATGTTTGCTCGCAAAGACTGGCAGCACGTGTGTGTGTGTGTGTGTGTGTGTGTTGCTCGGGCCCTGACAGCTCGGAGAGCGATGACAGGCTCTGGTGTGTGAAAGCCACTGGATAAGAGGTTTAATGAGGCTGTAGAATCAATAGACAGGTTAGGGGAAGCTGTCAGATCACCTTCCTGTCTGCCCGTGTGCAGATAGCTCCTCTTTGGCTAATGAAACGCTAACATGAAAACACAATTCATCAGGGGGAGTATCAATGCTCCCGACTTTGTTCCAGTGATCACATGCGTGTGCTCTTTGAGCCTTTTCTTAAAGCAAACAAGCCCGACGTCAGGACGACTCGGGACTCTTCCTCAAGCTAGACCCACGTCAGGCCATTAAAAGTGTTTGCCGTTGTTTGTTGGTGTTCAAGTGATGATTTTATAAGCTATTACCGTATTTACGTGGATATAAGCACCCTGAGAATATAAGCACCCCCCTGGTTTTATTTTATTATTATTAACGTTTCTGGTTCAATTACGTTAATATTCTCTTAAAAATATTAGATATATATTTTTATTTAACTAACCTAACTTGTGACTCGTGTCATTTTGATATTGTTTTGAATAATAGATGAAAAAGTTGATTCTAGTGGTCAGAACTTCTGAAATGAAGAGATTTAAGATTTGCAAATGCTTAAGGTTGTGAAAATGAAGAGATTCTGTGAAAACCCTAGTTAAGAGAACAGAATTTGAGGATTGAAATTTCAAAAAATACTTTGTGAAATTGAAAAAGTACGCAATTGTAATTTAAAAAAGGAATATTTATTAAGTTATTTATTTTTAAAATAATAATTAAAAAACATTGTCACATTTTATATTTTGTATGCATGCGTGTGTGTGTGTGTGTGTGTGTGTGTCATAGTGCGTGATAACTGTGACAAACATCTTTGAACCAACCCTACGAATCTCCATATGTACATCAATACACATTGTATCTTTTGTGTGTCTCATACTCTTTATACCAGCATCTCTTACGCCAACTAGTCTATTGATTTTCATTACATAAATCCGAAGAATAGCTCAGTGCCAGCTTATTCACACAACAACTGGCAAAAATGTGAAAAATGAGCTTGACAAGCACATTTCCAAACCACAGCTGTATCTTCTCAAAGTCTAAACCAGGCGTCTGTTCAGTGTGAAGCCTCAGATACGACGCGACAGAGCGAGTCTCGTCAAGGAACTGCTCTTAATCTGAGCCGTAGTCTGTAGCTCAACATCCGAGTGTTGCTTAGGAGCTCGCAGGCCCGCGTGGAACCCGCCTGAAGAGACAAGAGGGCAGCTTTCAAACCAAACCTCTTATGACGCGGCTAAATCCAGTGCCCCCGCAGACCACCACCGCCCAGACCTGATGACGGACTCTTCACCGGATCACCGCGCTGATTCATCACGACGTCTCCCTTCAGCGACAGAGTCTTTGTTTCATCTGGAGAACTGGGTTCGTTTTCGGTTCTTGTTTCATGCCACCGTGACCTTTCATATGCCCGCGCTGGGTTTGTCAAAGCGAATCAGCGCGAGGGGAAGTCCTGGAGGATCATTCACTACCTAAATGACTCCAGCAGACTTTCTTGAACCATGAAGTAAGGACAACATGACTGAGATTTAATAATGCAAGCCTGAAGACCTTGAAAGTCACTGGTGAATAGTAGAATGGTTTGAAAGATCAAAAAAACAGCAGGCCGTGTGCCCATCGCGTCGTGAAATAGCTTGCGGCAGGAATGTAACACCGGGAAATTGTAAAGCATAAGGTGGCATTTCATTTTTTTGTGTGTGTTATAATGCAGTCCCATTTATAAAATGCAAAAGCAATTTCCTGCGCAGACTGAATTTTAGTTTCATTAGCTACTGCCGTGACTAAAAAATGAGACAAAAGCCAAAGCATTCAACGGTAAAATACGTTTTTTTCCCTTCGATCTTGTTTTATGATAATGATTCTAAAACTAATAAAGAAAATTCTTGGTTGATATACGACAACCAGCAATAATTCAATGTTCAATAGTAAGTTCTTTCCACTTATAAAAACTGAAATGCCCAGACTGAAGTGCCTAAAT
The DNA here is from genome assembly GCA_017309775.1 of Paedocypris sp. Pulau Singkep. Taxonomy (NCBI): domain Eukaryota; kingdom Metazoa; phylum Chordata; class Actinopteri; order Cypriniformes; genus Paedocypris; species Paedocypris sp. Pulau Singkep. The sequence goes on from MU204432.1 coordinate 611,366, forward strand.
TGTTAGAAAATTGAGCTTCTCTAAAATGATTGGACCCCACTGAAATACAGACTTTTATTTTGCAAAAAAGAAAAAAAGACCAAACACAAAGAAAGATATTTTACAATTTCTCTCTCAAAATGTGCTTAGTAGCTCTAGGCAGGCGATGTTCCCGTGTCGATGTGTCTCGATGTGGTTCCCTGTTGTGTTGGAAAAGCCTCTTGTTCTTTGCTTCATATAATTTACACATTGTGCTTGTGTGAGTATTTAATTTCACGTTGTTTGAATTGTGTTAGATTACGCTTTACCGACCAAGTGTTGAATTTGGACTACATGAAAACAATCTAAATACTCTTGTTGGCCTTCTATCTTTCTATTTCTTTCTTTCTTGCTTTCATTTCTTTCTTTCTTGCTTGTTCTCTTCCTTTTTTTTCTTTCTTTCTTTCTTGCCTGCTTGCTTGCTTTATTTATTTCTTCCATTTTTCTTTCATTCTTTCTTTCTTTCTAGCTTTTTTCTTTCTTTTGTTCGTTCTTTCTTTCTTACCTTTTCCTTTCTTTCTTTATGCTAAATGAATAATAGTAGTATGCAGCAAAACAGATATGTCTGCATTGAAAAAAACTTACTTACAAAAGAACTGTAAGTGTAAAAAAAAACATTAAAATGACTGATATTCATCAAACTGTACTTTTATCTGAATGTATAGTGCTTTATAAATCATGTCCAATGTTTTTCATTAAGTATTTCATGAGGAATATATTCTCTTTCTTTTTTTTTTTTCTTATTTCTTCCAAGTTGATTTACACTTGTATATCAGCAAAAAAAGTTAAAAAAAAAAATAAAATAAAATAAAAAGTAAAAAAGTGCACCAAGGGTGGTATGCTGCATCAGACTGTTCTCCGGTGAGCTCTCCTTAAATTTATTCTTTTTCTTTCTGTCTCTTTGTCTCTCAAACCTGTTTTCTGGTTCTAGCTGTGAGCCCAACAGGAACAAACAGATTTATTTTACAAAGACACCTTCCCAGTTTCAAACTTGTGTCTCCAGTGACCAGATGGACATGGTGAACACCGTCCACTTCTTAGAGGATCGTCTGAGTAAAGAAGCAGCGCTTTTATTCTAGAAGATGTGGAGTCGGTGTAGTTCCACCAGAGCTGATTCGTCTGTCCATGTCGTGCACATTTCTTCCCCCTGGTTTATACGTGTGGCATCAATGAAGATTTCACAATCTGCTCTCATGCCACCTTCCAAATGAAAATAAATATCTGCACAGGAACTCGTTCGTCCCTGTCAGTATTCATTACACCGAGAGAAGCAAATAGCAATGCAGCACAGTTTTTCCATTTAACCTCACTAGCTCGGCTAACTCTCGCTAAATCATTCAGGGCACAGGCGCTGAAGGAATTGACTTTTCTTAGGTCGTGTTCCTCATTGGAATGACAATGTTCCAAATTATATGCTGCTAATCTATTAACACATTAAATTGGTCAGTTGATAAGCTCTCACAATTACTGCTGAGCGGCGAAAGACAAGAAGGGCATTTTTCAGCGCAGCTTCGGAACAACTTGTTTCATAGGCAAAACATATCAGAATTGTGCAATTCATTGTAAATTGTAATTTTATTCAGTAATTTGCATGAAATTTCAAATTCACGTTTGAAATGTCATCTACACATTGGACATGGTACAACATGCAATGAAGTGTATTTTATTTCAGCATTTACACATGGGGTGGGGGGGGTACATGTGAAAAAGATAAGAGAAAGATAAGAGATAAAAATATGATAAAATACAAAATAAATAATAAGGATAAAAAAATATGAATAAGAACTATGAATAATGATAAAATTGTATTCGCATTAAGTGAAATTATCAACATGATTTTTTGTGAGTTTTTTTTTTTTTTGTTCTTCAGAGTTTGGGGGCATAAAGCTCTACGATTAAAATGTGTTAAAACGCAGAATAATTGGTACTAGATAAATATTTCAAAAAATGAAAACGCCTTTAAAAAAAGATTCGGAAAAATATACAAATATTGGACGTATTTTGCCTTGTTTGCCAAAATAAAACAAATATACTTTCCCAAATTTCACTCTTCAAAATTCAGAATTTTCAATTAGGCAATCGCTGTCTGAAATGGACAACCCCAGTTATGGTGTTCGTGGAAAATACACAGGAAGCTCTGAAGATGGCAGAGGAAAACATGTTTGGAGCGTGAAGCAATACTTCAGTATTTTCCGCACGTCTGATAGAAGTGAAAGAACACATATGTGCGAAGACACACGATTCAGAAACGCACCAAAGTTTCCACCTCAAAGCAGCAGTCAATTTGTTTTTCCAAGGTGCGAAATACAGAAAACATCAAGCGCGTGGAGACGGCCACGGGGCTACTCGCTGGATCACAGGCCTTTGAGGAAGGTAGACGGAATGGGAGACAGTGGGATGAGATGGAAAGGAAGAGAGAAACAAGCCCCACATTCCCACACGTGCTGATCCGGGGCTTGTGAGGAGAGCTCAGCGTTTGTCCTAATCAATACCCAGCACAAGGCATTGAGATGCAGCCAAACGTCCAGGCTGACGGCCAAAGATGGAGGGAGAGAGGGAGGGCTGAAAGGACAGGAGACATCTTCACAGTCTGAAACATTTCCATCCAAAAACACAATGGGCAAATGACCCCGAGTCAACAGTCCCAGAGTCCCCGAGTCAAACGAGCAGAGATTCTGGCTCTCCGCACTCATTGGACGACTGACAATGTGGGTCATTGCTCGAACAAAATAAGAGGTCGTTTTAAAGGAAGCTGTTTGCTTAGGGAGACTGGTCCAGGGCAACGTGTAAGGTTGTGAGGAGAGATTACAGGTCATCATAGATTGGAACGAAAGACTAGAGCGAAAGTCTGTGATGCTAGGATAAGTGGACATCATTTTATCGAGTTCCTTGGAATGTTTTTGTAGTTTAGAGAATTAAATTAATGGTACATACTTTCTAGATCACTAATTCCAAGAGTTGTAGTGGCTGTTGATCTTGAGACTTCTTTTTAAGTTCTTGAATCCTTGAGCGGGATTTAAGTTCAAGTTCCAGTTCAAGTTTATTTATATAGCGCTTTTCTTAGTTCCAGACCAACGGAAAGTCGCTATGCGGAATTGGAGAAAAAATGTGTTTAAAGAAGAATAATGTTCATTGTTCATCTGTGTTTCAAAATAAAATAGTTAAAAAAAAAAGAAAAATGAGCGTTGTAACTTTTGTAATAATACAATTTTGCTCATTTTATTGTATTTTTATTCACATTTTATCTTTATTCATACTTTTATCTTTATATTTTTATTTTGGATTTTATTGTACTTTTATCTCTTATCTATTATTAACAATAATTTTTTATAATCTCTTTCTCGCATGCACCCACCCACCACCCCATGTTTAAATGCTGGACGATTGTAAAGATACATTTCATTGCACGTTGTACCATTATAATGTGTATATGACAATTATATGTTGAAATTGGAATTTGAATCTGCTCTGTGATTGGTTGGCCACTAATACAATGGTTGTGTGCCCCGCCTTCAGGCCCAGAGTTTTCTGAGATTGGCTGTAGTGGATCCAAGCGAATAGTACCACTAATCTTTAACGCATGACACTCGTACATCTCGGTACTACGTTATAAAAAACCATCGATTTACAATATGTTTTTCACTGATTTGATCTGTTTGTAAGTCGGTCATGCTAAATCACTGATAAAACATAATAAAAAAATCACATTCTATTTCATAGAGCAGCCGTTTCACACTGACAACCGGCCAATCACATGCGTCCACAACAGCAGCATCACTCTTACTTTCCAGCTGACCAGAAGGTCAAAAGGGTCATAAACTGGTCATGGTTATAAGGTCGATCAGCCATACATCAAAAAGGTCGTAAAGAGACTCATTTAAAGAGAGAAACAAGGAGACATAGCTGTTTAGAAAACTGCGCTTGGGTTGGTAGGGGAAGGGATTTGGTTGCCGGTCCATGAAGATGGTTTACTATTTTGAAGACTACTCATCAAAAAAGGCAAATGGAAACTGATACGGGGAAAAAAGGCTACTCATAATATTTTGTGTCCCTACTGTGTGTTAACGTTGTTTTGGAAAAGAATTGTGAATGGTGGGTGGAAAATATTATTTATATATTTATAAATAGTATATTACATCTAATTTTTTTTTTTGGGCAAAATATATTCATGCCATGATTAGTCAGGCTTGGATTGGGCATCTATTCGAGAATCTCCAGACAGAACAACAGAGCTCAGTCCTTTGTGTGTGCAAATGTGTTCGTCGCACTGAAGCCTTTCAGAAATAAATGAAAAGGAGGGGAAAAAAATGGAATATATGAGGCTTGCATCTCTTTCTCGTTCCTCGTTCGCCTCCCTCCCTACCTTTTCATTCTTTCTATCAATGTCTCCATCATATGGTCGTGTTGCCACTTTGCTATTTTATTCACAACACAAGAATGCACTCCCGCTTTCCCAGGAGGACGATGCTGAATAAGGGAAAAGATGTAGAGGGCTTTGTTTCGAGCTGCTGTTCCTCTTCAGTCAAGCTTTCTGTTGTTTAAATGTTTACACTGAGCAGCCCCGGGGCTCGAAACAAGCTTGTACGCAGCGGGAAAATGACACTTTGTCTCGGCAGAATCGCATTTTCCCTATTAAAGAACAATTTTGCCTTGTGAGTTTCAGTGAAAGATCTGCTAATTTCATTTCAACGCTAAGAAAGTCAGTGGCCAAGGTCTCTCCAAAACGCCGGCTGTACATCGGTGCTATTCAGAAAAGAACCTTCATGTGCACATGGTTTGGCCACACAATGCCACAGGAGTCAATTCCATTCTGATTTAAAAGTGCAAAATTTGCCTTGAGTTTTTTTTTTTTTTTTTTGGATAATGTCCTTGCGGCAAATGCACACGCAGAACATTAATTAAAAAAAATAATTCTCGGGGCAGTTTCCACCCCTTCGCTGTAAACAAGCCAGAAGTGAAAACCAAATTCATCAACCGATGCTCTTTTCTTATTCAAACTAGCTCTGGAAATAATGAATTGTACCGAAGGCTAAAATTCCATTATTGACTTGTATCTCATCAAGCATTAAGTCTTACATTATCCTCCATCAATACAGCTGCAGTTTCCACCTACGTTAAATATCCAATAATCTGTGAGAAGCAAGTTGCTGGGATCCAGTTACATGATTGTGTTCGGATAATGTAAGTATGCGGATAGTGTGGTTGATGTATTGCTTCACATTTCACTAGTGTTTTCCCACTTTGGCTATGTCCACAGAATTAAAAGGTCATTTGAGATGAGTAAATGCATTTTGATTAAATGTTGGGCCCAGTTAATTCTATGGTTGCTCAAATGAATAGCATTTTTGAAGAACAGTGGAAGCCCAAATAGCGTTTTTTATGAATGAAACACTCTGAGAAATGCAAGATTGAGTTAATAAAAAAACAAGGTGCATGACACCATTATTCCAACATTAGTTTGAGCTTGTGGGGTCTTCTGAAATGTGTTTAGTTTTACAATGTGTTTTACTTGTTTTATTTATTGTCATTTAAATAAAATTATTTAAAGTTTTCCACAAATGTCTAATTTTACTTGCATTTATTCCCGCATTGAAATGTGTTACCATGGTTTCTTAATTTAAGCACATTGTCACGTTGTTGGCTAATCTCTCGGGTCTACGTATACTTTAGTCTCTCGGTTCATCTTTGACTCAGTCTAATTGGATATTGTGGGTGTTTTTTTTTTCTTATTATTTTTCTTTGCTTTTCTATTTCTATTTATGCATTTAGCTGACTTGTTTTTTTTTTTATCTAAAGTTCCTTATATTTCTCTAGAGTTCTCTGGGCATTAACAACACATCCTTTAGCGTTGTTAACACTTTGCTCTACTCATTATGCCACTGTAAAGCTCAGCCTTACATGCTAATGAAGCCACGTTTAGATTCATACCCACCTTTATAAAACCATTATAGTGGCACGTCGGAACGCTTTGTGGTTGTGAAATCTCGTTGATGTTCGTATATCAAAAGTCCCGTTGACTAAATTTCAATCTTTTCAGAGAATGTCCAAAGGCAAAACCAAATAGGCAAACTACACAGTAAAAAATGTGACGTGCTATTTACGTTAAAAAAGTTTGGTAACATTTTACACTAATTATCTTTAAGTATATATTTTTAAAAGCTTCCTTTTTAAGTAGAACATACTTGATAAAATAATGTAAAAAATCTTGAAATATTCAGCCTGACAATATTAATGTAACATTTCTTAGTGGATTGTGCTTTTTAATTTGAGAAAATGCAATTTTTTTTAAATTATTGATCGTTTGTATACTAAACACTTGATTGGCAGAAGAACAACATGAATGGTTTCTTAAATTGACTCCCAAAATTGCACTGCTTTGCATGAATTTTTTAATTTGTTTTTACCAAAATGTTCTGCTATTTTAAGAGAAACACAGAACAACATTTTTTTCAAGGACACATGCACATTCTATTTAGCAATCACACAATTTTTTTAACGAAAATTCCAAGCCTCATGATTCATTTTTTACAGTGTAATGAAAATACCAAAATAAACAAATGCCATTGTCAGTGTGAGAAACCTGTTGCTTGGCGAAGAATATCAACACTTGATATGAAAGATGAAAACTGACTTTGAAAATAAAATCAGAACTAAGCCGATCAGAAACAAGTCAATGCAGCCAAGCTCCGAGTTGTTCACATTTATGTTCTTGGCACAAACACCAAAAAGCTGCTATGATGTGAATTAAAGCCAAACACTATAGTCGAATTAAAAAGAGCAGCGAATTAAAAATCTGAAGGATTCTCGTTATCATCATTAAGTCAAGCCGTTTCCAGCAGCTGGTGGTTGACAGAAACCACTTCCTTACTGATTGGAGCCAGACTGTTGTTCCGGAGCCAAACGGTGTTTTCAGAAACGCGCAGGATTCCGTTTGCGGCCACACGGATTTTCTCGGACCTCTGAAAAAGCTCCACGAATTAATTCTCATTTTCCATGAAGCGACTATTGAGAAGGATTCAACCCCTGGCTGATAACAATGTTGTTCCAGCGCCGTAATATAAAAAGACACTCATTTGCGGCAGAATAATGAAATGGCTGCTTTGGCACACTGGCTGAGAACAGTCGGGTCTCCTCGGGGACGGCGTTAGAAGCCAGTGTTTCACGGATTCTGTGCTAGATCTGACTCGCGCACACACGGTGACAGTCATACCCCCTCAGGCTCACGGCAATTACTAAGCGGGGACCCTGAAGAATAAACTTATCTGATTAGAGTTCCATTCCGCCTTTTGCAAACAGTTTTCCCGCCTGAATGAGTTCCTCTAAAAGCCCCGAGTAGAAAGATACACACGGATGGTCAACCATCAGGGTCTTCCACTTACGCTACCATCATGGTATGTCTTACGACAGATTAAGAGAAGGCTTTTTTAAGGGTGCTTTCACATATAGTTTGTTTTGTGCTAACCAAACTCAGTTTGTTTATAGCAGCGGTGTCAAACACATCAGCATAATGTCTGTCCTCAAAGGGCCGGGTGTAACTTATACATGTAACTAAATGTAATCAAATGTAATGTACAATAAATTTAACTACTCCTTGATATTAAATAACTCATTTTAATTACAATTGATGTGACAGTTGTAGTTGCGTTGAAAGCGTAAGTTTGCTTGTTGCTCTAACATAAATTATTTTCAATTTTGTCATCTTCTGGGAAACACACATAACTCCATTAATGAAGGATCAAACTGTCCAAGTGAATAAAGAAAAAAATGCTTTTTGGTCAACGCATGTTTGGTATTTATTTTTAGACACTCAAAACGTTTAAGCTCTCACGGGCCACATAAAATGACATGGTGGCCATTGGTGGGACAAGTGGTTTAAATTGAGCCACAAAGGGAACAAGTAGAAAGAGACCTGAGTTTTTTTGCTGTTCACAACCTAGTGAACTCAGAAGAGAACCCAGTTCTTTTTTCGGTCCTCCTCAGCAATGAAGAGACCCCAGACCCTTTCTTGTTCACACATGAATCTGTTCTTCCGCGACCTCTCCTTCGATGTATTTTGCCCCTTCCTTGTACGTTTTTTTATTACTTTAACGTGGCATAAGTTCCGTTGATACCACTTTTCTTCATTTATTGTGTGATCAAAAGAAAGACTTTCATTTGTTAGGACTAAAAATGTGTTTTTTTTTTAATAGGACGGTTTTTGGGGGTTGAGAAGAGTTGTTCTGCAATGCAATCATCCTTTCTAATAATAATAAATCTTCGTCTGGGACACACAATCTCGGAACCTGCCATTATGAAAATGTTTTTTTACTCTCATCAGCCTATCAGAGTAAGAGCCTCACATCTTCACTCCGAACCACTCCGAGCACATTTAAAAGGGTAAAGCAAGGTAAGTGTGAAAGCACCCTAAGATAAGATGAAAAGTTGGTGAAGTCTTTCGTGACTGACGTGCCTTAGTTTTGAACAGTCCTCATTCCTCAGACTTCGGGCTGCATGAATAAACATCACCACACTGCGGTCGACGGAAAACAAGGCGTCTGGGCTACAGGAACCGGGCTGTCAGTTGGTTTCGGGGCCCGAGGTTCACCATAAACAGCAAGGTGTTTGTCAGAACATCACAAGGCATCTGTCCTCAAGCCAGAAGCTCGCTTTTCAGACAATTAATTAAATGCATGTCACTCCAAACCGGAATGGATATGTCCGGGTGCATAATTACGACGGGATCTGGGGACTCGTGGTCGTCCAAGCTCATTATGGCCCATCTGGGACGTCATAAAAAAATGTTGAGTTCCATGTGCCGAGGCATTTCCTGGTCCTGTTAAAGTAGTGGAGCGTCTGGGGTGGCGTATTTAAACGTGTTATTATAAAAAGAACCGTCGTATTAAAAAAGACGGTGGCTTTAATTATCAGCAGCTTTCGATGCAAATGGGTCAGACCCTCCTTAGACGGTTCCACTCCCACATGGGCATGAGTGAGAGCCCGACGTCCCGACATATGCCCATGAGTATGGGTGTTTATCCGTCTTAAACAACACAGAGGGCAGTTTTAATCGCATAAAAATATGGATTGCGACAGAATTCGCTTTTGTAAGTCTGGGGGATTATGGGATGTAATCAGAAGATTTAAAGATCGCTGACAGCTGTCACATGATGCACTAAGACACCGGGCGGGGTTAGAGCTGGCAAAATTGCAATGTAACAATCGGGATTAGGATTTTACAATCGAAAGGAACAAAAGCAGATGACCTTGCGTTAGAGCTGCACATTTCTGAATAAAATGAGAATCACAATTTTTTCTGCCGAGAATGAAGATCACAATTATTTCACGATTCTTTTTATTTTAAATTATTAATCCTGAAAATCTGGTTGTCAAACAGCAATATAATAACACACATTACGCTTTGCTTTAAATGTAAATGAACTGAATGAAAAAAATTGTACTTTAATGTAAAAGTAATGTTGTAAATTAAAAAAAAAAATCAACATTTTTAAAAAACTCTTCAAACAATGATTATTTTGTTGGGGGCCTTATAATTTTGTCCTCAACTGTAGTAAACCGCAGTAAACACACAAACTTCAGAATAAAATCCATTTTCAGGTACTAAATGTCCAGGTCGATAGCAGACCTACTTTACTGTTGTGTTTCCTTGTGTTTCCTCCGTTTTGTTTCGTCTGACAGAAACTGTTTGTCGGCGATCAGAGAGTTAATAGCAGAATAGTCTAAATGCTGGATTAAGATCACGAGAGGGTAGAATCGAGATCGCAATCTTTTAACGATTAATCGTGCAGCTCTACCTTGCGCACACGTTTGTAATGCCGTGCAGTTTTCAGACTCCGGATTATCCACACGTGTGCCGCTCTCAGAAGGCGACCAGAATGGCATAGCAGGGCTTCTGTTTTCCAATGAGTGTTGAAGAAGTGTCACGCCGTCTGCGCCGTCACTCGTGCGGACTCTATCAGGTATCCCGGCGGAATTAAAGCCTGTTTGCTATTATATGCGGCATGGAAGCAAATTCTGTCTTTGGATAGAGGGAACAAAACAAGCAAAAGACACCTCAACATCCCCAGAGAGCTCTTCTGCTTCTGAGCCTCCCTAATTTATGAAATGCTCTGTGTTCCCCACTCTCCAGGAGGATGACTGAACCATTCTCCCGTACCCTGAGCACCAGTCACACAGATACTCATTAGCAGGAAGCATCAGAACAAATACACCAGCCCCGTGGGGGAATGTTGGGCATCAGAGGCTGGCGGCTCCCCGGCGGCGCTCCACGCCACCCTCCGTGACAGAAAAAGACTCGCTTGAGTTTCCTCGTCTCGCCACCCACTGCGACAGGTACCCATTTGGCCATTCGGGGGTACAAAGTCTGGCAGCTTCAAGCGGAGCCGAGCAATTGATCAGCATAGAAAAGACTTGAGGTGTCAAAGGTTCAGAGAGCTTTTTCTACCCATTGACCAAAGTGCTGGGTTTCCTTTCAGCCACCGCTAAGCTCCTTTAAAGCCGTCCAAGGGCATAGAGAGTACACTTAAGGATGAAAACAAAGATCTGATCAATACCAGAGGAAAAAAAACGGCTCTAAACAAACAGCACACAGACCTTGTCTATAAAGTGTTCATGCGTTCAGACACTAGCTAGATGCTGGGAAGTGTCAGCTGGACCGGGCGATGCTTTGTAGAAGCCTGAATACTTCTTGCAGTTTTCCCCAATGCGGCTTGCTCAGATCCAGATGTGTGCATGGACTGTTCCACCTTTAGAAAGGCTCGGCTCAGTGCAGATGCATCTCCAAGCGTCTTGGCGAATGAATTACCAGTGTTAGTACTTTAAGATCTGTCAACTGGGATGGATCACCCTGGCTGTATATCAGCCATCTGCCTGCGGACGCTGACGCCATTTTTACAGCAGTTAATAGATGAGAAATACACCTCCGTGGACAGAGCAGAACACCTTGTCAAAAGGTAAAATACCTTATGAAGCAAGCGGGATGAAAGATGGAGGGTCTGACACCCTAGACGACTGATGTAATTAAATGGTGGGTTCGTTTGACATCTTCACATATATGCCCAAGGTTTTCTCATCACAATTCCTAACTAACAAAAATTACTAAAAAACTAAAATTTGCTCCGTCTTTTAACACAATTTTACAAAAATAAACACATTAAATAATAATTTAGTTGATAATGTAAGTGATGAAATGTATATGTATATTTGTATATCTTTTTCTCAGACCTTAATTTGTTTTTTCTATTGGTGGGTTCCTGCTTGAATTCAATATTGCCATAATTGTAATTAACATGTTTCAAGCTAAGTTTTCATGTTTCAAGCGACATTATTAACATTGGTTAATGAAAAAAGCAAGAGTTTTAGAAATGTGGCATTTCATATGTTAATATTATGAAACATGTTGATATTCTATCTGTATGCCTAAATATATTTCTCTCTCACACACACACACACACACACACACACACACACACACACACACGCGCGCGCGCGCACACACACACACACACAGCGCAGGTGTAGTGCAGTCTCTGCTATTAGAAGTGAAGACAGAGTGAAGTATTGATGCTGTGAGCCTGTGATCTCTTCATCTCTTGGGATCGGTCCACAGCTTATGGAGCATATTGACCATCCCCATAAACCACACGGACTGACTTTAACCACACCTGTCAGGTTGTCACCCACAAAACTGTGCTGGCGAAAATACATGGCATCCCATACTCTGAGACACAAACGAATCATATCGTATGCTATCAACAACAGCCACTTAATGTAGAAATATTGCTCCACAAAAGTGCCAAACTCTGACGCACATTCAAGAATGATTTCCTCTCGTTAACACTCATATTAGAAGAATAGAGACGCTTACCTTGTGCACAAGTGTATGCAACGAACGACAAGAGCAGAATCCACCGGCTGGTCCGACAGAACGGACTTCCAGACATGATGCTCCGCCGCGTCTGAGGCTCCGCAGCATCCCACGTCCGCCCGCGCTGGGCTGGGTACATGTTGCGCCGTGGTCCCGTTACTCGACGCGCGTCACTCCCGCGTCCAGAAAGCCTCCACTGACTGAGGATGAGCGCGGAGCAGAGTCTCGGCACGTGAGAAACCAGCAACTCCTTGAAAGTTCAAAGATAAAGTTTAAAAAACAAAGCGCGCGACTTCAAACCCGCAGTATCGATTCCACGGTGCGGCGGCGGGTGATTTTAAAACAGGTTTCTATAAAGCCATGTTAGCGTTATGCGGCGCGAAGATGAATTGTTGAGAATCCTTTTATCAAGCAGCTGTTCATTCATCTGCGTTCAAAGTGAATCGATTCCTCAGCATCCCTGCGCGTGACGATCCGCGCGGAGAAGATGCTCTGAAAGACACGCCGTAATTTCCCAGCAGGTGAAAAGTACGGCTGGAGGCAGGAGACTATTCCGACTGGCATTCTCAGTGTGTTCTCCTAAAAAATGCAGTGTCCGTGTCCCTCCACAGTGCGAGCAACAATGTATGAGTGCCCGACAACTCTGGACGGACGCGGAATTCTTAACTGCGTTGTGTCGCCACCAAGCGGCACAAAATAAAACAGTTTGGCATCACAAGTGCAGCTTACACATCCGGTGTAGGTACCAAATCGGCACAAGTGTAAAAACGGCCGGCGACTAATGATGACGTCACACTGTTCGATTGGTTGTAAGTTTGCACGATGATGTGTAAAAAGTGAAATATAATAAGGGAAATATAATATTTGCAATCAAGTGTTAAATCTAAGGAGGTTCTGTAGTGTGTAACTTAAACACAGAACAGTATGACACTGCTTTAGATTGTAGTTATCAATATGACTAATTATAGTCATCAATGAGTGAAACCGACATTTGCGCAAATTTAACCAGACTGCACAGCATAAATAAGAGTTTTCTATACAGTCATACATTTACGCGAAGATACGTGCATCAAAGTGCTTGGCCTGAGTGCTGTAACTGGGGTGTGACGTCATCATTAGTCGCCAGCCCTGAGACGTTTTGGTACCTACACTACATTTTTTTCCTACATGGGAGAATTTCCTACATTGCACTATGCGCATGCGCGTTAACAGTACGTGCACTTGTACAATGATGGTAATTATTCTTTTAATATATTTTAAGCGATTAAATATTTATTATTTATATCTATATATAATATTTTATAACAATTAGGATGCTAAGAATGCTAGGTTTTCCTGACTTCGTGGAACTACTTTAGCGGTCTGGGTCTGGGACTAAGAAAAGCACTATATAAATAATGATGAGCTATAAAAATATAAAATATAAATAATAGTGCTATACTGAACTTGAACTTACTTGCGTTCATCGGCTTTTATACACATGATTTTCTAGATAAAATTGCTGAATATGAAAACTACACTCTCAGGCTAAGGTCACTGAGCAGGGAATATCTTTACTGTCATGCAAATTATAAACTTTTTGAACATTTGTTGAAAATGTTTAAACTTTATTCTTTATATTCTTCATTTTATTTTACTATTATTGTCTAATTAACACTAGTTAAGACCATAGTGACACAAAAGTGGGTTACTGACAAAACGATGATGACAACTTACACAGAACTCAGGTAAACGACGCAGGTGCAACCACATTGACTGACACAGAACAGGTGAGACTTAAATAATGATGCAAATGAAGACCAGGTGAAACCAATGAACCATGTGACTACAGATACAAACACGACTGGAAACATGGGAGATGTAGTCCGTAATTCTATATGAGCGCAATGTAGGAAATTCCCCCATGTAGGAAACAATTGTAGAACACCGGCGTCAATGAAAGTTATTAGCAATGCACACCTCCGTTTAACATAAAAGTACGACACCATTGTAAATCATCATTAAACCGTTTTAAAAGCCACCTGATTATTCAGTTTACAAATGAGAAAAAAAGCACCAATACCCGGCACCACACACACACACACACACACACACACACACACACACAGCACAGGCTGAGTGTAAGCTTTAAATCTGGTTTTAAATTCCAAACAGATCCTCAGACCACTGTGCTCGTTACTCAGGAACAATATGACTCACACACTGCACAAGCGTTCAACTTACAACCAGGAGCTGCTTTCCGTTCCACGTCGAGCTGGAGAAGAGAATAGTTCCCATTCTAAATATAAGCTTGTTGGCTCTGCTTTAGCTACATCAACTGGGCTTGACGTCTTACACACAGTGTGACGGGACTTAATGCCAATGTTAATGATGACAGATGATACTGGTAAGGACTATTATGGTACCAATAATGGTACTGGTAATTATTAAAGGGATCTTTAATTAATTTGTGATCAGGCAAGGTTAATGGATATAAGGAAAGCGTAGTAGTAGTAACTTGAGGCAGAAGTTGTAATTAAATTACGGCGTGTTCCGGGCGGCGAGTGATGGCGAGCGGGTCGTGATCTGCTGGTGGGAATGAACTGTATTGATTAACACACACTGCGTTTCCATTAATGCAAGAACACAGACGAGGAGTTCCTGGTGTCGAGCTCTCCTGACATCTCCTTCCTCCTCGCGGTCTGTTCTAATGACATCGAGATGATGAGTCTTGCTTTGTGCTCTCTGTCTCATGCAGACGGATATTGCTCCTGTCTGACTGGATTTATCCCTGTACAGCAGCCAGATAAATATAGCACCAGTAGAGCCAGATATTTCCTCACTGGCACGTGCATCTACCTGCCTTTCTGCCATTTGTTCGTTCATTTGTTTATTTGTCTGTCTGTGTTTCTGTCTGTTGATCTACCTTTCTTTCTGTTCATGCATTCATATTGTTTGGTTAGTCTGTCTGGCTATCCTGAAGACTTTTAATATGCAATATGAAAATCTATCCATCCATCCATCCATCCATCCATCCATCTCTCTCTCTCTCTCTCTCTCTCTCTCTCTCTCTCTCTCTCTCTCTCTATCTATCTATCTATCTTACTGTCTGGGTCTCTGTCTATCTATCTATCTATCTATCCATCATCCATCCATCCATCCATCCATCCGTCTATCTCTCTATCTATCTCTCTATCTATCTATCTATCTATCTATCCATCCATCCATCCATCCATCCATCCATCCATCCATCCATCCATCCATCCATCCATGCATCCATCTCTCTCTCTCTCTCTCTCTCTCTCTCTCTCTCTCTCTCTCTCTCTACCTATCTATCTAAGATTTGAATATGCACTGTATAGTTTTTTTTTGCTACAAATTTAAAGTTCAGCTCCTTTCAATTAGTCTTTATTTAATTTCCATCCTGTAATTTCACAGCTAAAAGCTATGTAATGGAACAGACATATTATAGATCGATGCTCTTTCCTATCAGACCAAACGCAGCTCAGTCAAGAGAAAGTTGACTTCCCCACCGTCTCCACCGCGTGACAGTCTCAGTAACTCCATACTTTGTCATTTTACCTCAGATTGCAGCTTGTCTTAATGTAGTCATAATGCATCACGCTATATTGCTCATTGTTTTTAGCCGGCTTTTCAGCTGATGCTGCACGGCAGTCATTTATCACCTGGGATTACATGACACACACACTAGGTGCTTCAAATAAAGGGAGATTTGAAATGCACAATCATCTATCCACAGCGCTGATTTGTCATTGGAACATATATGCCACATTTTTCATTGGGAATTTAGGGCCGGCCTTATAATATTTCCCATAGAAGGAAAAAAACACAGCCGTGAGCGTGTGACAGTTCTCAGCGAACTTTCAGAAATGCCAGTCGGTCCTGCTTATTAACCACGGAGGAAGAAAGAATACAAATCAAGCCGGATAATTTGCCGTTGCTATTCCTCGGCTTCATCTCAATCTTCCGCCTGTCAAACCACAACACTGTCAAAAAAAAAAAAAAAAAACGTTCCACAACACAACGGCTTAGTTTCGTCCAGCTTCAAGTCAATCTGGGGAATTAGGGGTGCGTGGAGTCTGATTGACAGTGTTGGGTGTTCCGTGGGATCCCGAAGGCTTTTGTGATGGTCTGGATTGGGAGGCTCATTACTGCCGTTGCCTCCTACCATGGCTACCACCCTAATTTGACACACGTTGGGATTGATAAGCCTTTCCTCTTGAGAGTGTCTTCACCACATGTCCACTGACACACACACATTTATATGACGGTACAACTGTCGCTAAGCTGCTGTTAAACAGGATGTCTGGCTGGGGAAAATCTGATTTCTCCTTTGAGAGAAATCATTCTTCACAGACACAGCCCCATCCCTGAAACGGTTGTAAAGCCAAGCAGATTGAAACGTGAAAAACGCCACCTCGGTGGGATAAACCACCCTCAGACCATGAAAGATGCATCATACAAATACATATTTCTTCTGCTCTGTGAAGGAAACACCAGCGTTCTCCCTGGACAGCAGCAACACACACACATACAAACAAAAATGGTCAATGTTCAATCAAACATTGCGCTTTAATATTTACATGTTGTGCCTCACGAAGCGATGTGTTGAGTAGCCGAAAATCATACTTGAGTAAAAGTACAAATACTTTACCCTCAAAATTATTCCATTACTTTATATTAATTCCTAGAAGACTTGAGTAAACGTCAATATCCAATTTTAAAAGAACCTAAGTATTTTACTTGCGCTGAATATAGGGTAAAAAAAAAACAAGAAATGTGGAAAACAAGCTACTCAACATGAGGTTTTTTTTGTTATCATAAAAATGAAATTTAACACCTCAATGTTTCAATTGGCAGAACAAAATAGATTAAAGAACAGAAAGTCAGTCTCAGTCAAATTCGAACGAGCAAAAAAATGAACATTTACGCTTAAGTGATTTAGCTCATAAATAGCGTCCAGTACCTTCAGCATCCTGCAGATGGAAATAACCGCAGTGGAAAAAGAAACCGATTTGTCGCAATAGTCACAATGTAACGAGCAACTGTAAGTGTCCATTCAAATGTAGTGCAGTAAAGTGTACATATATACTCAATAAATAATATAGTCAAGTGGGGAGTAAAAGTAGCTTATATTTTTGATAGTACAAAGTACAAAGTACCCAAAAAAATTCTTAAGTAAAGTAACAAAGTCCATTTCTTTAAGTTCTTTACACCACTGTCCCAACATGGCACTAGATGGCAGAAGAAGTAGCTCTTACTGTAGATTATTCTGATTCAACATTCAGATGTTCAATATTTAGTCAAAAGCAGTTGAGCGTTTTTTGAACCACAGTCAAGATCCGTTTATAATCTCATTTTAATTTGAAACCGACTATCGAAGGCTTTCAAAGAGTTGAGTGAACTGTGAGAGAAGAATCCACATGTTAAACTCTGCTGATCTTCACTAGGTCTGATCTTCAGGTCATATATATTTTAGACTACCTCAGAATTCTAGCAGTAGCTCTTATTCTACGGGAAGCAGAAATATCATTGATAACACTAAAGTCTCAAGCTGCTGCTGTCACTCATCAGGCTTGAAAATAAATGTATCATAAAAAGTGGAGAAAATGTGATATTGATGGATTCAACTTATATATATTGGACTTTTAGTTTGCATTATTGAGCAATCATTCCCCCGAAGAGGGCAGAACCTCTTCACATGAACCTCTTAAACTATTGATTATCCTTATAGATTTACAGATAAATTACTTATAGGAAACATCTTCTGATGATGTTGTGAACAGCAGCTACTCTTCTTTTTTATTTGCTCTATTTGCCGGAAGATGACTTGAGTGGTGACCTTCACACTAATGGACACTAGACGACCACGCGTCGGTGTAAAAAAGACGTTAACACAAACAAATAAAAGTGGTACCTCGGTTCACAAACCCAATTGGTGAAATGACTGGTCATTTCTTTGACTCAGATCAGTCATGGTTATGCTTTTCCACAATTTCTATATTCAGCTCAATGGTTAATTTGCTTCTTCTCGGTTTCTGCGTTCCTACTCACAAGTATATTTTTCTCTCCAGACTCAGGAACTAATTTTTCCCTTCAGCAGTCAGACTACCGACTTAATGTCAGTACACATCCACTGCTAAGACATGCACCTGTCACTTTCACAGATTATATACAGTATTGCATATTTTACTGTATTGTATATATATATTGTATTCATACTGTCGATTCTGTGCATGTCACAACTCCACATGTGATGTCATCATTTCCAGCACCGCCGTCACAACTCAGCTGCCTTCCATTATCTGTCACATGACTCACACCTGACCCGGATCATCATCTGCCTATATATAACCTATAGAGAGGTTTTGTTTTCCTAGCTAGTGTCGTGATGTAGCTTTCTCTTCTGGTCAAAGCGCATAGTCTGAACAATGATGAACAATGGACCTTGTTCTTTATTAAACTGACTCTTTCTCACAAATTTTTGAACACTTTTTCTTCTTTAAAGACAATTTTTTTCCCAAATTCGCATAGCGACCTGGTCTCGAACTAATAAAAGCGCTATATAAATAAATTTGAACTTGAACTTATATAATCCTATCTTCATCACTCATTCCTTGTCCTGTGTTGCCAACTTAGCGACTTCTCTAGTGACAAAATTGACTAGCAACAAGCCTAGCAAGTTTTTAGCTGTACAGTAACTGGAGACTTTGATGTATCCTTACATTTCTGCACTAGATCACTGCACTAAACCTCCTCAGTCCCTTACCTTTTTGTGTGTGTACTACTCTGTGACAAAGTAAAATAAATATAAAATTATATCGTTATTATTTATATTGTGGTTACACACACTGTGTATATCAGCGATATTTGACAAATGTTGTATTTATTACATAATACGTATGCAAAATAATATGTAAAATACGTTATGCTACTTATACATTTAGCTACTTTTAGCTAGATTCTATCCTGTATTGTGTACGTATCCTCTGTATATTCTGTGTTTTTTTATTTTTGTGTGTATTTTTTTGTATAATCTGTGCTTTTTCAATTGAAGAATTTACGTAATTGCACAGGAAAACTTGTACAAATAGCAATGAAAGCTCTGAACTCTTTGCGATCGCCATGCCTGCATATGCAAATAAAATGGCCACGCCTCCTGTTTGTGCACCAAGGTTTGTTTTTGTACTCGTTATGATTTTTTTTTCTTTTTGCGAACAGGGTTGCTCATGCAAGATGTTTGTTAACCGAGGTACCACTGCACTTTAGATGCTATGACCAGAGGTGTAAAGTACTTGAGTAAATGGACTTTTTTTTACAAGTACATGTATGTTTTTTGCTACTTTGTACTTGTACTGAGTATCAAAAAGTATCAGAAGCAACTTTTACTCCACTACATTTCTGACTGAGTGTCTGTACTCTTTACACTACATTTGACACTTGCCGTTACTCGTTACATTGTGATTGTCCGCGATAAACCAGCATAATTTTTTACTGCAGTTAATGTCTCGGGGGAACAGAGACAATGTCGCCATCTGTAGGGAGCTAAAGGTACTAGAAGCTTTTTTTTTAGCTAAATCACGTGAACGTGAATAAGAGTGAGTGAGTGAGTGAGTGAGTGAGTTTGTCAATATGGCGAACCATATCGAAATTGGCGGTCTGCCTCAAACCCATCCAAGTGAAGGTGTGAATGTGTGTGTGTGTGTGTGTGTGTGTGCGGTTGATTCACAAGTGAGCAGCAGCAATGGCATGGAAGCAAATTGGCTGTGATCTGAAGAATTCTGCTGCTTGATAAAACAAGCGTCGGTTTTGTTGTGTGCTCTTGGCTTAACAACTACAGCCAGACGGAATGCCTGTGGAAAAAAAAAACCAGCGCTGGAGAGGGTCCTAGAAAGGGCATCTGATAGTTCGACGTCCAAAGGGTGCGGGCAAATTATCAGTAAGACAGCACGAAGGGTTCTTGTGCATCTGCCCTCTGAGGGCACTTAGACAGATGTGACAAACTACAAAGGGCGCATGTCAAGCCCTGGAATAAATTAACATTCACGGCACAGAAACATAATGGAAGCACAACAGCATGTCTTTTTTCTAGCCTTGTCGACCCTGCGAGCCCCCGTGTCTGGCAAAGCAACTTACTTGAACAGAGATATTAGAATGCAAGAAGCTTTTCAACATGTGATGATAAAACTCCCTCGCTGTGAGTGTTACAGTCCCTTGGTTTTTAGTGTCTGAAATCTTGGCCCTAAACAATGTGATGCTTTGAAGCTCTTGTATGTGGATGTTTCATCATAACCGGTCTAAAATGTTACTTTTAATAAGCTGCGCAGGAAATGAATATTGACCTTTTTATGCATCATTCTGTAATATTTTTTAGTATTGCGTCATTTTAAATAATACAATTTAAAGAAAGAAAATATTTAGCTCTTCTCTTAGCTTCTTCTTGCCTTCCTTTGCTTAACTTTACTTTTTACAATACGGTATAACTTTTTCATTCTTATAGTAGAACTGAATTGCAGCTTACTGTGTTACGTTATACGCTATTTGTGCCTATACATATCTACATTATTATCATCATGCGTTAACAAAATTGTAGGAAGAGAGACTATACAATATAACCCTTATCTCAGTTGACATGATTCCAGAGTTGAAGAACGGACGATCAGTGTCTATACAAGTTAATAATTTCTTAAAAAAACAAGTGCGAACAGGATGATGTGATGGCAGGACTGGAAAGACATAACTGATCACGCTCAGATGGCCATTTACATTCAGCTAGCTAGGAAAAAAAATCAATGAGGTTATGCACATTCGAGCCTCAAAATATTGTACTCTAAACAGAAAAAAATAAATTAAATAGACTGGATGCAAGACTCCTCTTGCATTCAAACTTACTACAAAGTCTTTTGTGGATTGGCAGTTCCAAAGGCTGGATAAATGTCATCTTCTCCTGAGTGGTCCTGGACCTGCCACATCTCTTTCATGAACAACACAGAGAAAAATGCAGAGCCCTTCCCAATGGTCCAGAGCGATGCTTTCCTTTTCCTGACTGTTCTAGAAGCCGAGCCGTCTCTCATCAGAACAGTAGGTCACTTAGGAACTCAACCAAAGAAGGAAATTAGAAAAAGATTCCATTAATGCAGACACAGTTCATGATCAATGTAATTAAAAAGTTATACTCTAAGGAGGATTTGGAGTTCTGGTTTTAGGTGTCTGTTTTTTTTTTTCAGTGTGATTCCTATATGTTCTAAACATTGAAGTGCTAGAAGCTACGGAGACGTCTGCTGTAATTGAAGAAATACTTGTTGTATTGTTCACAAAATAAAATACTTTGAAAAAATACAATAAAATGATCAACTCTCCTCAATGCAGGAGAAACTGTTAATATGACTATGAACTTGTCTTCAACCAACAAACCTCCCTTGAAATCTAACTTGCTAAAAAAACAAAAGTGAACAGATAAAACTAAAATTAGCTTCTGTGATGGACCTCGTCATTACAGTATTATGCATTATGTTTGTGTGCGTTACATTTGTATGGGTTTGTATGATAAGCCCTAGACCTAAAATGGTTTAGTGTGTCTGAATCTTGACTTTTATGGTTGCATTCAAAAATTTTGAACTTTCATTAGAACATTAGATAAAAAAAGTTCTGGCCATGCTTTCTGATAATGTCTCCAAGAGGACGCTTATAAAAGAACAAGAATGGGCCAAGTATTGAGCCTTGTGGTCCTCCAAATTTGCATCCATCAAATGGATCAAAATATAACTTTGGATGATGTTACACTTGCTTTTGTCTTTTAACACTCAGCGTCTCTATCTAAGTGATCTGCTCTGTCTCTGAACGGACAAGTGAAGACAAAGATTCCACGGGATTTTACAGGACATGAGAAACACTTTAGGAGCACTTAAGAAACTATAACAGGGAACAAAGAAGTCGATGGAAAAATAAAACAAAGTTCATCTCATCCTTAAGGGAGCGCTAAAACATGGAAAGTGCCTTGATGGAGCGGAGCAGTGATGAAGAATAATGAGGGACAGGTGGTCATCCCATGTGCTGAAGCTCAGGGGAGAACAAGGACATCAGACTGCAATGATGGTCAGATGTGTCAAAGTAGAAGGAATCTTGGACGCATTTTTGACATTAGTAAATACCAACACATACATATACATTATATTTCAAATTAAAATGCAAGTTTTCATTCCTACCTTTTGCTAAAATACGTTTATTCTCTGCTTTCAGTGGTCCCAATGTTCTGGCTTAAGAATGCTCAGACAAAAATACATTTTAGCCGTTTAATCGTCAACTTCATTCGCTTTATTTAGATCTGAAATAATTGCAGTAGTGTAAATTGCAGAAAATATTAGTATATTGCCTATGTTAATTCATCTTTCAGGTCCATCTTTGATTACATTCAACAAAGTATGAATATATTGTACTGAATATTTCAAAATGAGCTGTGTTCATCTAAAGTTAAGATAGTCCCATTGTAGATAGAAATGGAAATGCAAAGTAAAGATATTATATTAGCTATTTGTCTTACACAACTTCTTTACTCAGCGTCATCGTAAGTCGAATTCTCGTGTTGATTCTCTTTATTAATTTTATATAGTTTTAAAGCATAAATCAATGAGTTTCCACAATGGGAACAATTACGCGCAGCCTCCATTTCTGCTGCTGTCAGTATAAAGTGTTCTGTTCACAAGCCAGACAAATATCTGGAAAAAGTAAAACCAGTGCACAAAGAATTGTTTAAACCATAAGTCTGCTGGGCGTTGTAATCTTGCTGGAGTTTACACCCAAAAGAGTTGAATTCATCTGCAGCCATGATGCTGCCGCCTCTAAAGAGAAATCCCTGTAATGATTTCAGATATACAGCTGTTTTATATTTCATTACTTTCTCTCGTCTCTACACCAACCTTCCCTTCATCCCTTCCTCATTTCGCAGGAATCAGTTCCAGGGCTATTGCCGTGCAAGTTCACTGAAGGAGACTGCAGATGCTCCCTCCAGGGAGTCGTCGCATTACCTTCGGTTATTTTCTGTCCACAGAAACTGGTACCCAATATTCCTTTTTTCTTCCTGTTGTTATTTGCTTTTCATGATTTCTGTTTTCTGTTCTGTGCTGTGTCATTCTCCCTCGTTCTGTCTGTGGCTCCCTGCACCATAGCTGTCGATTGTTTTGCTGTTTGAAGTTCTTCTCTCCTCGGCTGTTGATGCTTAAAGTGGGTATCCAGTGAGACAGAAAGGAGAAGCAATATGCTTTCCTTTATACGTCTTGTAGCTTTTCGTGTATCGCTTGTCAAGATAAACAGTGGGAAATTAGAGGCTAGAGATTTATGTAAGAGAACATGTGCACCCTGTTGAAGGAAAATATAATAACTCAACTCAGAGGAACAAGACAATAATTTATAACTAGAATTTGGAACTGGGTCTAGTAGTAGGGCATTGATCTAGTGTCCGAGAGGTTGTAGGGTTGAGTCCCGATATGGCTGGAGTGTCCTTGGGCAAGACATTGATGCCCTCCTTGTCTTAAGGCTGCCAACTGCTACGGGTTTAATACACTGTGTGTGTGTGTGTGTGTGTGTGTGTGTGTGTGTGTGTGTGTGTGTGTGTGTGTGTTACAACTCTACCTGTGATGTCAATACACAGCAATGGCGGTAAAATGCAGGAAAATTACCAGAACGACTCTAGCGGTAAAGACTGTTCACACAAGCGCTGCCAGTCCCGCATTTTAACGGAAAATAACTATTAACACAGCATTTTCAAAATTGCTGGTATTTTCGGTGACATCATCAACTGGCGGCACGCTTTAAACACCTGCGCCTTTGTAAACATGAATAACAGCAGTAATTGTTTCATACGTGACGGCGCCACCTGTTCCTTTGCTGTGGTGACAATTGTCTTCATCCGCCCGAATTATTAGAAGCGCTTTGATTTCGCTGTCGTTCAAAATGGAGGACATTTCCCACTGTGATTTCCGTAAACCGCGAGAAGTGACTATTCTGTGACATCATCCACCGGCGACACATTTTGAACGGCTGGAAAAGCGCAAAATGAGCGCGCGAGAATTGAGCCCATGCCAGAATGCTCTGATTGGCTCAGAGCAGTGGGTGACGTCAGAGCGTTCAGAACTCCTACGGGCTTATTCCGGGAATATTTGTTCTGCTTTCACACAGGGCAGAAAGCAGGGAATATACCGGGAATGTTACAGGTACTCGTGCCGGAACGAATTTCACGGCATTTGTCTGTTCACACATAAGTGCATGCAGGCAATATTCCGGTATTTTGCCGGGAATGTCTGTATGTGTGAAGGGAGCTATTATCTCCGGCACCGCCTTCACAACTCAGCTGCCTTCCATCAACCTCATCACTTCCCCAATCATCTGTCACACCTGACCCGGATCATCATGGCCTCTATAATCCCATCTTCGTCACTCATTCCTTGTCTGTTGACGTCAATGTTTCACGTTTGTCTCTCTTTGCACACACTCACCATTCGTCGAAAGTTCACCTCGTCATCTTCTTCTTCTCTCAGTGTCAGTATTTCCCAGTGCCTTGTTGTCATTAAACCCGCTAGTCAGAAACCATCCTCAGTCTGCTTTCCTTTCTTTCCTCGAGCTCTCTACACCATCTCTCGAGTGTGTGTGTCTTTTCACTGAATGGTTAAATGCAGAGCAGGATTTTTTTTGTCATCCCTATTGGCCAAATTGAACAAGTCATTCACAACAGTATACTTTGTTAGTATAAAATTATTGAGATAAAATGTATCAGAAGTAAATTGTAATTTATGGATTGATGAGATGAATTGTGGATGGCCAGTGTTTGGTATGTCCTGCACGATTGCTCAAAAGTTGAAACCTTGAAGTCTTTAGATTTGGATTCATGTAAGGAAATGCCAAGGCTTGCAAATGCCAGCAGGTAGGTAGGTAGGTACAGTATATACTTTATTTATCCCAGAGGGAAATTCTTGAAGCAGAAAGAGCTTCAAGAATTCGTCACCGCTGTTCCTGCTTCAGCTTTGACATCCTGTCCAACGGCCATTTTAACCTTGAACTGGGACGTTCGTTTGTTTGTCAATCGTCCTGCATGATTAGCGTCACCATGAGTTTAATTTCACAGTTCTAGTTTGTATGCTTCTTGTTTATGGTCTTCTTTCTTCTTTTCGAATTCCGCTTGTTGGAATTGGCTGAGCGTTTATTGGATATTCTGACCAATATTAGATACAATTTTGTATTTTCTGCCTGTGGCTCAATTGAAGAGTCTCGCTCGCCATTGGCATATCAAGTCTGCTATTGTTTATTAAACTCTGCTATTGGAATCTCAGCATCTCTGATTCTGCAACGTTGAAGAATCCAATGTTTTAATACCGGCTTGGCCTGAACGCGGAAACAAATGCTATCATTTTAACAGCAGATAAGGACACCTCTGGTCAGAATATGTGTCAAATGCAATATTTGTTTGTGCCCCCGACATGTTTATTATTGCTGAACTCATTTGCAGTCCTTTCAAGACAACGTTGCATGAAAACATCACAGCGGGATCCTAAATTGAGTTGCGGATTTTCATGGCTATTTTAAGCCGTGAATTTTTAGAACGCCCCTGGGACCCAAAAAAAAGCATTGTAGCTCAAAGACCTGCTCTAAATTAGCTTTCTTGACATGGTCAGATAAAGCTATTACATGAGCGTATGCTCTTTGACTTGCTGTAGACTTCTGGAGAAATCAAGTTTTAGAGTCTGCCGCTGATTTTCTGTACCTCGCCCTACCAGGATCTTTGATTAAACTCATAAAAAAGACACAGACAAAACACGCGCAAACCAAACAAGGTTTCGGAGAAGGCTGACTAGCAAGATTGGGATCAATTTGCTTTGTTGGATTTAATAAAATAATAAGCAGGTAATCACAAATTGGTGCAAGTTGAGAATCATAATCAAAGACAAACAGAGGTCAGAGAATATAGAAAGGTTAAAAAGGGGGAAAATAAAAGAAACAGACAACTCAAAATTGGGGACAAAGATCCAAACAAGACCTCGTGATAATGTGATGGGATCAAAATTTATTTTGAACTTTTTTTTTTTCAGAGACCTCGAATAGTCCACTGGAGAAGGAAACCTCATCTGTTACCTGTGGTATAATTAATAGATATTTTTCTGCATTTTTGTAGTGAATTATTGTTTTTTCGTATTGTAATTATTCCTCTACCAATAAACCGTTTAGCAGAACTTTTTTTCTGCCAAGAAAACAACTGCATCTAACGAGACTAAAAGCAATTCTGGAAAGAGAAGTGATTTCGATTGAGGTTTTGAAACTTCACAATTGTTTCAAAATTATTGGTCTCCTCAAATGCTTCTTGTCGATGTGGTTCAAACCTGTTTTCAAACCCAGCTGTTTCGTAAAATTATGCTAGTTTTTTCTCAAGACATTATTCAGAAGGAAAACATCCTGAAGGATAGCAAAACTCGACACTACCACATGCTACCTATGAAAAAAAAAACATGAAATTGAAACAGCAACACAAGTACCAACAATCAATACCTGGTTCAATTTAATGTAATGTTAGTTCCCATGGTGAAGCCAGTTCTGGCAATCTCTGTGTTAATTAAAAGCTCCGGGCTGGAGCTGTTGTATTATGGTGTCTGCAGCCGGTGTTGGCGACCCGAGGGAAAGCATCATCTGAGAAAACACAAGCAGGTAAATCGAAAGATTTACAGCCTCCATGATGAAATGAAGACTAGATTCCATCAGCAAAACTCTTTGGTTCTCTTTTTACTCTTTGGAGTAGAAATATTCCCTGTAAAAACAGTCATCTACTGGTAGCTGTGGTTTCCAAATAAACTTCTGTAAAATTAAAGTTCCCTACCAATGTTTTTTTTTTTCAATCAATTTACAGCATGCTACTGCTTTTCTAATATTAGCAAGCAATTGTTTTTTTTTGTACTGTACAACTGTTATTTAATTTAATTTTATGTGTTATGTTTTTTTAATTTTCTTTCATGTACAACTTCGCACTGTGTCTCAAATAACAGCATAAAACAAAACAGTGAAATACCGCTAGTGCTATAATGTTTACACACAACAGTTTTTCGTAACTACTATCTACAGCTGCTAAGTATAAAGTACAAAGTTGCTTAACCAAGTATGCCTTTGATGCTATTAATTATTTAAAAAATACATTATAACAATTTGATTTGTTATAACCATGTGAAATTGAGATTTTAAACTATCTTCAAAAAAGTGAAAAAAAAGAGAAAAAAATTCACATGATTGATGAAAAATATACAGCAAAATTAACTTTTCATAAAATGTACAATCAATAAAAGTTTACGTTTCACGTCACCATGGACAACAACTTATTCTCTTCCCTTTATCCTCAATCAACGCAATCCTGCAATAAGTTACATTAGAATTTTTAATTAGGTATAGAATTGATGTTTAACGCTTTATGTAATTTAATAATATTTGTACTATTTGAATCTGAGGATCTTTCGTAACACCGGAATCTGTTACCAGACATATTGTAGACAAAGAAAAATTGTAAAAGTTATGGAAGTGTTACTCCAGAGTTAATAATTTGTTCTTATATACTTAAACACACGCTGCAGTTGTGTGATGTTTTAATAATTGATAAGTAATTTTTAAAATATTAATAAGTTATTAAAATATAAAATAGAGAGCTGCAGATTTCACAGAGACACGACTGCAAATATTTTCA
Organism: Paedocypris sp. Pulau Singkep; assembly: GCA_017309775.1. Lineage (NCBI taxonomy): Eukaryota > Metazoa > Chordata > Actinopteri > Cypriniformes > Paedocypris > Paedocypris sp. Pulau Singkep. The sequence goes on from MU204432.1 coordinate 638,956, forward strand.
TAAAACGTGGTAAAGTACAGAAGATGCTCTGCTTGCATTGTAAAAAAAAACAGCTGTTTGAGCAAAAAAACTGTATTAGGCTGTTAAATATCCACGTAAATTTACAGGGATTTTGTACAGTGCAGATCAACCTCGTGTAACATTCTCTTGTGCTCCTTTTTGTTCTTGTAATATTTGGAGAACTTCAAAAGACTCTTAATGAGAGATCTTTCCCCATAAAGTTCAGAAGACTCTGTAGATCACAGGACACGGCTTTGATGCAATACGCGGTGCAGAAAGAGCAACTTGAATTTGGAGGTCTTGTCCAGATAGATTAACCTTGTGTTTTGGGAACAGTTAGACCCGCAATCAGGAGAACGGTGTGTTCTTAGCCTAATGAAGTGCAGTCCTAGCCTTTTATGTCCCTGATTAGCGGTGTGTAATTAACAGCATGGCTAATGATTGCATCCTTTTCTGTCTCTTGCTGGGATCTTGATGAACAAGTTTGTGTATATGGCGAGTGTAAATCGTGCAGGACTGTTGTTTGCGGGTTTGTTTAACATGGCATAAATCCTGAGAAAAAGTCAGAGACTGTGCAAAGTCAAAGATGGGTTTCTCCGTTTGAACTTTACTTTACTTTACTTTACAGTCATTTAGCAGACGCTTTTATCCAAAGTGACTTATATTTCATTACAATTTTTACACATTAAAAAATAGATCTACATCTTAAGACATTGGCCTCTATTGACAGCTCGGCCTGGCCAATCAATCAAGACACAGACACCTTTTTAGAATCAAATTAGTGCCAAAAAAATAAACTGGAAATTTCTAATAAACAAACAAGAATGGCTCACATTTTCATTGTGTTTGTATTTTTGGTATTTTTGCTTTTTTTGCTTGCAACCTTCAATTTTTTGGTCAAAACTAATTTTGTGTATTCAGATTTTTGAGTTTCGACTTCTGCCATTAGTTTCACGTGGAGGCGGCCCTTACTCTGATTGGCTGGTGAGAATGTGATTGACAGCATTTGACGAGGAAGTGTCATTCACTGCTTTTTACATTAGTATACAATAAACTGTAATTGAAGTGTTATTTTTGCGTATTGTTTTGGTGGTGAAATACTTCAGAATAATATCACAAGTGAAACTAGTCAACTTCCTAGTCAACTGCTGCCAATCAGATTCTCACCAGCCAATCAGAGTAAGGGCCCACGGGAAACTAGTGCCAAAAAGCAAAAACCGGAAACGCACAAAATAATCTAAAGCGAAAATAAAACGTTTGGACAAAAATGTCAAGATTGCAAGCGAGAAAAAAAAAGATACAAAATTTCACTCATTGAGTTGTTGTGCGGTAAAATTCCGTGTTTTACCCGAGCGAAACCCAAACTGCTAAACTTCTTAAACTTCCAATATACTAAACTTCCAGTATTTTTAATTGCTTGAGTGAATTGTCACCAGCCGAACGTGGAAGTGAGTGGTTTGCTTATTCTTCAGTGGAAGCGTATCATACTTTATTCGCATCCTCATTAAGACTTGATGCTAATTAAAAGTGTTGAAAATGACACACATATTGCATATTAGAATCATAAAGAGCCCTAGTGTATCATCACCAATGACTTCCCACAGTTAGGCCAGGATCATACTGTACCACCGGAGAAGTGCTAAGATCCATTAGCCACATTTACTAGATCATTTAACACGGGCCATTTATCTGGCAAAGTGGCTGGTGTTATTTTGAAAGCCGAAGAATGATGACTTTGGAGTGTAAGTTGTTAAAACACTTGACCCTATTTAAAGCTCCGAGTCTTTGAGCTTTATAGACCTCCAGAGACCGTCAACAGTCGCTCCTTCAGATCTCCGCTTGTGACTGTGCAGTTTTAGTCAGCGAACAATGAAAAATAAAATAGTCATGGAGACTATTTGATGCTCCAACGATGCCTTTGTTTCGAACGTGAGAGCGTTTAGACGAATCGTCTTTTAACAAAATAGCCAACGACAGCTCAGACATAATGAGGTCTGTTTCATGCGCGTTGTGTTTTTGTTTTCTATGTAAAGACATCTTTGTTTTGTCAAAAGTGATTTTTAATCTCTCTCATGACTAGGTCAGGCTGCGTGTGTGTGTCGTCATTTTTTAAACTCATTAAGCTGTCGGCGCATTATTGAAGCGAGCAATAATGCAGTATCAATAACAGCGGAGGAAAGCGTGGCGGTGCCAACCCTAAGTTTGATGAGAAATGAACTGACAGTAACGTGTTATAAAGTGGAAGACCAAACAGATTGTGTTTGTACACTGAAACAATGCTGTCATGGGGAATATGAAGCATGGGCTGAATCTGCCTGGGCGACATTACGTCTTCATCTGCATTTGACAGTTGTTGTGCAAAAGACAGAGTGAATAATAACAGCCATCATTCATCTGCATAAGTCATTATATCTATTGCAAGAATTGACTAAATACTCCATGAATCAACTGGAAAAGTTTCCGCAGAGCGTCGCTTGTTAAGTAAAGGTGGAGTGTGAGAAAGGGAAGAAAGAAAAACACTCGCACAAATAAAACAATGCTTCATTTGGACTCCATTCAAAGTACAAGCTGCCGTCTATTTTTCATCGCAAGGCGTTCGTTTCATTTTTTCTTAACGAGTCTTTTAAAATTAAGGCAATCACTTTCATTTCTTCTGCCACTGGAGATTGGTTAAAACACATGTTTCTGCTTGCAGTTAATTATGCTATAACGGAGAAGAACGGTCTAATGGAGAACATAAGCAGACGTGATCAGATCTAAAGCAACGTCTTGTAAGACAAAGACTCGGCAGGAGAACTGGGATTATTCCTACTTGCTCTTCCCCCATTTCATGCTGAACATTGGTGTTATTTCAATGGCTCAGTGACTCATTTCATAAGAAGCAGTGCTGTAAAGTATTTTGTTACGTAAGTGTTTTGGCTACTTTTTACCTGTGCGGAGTATCAGAAATATAAGCAACTTTTACTCTCTACTTGACTACATTATTGATATGCCAACAAGTCGGCATCTTTTTTTTACAGCGGTTAATTTCATTGGCTGAAGAGGTGATGTCGCCATCTGCAGGATGCTGAAGGTACTGGATGATATTTATGAGCTAAATCCCGGCTGCACTTTTTTGCACATTTGAGCTTGACTGACACTGACTTTTTGTTCTTTTTTATCCATTTTGTTCTTCCATTTTGAATCCTTGAAGCGTTAAATTTTGTTTCTGTGTTATATTATAAAACCTCATAAATAAAGAATATCTTGTATTTCACATTTCTTGGTGTCTTTTGAGACTAAATTCAGTATGAGTAAAATACTTGTTTGTTTAAAAATGGATACTTAAGACTTTTACACAAGTCTTGGTTTTACACAAGAATTGGTGAGTTGTAACCTGTAATTGAGCAATTTTTACAGTAAAATATCCATACTTTTACTCAAGTATGGTTTTCAGGTGCTCCCTACTAACTCTGATGAGAAGTACACAATGTTCTGCAGTTCACCACATGAAAATTTGCCTCGTCTCTAAGATGGAAACTACTACGAGATTGTACTACTGAATATCGGTGGATTTCAATTTGCTTTTCTCAGGGAATATGTTTGTGCTATAAAAGAGGATTCATTCTGTCTATTCCGGACAGACCTTCTTAAACCATCCATCATCAGCCAATGGTTAGATATTCAAGATATCTTCAGTTTTGACTCACTCGATCCATTTCATTTATCATATTCCAGAAGGAAGACTTTCCTCAGTCTTGCAGCAAAGATCAAGAGTGATTCTGCACTTCCTGTGCGAGTGCTGTAAATCCCCACTAACAGCGCGTTCTGCTCTTTGATGGATGAGGCCAGGGGTCTGTTGATTGCGGACGTAACTGGAGCTCGGGCTACAGCCTTCAGAGGGTCTGGTGACGGAGAAAGCGGAATAATTCTAGGGCTCTTTTGAAATCCTTATTTGCACACAGAGTAAAGAAGACCTGAAGGTATTATGGGATGATAAATAGAAAGGCTTCTGAGATCCGAACATCACACACACAGGGTTGCAGAACAGTGCGGAGAATGATGGCAAGGGTTAATGATTGAGTCGCTCTTCACGGACAAGGTGAAAATGATGTGTTGTCACGTATTCTAGAGAACCGGTCAAGTGAAAAGAAATGTCCGGACAGGTGAAAGACTGGTGCTCGATGCGGTTTAAGCTTCCAGTCGGTTTATTGCTGATGATCTAATGGTGTTGCAGAGTTGGGATTGAGCACTGACCGTTACTTCAGGTTACTCCAGGACGTTAGTCTTTGTGAAGCCATTCACCGACACCATTTCGCAGACCAAGTTGATTCGCTTTCTCATTCTGAATCTATTCAGCAACCATATGCTTTGTTGAAGCATTGAAGGCCATAGCTCGTTTCGCCATTCCTGCTACTTTTATTCGCAAAACTACATAGTTTAATCTGTGAAACGTAAAAATAAAAGCTAATCAGTAGGGTTTTTTTTTTAAACCGGACGCCATACTATGCTAGCTTGTTAGTAGTGGTGTAAAGTACTTGAGCTACTTTACTTAAATATTTTTGACACTAGGGTTTGAAAAACGAGGATTTAATGAAGAAACTCAGAAAATCTAACAAAAGATGAAGATTTTACACAAACCACTAACCACACGGATGTGGGTTCTACAATTCGTGAACCAGTAACAAGTTGCACCAACAGCTCGTCAGTATCAGCAAATTCCTTTTAACTAAACGCCAACTGCTTCCAGGTGTCGCTGAAACTAACGAGCTGCCGGCCTGTGAATAGTAGTGTTCCGCTTTCTGTCGCGGCCGCCAGGGGGAGCCGAGCTGCAGGACTGTAACATCCTGAGTATTTAAAATGTGAACTTTACTCTCTACTTAACTACATTTTTGACAGCCATCTGCAGGCTGCTGAAGATACTGGATGCTATTTATGAGCTAAATCACGTGCTCTGATTTTGAGTTTGGCTAAGCCTGACTTTTTGTTCTTTTTCATTTATTTTGTTCAGCAATTTTGAAACATTAAGGTGATAAATTTCATTTCTGACAAAAAAAACTCATAAATAAAAAGTTTCTTGTTTTTTACATTTATGGGGTTTTTTTTTTTTTTGGCCTAAATTTAGTGCAAGTAAAATAAGTTAAATTGGATACTTAACCACATTTAGTATTTCCAAGTCTTTTTGGAATCGGTGACATGTAACTGGTAATGGAGGTATGCGCACTTTTACTCAAGTATGGTTGTCAGATACTCTGTACTCCTGCGTATTAGTAGCATGGACCTTGTGGATGGTCTGGAATTTAAAGGACAGAACACTCGGAATGTTGAAGAGCCACTGTTCTGAAGAACTAGTCCTTGAGGATGCACTGTTTCCCCATCATTCCAGCTTCTGTAATCTAATAACACCAAGAGAGACGATGCCGGGTTGCAACAAAGTGACCTTTATGTCAGATGATCGGTGCAAGATGTCAGACGCAGAATACGAAGCAGCAGCAAACAATGTCTGTGTGGTTTTTTTTATACTGCTACTAATTCACGTCAGCAAAGCTTCACCATGTCGTCACTTTGACATTCAACGGTAGGTCAACTTCGTCTTTTCCAGTGTTTGGCATGTTGTGATTGCAATGACGTTGACTACTATTCAACGTTCAAGTTTTGAAGCAGGGTTTTATTCAATCATCTACAGTCTGACATGCTGCTGTTCAGAATTTAAGCCTGATTTTGTAACGATTAACTTTATCGGGATTATCAGTCAACATTTTATTACCATTTTGCGTGTTGGACTGCGTCAGGTTTTCAGTTTTTAACCAATTATTATTAGTCTTTCAACCTATTTTGTTAGTTTTAAAAATTAGGCTTGTAACTAAAGCATCAGTCACATCATATTCATCAGTCTGTCAAGACATTATATAAAATATAAAGCAAATAATTTTTAGTTTACTTATAAAAAAAAAATCAACTGAATTCGAATTTGAAATTTGAATCAGAATCCCAATCAGAATTTGAAATAAGTATTAAGTATTAATAAATATTTGTTTAATTAAGACTGTCACATCATCTTCCTCTGCTTCCAGATTGTTGTAATCATGTGTTTTATCAGTTTCACCTGTCTCCTCATTTGTTATTCTTTTTCACCTGATTGAAATCCCCCGATTTCGTTCAATGATTGTTTCTAGTCACTATTCTATCAGTTTGGTTTTTGCCACTTAAGTGTTTATTTCTGTAAAATTTCTGTTAATTTCCATTACATAAACACTTAATGGATTTTGATTTTGCTTTTCCGTACCTGAGACATGAAAGACTAATTTGATTGAATTAATTACGTAGTTTCTTTTCATATTTTGATAGCAGGAAGTATATTATTATTATGATGATTATTATTATTATTAATAATAATCTGTATTACTATTATTATTGTTGCTGTTGTTTGTGGTGATGGTGTTGTATTTTTAGATTTAGATTTTTAGATTTTTTTAAGTATTTTTACAATTGTACTTTTTTTATGAATAACTCTTTGGGAATCTGTGTCAAAGTGAGTGCCAAGTCTGATGGAAATTGTAATAATGTATTTTATGCATAAAGTTCAAAATTGCCCAAAGCTTTTCAGCTCTCGTCTTTTACTATAAATTACATGCAATTACGTTTCTGACATCCAACCAACAATTAACTTCCCTGTCTTGCTCTTTTTTACAGACGTGTTGAAGTGACACTGACTTCTAAAGCGAAACTAGGTGTGAAATATGGTCTTCTTGAATCTGTTGCAGGTTCAGATGAAACGCTAGAGCGCTTGGCCTCTCTATTTTCTTCCATATTTCACCTTTTGTTGTCATACTGCAAGCAGCAGCAGTAAATCTGACTGTTTCTTCCAGATAAACTCTTGCTCATAACCTGAACATGCTGTGCATCCTTATTGTGGAATGACACATCGGTCTGGAAAATAAACTGTTGCATACATTTACAAAAAGTACTTTTGTTTCAACAGCTTTAGGTTACATTTCAATAATTTGATTTGGTCAAAGGTTCTGAAACACACACAGTTTTAATTTTATATATCTTTTTCACGTGTTGATATATCTCGCATAACTTGCAGGAAATCACATTGTGCAACACAACTTTTAAATTGATTTCTCAGTTTCTAACGTCTGATGATTCGGAAAACACTATTGCTGGTTTGACGTTAGATCACATTTATTGGGTCGACTTCAGGCATTATACGAAAATAAAAATGTCCGAAATGCATTTTAATGCCTCTGCTCGTTTTCCTTCTTTAGAAAACCAACAGTGACTGACAGATGAAACAATTGCTTTGTGGGAAAAAAAAAAGTTCACAGAATGACATTGGGACAAAAAGTTGTATTTTTTTCCCCATTTCCCATGTTGGCGTCCTACAGTAAGTGACTGACTTTGACCGTTACATCCCAGAAACTCTTTTAGCTCTGAGTTTGAGCTATTATTATGCTATTATCATTTATTATGTGCATGTGGTTCTTTTATTATACTTTATGAGCAAAACTTACCGAATTTGCTGCCCAGTGTGTCAATCAAATAACCAATTTAGGACAAATATAGCTGATAGGCTGACATTTTTTCATATTTTGTGCAACATTGGTAAAATTGTTTTTTTATTATTATGTTATATAACTTTATACTCATACTTTCCCAGTAGCTCAGTAAGTAGAAGGGGTGTTTGAAAGACCAATTCATGAGTTTGATTCAGAGGAAAAGCTTGTTGATTTGTAAGTCGAATTCAATTGTCATGACACGTATGTCAGTTAGGGAAAAAGCAAAAAGTTAAGTATTGAGCCCATTAATGTCAGATGTAAATCGCCAAAAGTAGTTTTAATTTGGCACATATGTTTTGTGCTTTGTGATACTTGTCTATTCAATTTTTTATTTAATTTTTTCTTATATGTCTAGTTTTTTGACCCGGTTCGACTGGTAAACAAAATAACCAGTCGGTTTTTTGTGTCGTGTTCTACTCCAAACCAGCTTCATTTTTTGTTTTTAAACTCCTGACACATTATCTTTCTCTCTTGCTTCTATCGCACTCCAGTCTCTATCTTTCCCTCTCATTTTCAATCTCTCCTTCTTTTTCTTCATTTTTGGTCTCTCATTCCCCCTATCTCTCCACACTCCCCTCTTCAATTCTAAGAAAAGGAATGGCATTAGAGGTATAATCATCAGCGCTGAAATCAATTCACTCCTCAGAGGTGGTTCAAGGCAGAGCGAACGCCGGCATTACATAACTTTAATCACACGTGTATCAATGATTGATTATTCTTAAACGCATAAGGCTCCAGACAATACAGCATTAGCATACGAGCTGAGAGATACCCAGGATGTCCAGACCTCATTTATTCACTGTTTCACCACATTACTACAATAATCATGACCTTTTGATGATCAATGTTCATCAGCAGCTTGTCCACCCGAGACCACACGAGCGTCCACCTCGGACACCAGGAGCATCAAAACCACATCGATCCTTGTGTTTCACATGCATTTTACTTCTTAATCCAAGGCATTACTATCCCCAACTGTGTGTGAAACTCAGCTGCGAAAAAAGTCTCACTAAATCACTGTCATTATGCGAATATAGGAACCCCCTAGATTTTTCAGACACAAAATAAAAATTGCACTATTAGGTGAACACAAGTATCTCTGACTTTCGAGAAACCTAAAATTTCTGGCCAAATACTTCTTTTTAAAATGCTTCTTTTAACAAAACTTTTGACTCGTCTCTATATTTCACTTAGATGTCGTTTTATTTGAATAATTTATAAAACAAAAAATAGCACAGGAAGGTCCAGAAACCAAACTTTAATGCTCAAACTACAGTACAACTCAGGAACTGCAGACACACAGAAACCCGGAATCGCAAAGACACAACACACAAAGGGAAATTCAGAGTATCAAACAGTCTGACGGCATGTGAAACACGGAATATACTTAATCCATGACAGAGGTGTAAAGTACTTGAGTACATTTTTGTACATTTTATAAATATATTATATGTACACATATGTATAATACAATTGATTCTAAAAAAAAGAAAATACAATGAACGCGTGAAGAAAAAAATTCTTTAGACATTGAAACACTGAGAGTAGTATTTGTACTTTTAATAGTACTTGTACTTTATTGATTGTGCGAATTTATTCTGCGTGAATTTAAAAGTTGTTTATATTTTTGATACTCAGTACAAGTACAAAGTCGCCAAAAATACTAATAAGTAAAAAAATATTTACAAAATTTACAAAAGTTCCTAAAGTGTACCCAAGTACTTTACACCTCTAATACATGGACGCGATAAAACTACAAAGTCCAGAATCACGTGGAGACATGAATCCCACAATCAAAAACACGGAGAACAACTGACAACTCCCACGTCAGTTGCGTTGCGTCTACAACGTCAATAACCGGCAACTAATTAGCCCTCCATCCTTCCTTATAAGGTATCGCCGACCTGCAACACCTGTTACGGAGGCTAACGAGTTGCCGGATTGTCAATCAGTCTGTTGCTGCTGGCAACCGAAGCTCCAGAGTGTAACAGTAGGTCAGAGTTATATAGAGAGTTATTCAAGTTAGTTTGTTATTTCTATACCTGTATTTTAAATTGACGCTGCACGTTTTGTTTAGCCACTACACCGCTGCATAAAGACGACATATGTCCATGTATTAGTCATTTCTCCTAATGTGGAAACATAAGCACAAGCCATGTTTTTGAGCAGAAGTGAAGAATTGAAAGAAGGGGTTCATTTTTAATGTGTGTATAATTGCACTAATACTGTAGCTTGAAATGCAAAAAACACATTTAGAGGCCAAACGTTTACGCAGTCTTGGGATCACAGATCTACCCGTCGGCAGGAGCAGAGCTGGATAAATGAGGCTGGAGCTCCTTAAGGCAGGAACACGGTAATAAAATACGGCCATGATTTATTTCCATGTGAATCTGCACAGGTGAGTCCCACACAAAAGGGAGCTGCAATGCAGAGGCATGTCAGGAGACCTCCATCATCTCCGTGGTACCCTCGTATCTCACAGATGTGTCATGTCACTCACTAATGGATGCCCGAGGGCTCACAATAGCACACCGCGGGCTTTTACTGCTTGCTCTGTGCTACCGGAACAGTCAAGGTCACGCTGCTGTTAAGCCGTTCACCTGTCATGTTCTACCGGGCTGATTTGTGAATTGCGAGGTGGAGACATCTGTGTTTGCATGTGCTCACATTTTTAGACTACACAAGAGGAAACCCAGACCGCCATCTTTTTCCTATGCGTAAGACTTTTTATTTGTTCAAATCACAGGTGGGGGAATCTGAAATTCAAGGTAGATCTGAAAGCACAAAAACATGCGAATGATTGTGAAAAATGAAAGTTGTACAGAATTTAAGTGTTTTACTCGCACCGAATTCCAGCTCAAATCTGCAAAAAAAGTGCAACCGTTAATTCACGTGCATTAAGCTGATAAACAGCATCCAGTATCATCAGCATCCTGCAGATGGCACTATCGCCTCATCCGGCCAAGAAATTAACCGCAGTAGAAAAAGATGCCGATGTGTCATGCACAATCACTATGTAACGAATAACAATAAGTGTTCATGCAAATGTACTCAAGTACAGAGTGAAGTTGCTTATATTTTTGATACTCAATACGGGTGCTAGTCTGTATTTGTCTTAAGTTAACAGTTTCTTAAGTACAGTAAATAAGTACAGCAAAGTCAATTTACTCATTGCTTGTTTTGTATAAGTATGTACGTTAGATTAATGGAAAATGCTTAATTCTTCACAATCACTTTATTTCTTCTTTAAAATCGCGAGTTGTGTCAATTCCAATCTATTAACACAGATCTTACACTGAAGTGATGATCTTATCTTGTGCTCGTGGTTTCAAAATGTCCCTCGAGTCATTATTGTCTCGGCTTTAAATCTGAGACGCTACAGGACTCCATGTGCTGGTTTAAATTCAAATTCTCCTGTGGGTTATTATGCTCTTCCAGAAAGTTTAGCACGTTATTCACACTTTGTTTATGGGAGTTTATTAGGTCCACACGGTCCCGGCAGACACTTCAGCTAATTGATAGTCATCCTCAGGGTAACGCAGCTCAGCCCTGTCCTCTGTTCAGCTGCTAATCACGGGGCGGCCCGGACCCCCGAGGCGTGTTAGCGCCATGCTAACAAACACTGGCAGGCGCTCTTGGAAAGACAAAATGACCAGAAAAATTGACATTTTCATGCCGAATCCCCAATGACGCAGAGTCTTGTGGTGTATATGGGGCTGGCGAGTGTCGGTGGAGAACCAGAAGGAGCGACACTGACCTGAAGGCCACATGGGACAGAGCTGCAGTGGAACGTCTGGCCGATGCCCGCGCTGTGGAGAAAGCTGTGGCGTGGACGGCCTGTGCCAGTGTCATGGGGACAAGCCGCCATGTTTGGACCGCTGCTGTAATCTGTGCTGCCTGCTCTGCTTGGACGGGTGCTGTGTTTTATGCCCGCACGATTGCCTCTATACCCTGTGCTTCACCTGTGCTGGTATCAGCCAGTCCTGCACCGCTGTCCTGCAGACCAAGCAGCCCACGACAAGCCAAAGATGAAGAGAAGGTATTTAGGCCTGTAGCTTTAGCATGTAAGCTAATGCCGTTAGCCGTTTTTAGTTGTTTTTTTTTGGTGGGGGTGTGTCATGGTACATTTATTCTGTGTGGCATTTACTTGATGTGTAATACGTGATGAATTTAAACAGTTGAGACTAACAGTTAAGAATTTTTTTTTTATTTTAATAGACTGTTGCTAATATGTTGCTGTAATGCTAATGTGGATGCAATTTAGTGATTATCATAGCATTTATTTGATTAATTGTATACAGTACTTATTTTTTTTTTTTTTTTAATTATTTCACATGTATTAAATTGAATTGGTAGGTTACGTTTTATATTATTTTGATAATGTTTATTAAATGTCCTGTAGGTTTTCATTTTGAAGAAGAACAGGATTCTCTCCACCACCTAGTAGTGTATGACGGAAGCTGATGACATCTTGGGTTTTTTTTTCCCCTTCATCTTGAAAGAATCAAATATCAAGAAAGTGTTTTCTGCCAGTATTCACTTACTTTTCAGTTACATCATATACCACAGTGTTTTATACTTGATTTTGTCATGAATTTTCTGAATTCGTTTTTCATCCTAGTCATCTGAGATTAAAAAAAAAAAAAAAAACACTCAATTGTGTAATTTGAGCACAAATCATTTATACACACATGCAAAACATTTACAGAAGACAGTTCTTTTTTAAATTGTCTTATTTTGACTAATAGGTTAACATCATGGTATGTAATGAATCTGACTAAAAATGTTATTCTTTAAACAAATGTTTTATAAAGTGATTTGCATCAATTTTTCTATTATCTTTTTAATTGTTCTCATCCTCTTCTGGTACTGCGTTCTTCTTTTCACTTATCAAACAAAAACCAAGCACAGTCCTCCCATTCCCACCAAAACACCAAAGCAAAAAAATTCGACAAAAAAATATATGTTTGTATTTATTAATAATTCTGAAATAATATAAGAAATACCTTTGACAAGACCAGTTTTCTTTTTTAAATATCTTCATAAACCAGTATGTACCAATATGTATATCATTTGCTTGCCAATTGTGATAAAGAGTAAGAGGACCAAGTATGAAAGCAATGACAGTTTAAACAAAACATTTACCTGCATAAAAATGCTGGAGTCTTAGAAGACAGGCAGGAAAAACTTGATTTGCAAACCCTGTGAAACTTGTCACGGAGCAGCGATTAAACATCCACCCTGACAGTTCTCAGACCAGCCCTGACGGAGCCACCAGAACCACAACACACACGTCCTGACGTCTGAGTGATCAAGCTTACAGAGAACCTTCTGAAGAGCTCCATCCACACAAACCAGGTAACCCAGAGCATCTGAGACGTGGAATGTCGAGGTTTTTATCTTTGTGCTGTATAGGTGATCAAGAGGAAGAAGAAGATCATCTTCTTCTCCTGTAAGGCCTGACAGAAACAGCTGATCGTAGAACCAGTAAAGCTACTTGAAAAGGTAAGTTGAGCTGATTTGACAATAATTTGAGTAATTCCTGGCTTGGAGAAATTATCGGTTTCAGTGTGATCCCTTCATTTCAAATCTATTAATTTTAAGAGTTTGGAAGCTGATCTGAGGACTGGGATTCGCTGTTGTTTGTGATCTCTCAGGAATATGTTGATGGCATTTTCCCCTGGAGCGGTGTGATAAATTCATCTCACAATTATGCCACATGTCGACTGCCTTGAAGTCATCGCCTAATGCCAAACTACATACTGAAGTAGTGTCATGCGATGTCACCGAGGGACAAAGACAGCAGTGTGATTCTATGCCGCCATATGACAGAAAGCGATGCCAATAGTGCGGTGAGATCCATGAAGTTTCCATCAGCTAATGGAAAAGGTTGGAAACTGCAGGGATGGGCTCACTAATGCGCTTTTAATGTGTTAATGTGCCAACTAATTAATGCTGTTGATACCCAGTACAAATACAAAGTAGTCCAAAATACCTAGGTACAGTAAAGTAACAAAGTAAAGTAACAGGGAGTGTCTCATCTGCATAAGTAGAAAACCGGTTCATAAAATATACA
>MU204432.1:652672-710600 GCA_017309775.1 Paedocypris sp. Pulau Singkep
ATGGATGGATTAAAAACAACAATACCGTATTTACATGAATATAACCCCCCCCCCCCATTTTTCAGGAAAAAAATTGTGAACTGTGTCTATTCCTTGGATTTGTTTTACTCTTTCCCCGTGTTCTTCATTTTCGACTGTTTCGACTTTTTCTGCAATGACACATTGAATTCTTTTACGCGCATATTTGAAATCATTGATTAAAACCACCCCCCAAGTTTTTGAGCCTCGAAAATTCACACATCGAAAATGAAGCAATCAATAATCACCAGCTGAATTGTGATTCACTGCTGATGCCCGACACAATCTAAAGTCCAATCACTGCCAACAATCTTTGACGGTTTTTGTTTCGCCTGGACTTAGACCATCCATGGATGAGCCCCCGAAACAGCCACCTCCACCCTACGAGGAGGTGATCACCCAGCAGCACACCAGCAACACACAGAAGGCGTCGCCGGAGCCGGGGTTCTGCTGCAGATGCTGCATGAGCACCAGGAACTGTCTGATGAGCCCGGAGTGCGGTCGGGCCCTCAACATCGCCAGCGTCATCGCCATGTGCGGCATGTGCATCCGGATGTTTGTCTGTAAGTACCACCCATCCCTGTACCAGGTGATTGACAGCTCAGCTCCAATCACAAAATAGCTTTTGAAATGAGGTGTCTTGAAGATCCGTTCATGAGCTTGATGAGTCTTTGATGTGACTTATTTTTAATGAGAAATGCTTTGTTATCAGCATCCAGAACTAGTTGTGTGTTGGTTTAGAACAGACAAACACAGATTCCGTGCCCTATATAATTGTATTGGCATGAGATACATCAGATCCAATTATTTAAAGAACCTTTTTATAATGCAACCAGAGAGCACGAGCAGAAATTTCTCCACTAAATGCATTTATTCGTAGAATGCTGAAATCACTGTAAACTGTATTTGCGGCGTATAATAACAACGTTATTACTTCTGTTTATCAAAAGGCTAAAGGGAACATTTCCAATTATATCTTTTGTTTTTCTTGTTTTACAGAACATACAGTCTCACTTGGACCTTGTGTTTTATTAATATCCCATTTCTGTATATAGAAAACTTAGACTCTATTAAATTAATTTATGAAAAACATTTGTGGATACATTTTGAAATTTATTTTGACTTAAGAAATGTATTTGAAACAGAAAAATTGTTTTTTAATCAGTGCGTTCTGACATTGATTGGATAAAATGCTCATTTCTCATTTGTAAATACATTTACAGTAAAATGTTAAAAATGTGAAATATTGTAGTTTTTATTTCAACAAGATTCAATGAGACGAGACTCTAACGGCCTTCACATTATTTGTTCCAATACAGACACTGTATTTATGTATTTTAGTAATTTTGTACATGTTGCATACATTTTCAGTCTGTTTTGTCCAAATGATCCATATTACAAACCATAAGAGACTATTCAATAAAATGCAGTGAGTCATACATTCAGTAAACATATATTCACATTTTTGCTATGATGGCAGAGCGTTCTATTTATCTGTGTATCTTCAGACTTTTCAAATAATACCAGTAATTTTTTTTTGTTTTATGTTGTCTGGTTATTAATGTCTTTATGAGTGTGTACCACAATAAAAACTAAGCATTAGCATACGATAGTGTTATTTTGTGAGTTACTCGCAGATGTTGGTGGGATAATCAGATGATAATTGTGAGAAATGCTTTTATTATCCTGAATCATTAGAGAATAATGCGTGATCGGCATGTGGGATTGAAATGACAGTGATGCTGGACTGAATGTATTTTCCTCTTTATAATACTCTGAATATTTGGTGCGTCATGAAGCAAAGGTCAGAAATGTGTGGTTCAGTGGCTGATAATTATTCCGACATATTTAAACCAATATCTCATGAGAACGAATCGTGAAGCCAACATGGGGAGGATCCATACAGCGCTGGTCCCGATCACTCCCATAAAATTGGAATCCCATTTCATCCGACTAATGGAGATAATTCAATACCATAAAGGCACAATCAGTAGACAAGGACACACATTACAGACCACTCAGGACAAAAAAGACCCTAAGAGAAAGATAATGTGAAAAAGAACAAAAAAAATACTTAAAGCTAATCTTGGAAATTCAAAGTCACTGAGGTAAAATTATTTGTACTGTTTGTTCTCAATACAGCCAAGTGAGCCGTTTCAATATAATCTGCTTTGAAGAAAACTGATGTCTTTCAACTAAGTTTGTTTCAAATATGTTTTATGAATAGGAATGTAGCCTAACTAAATGTACATAATATAAACAATGGATAACATATTTATTTTATTAAACAACAAAAAACGTACTGTAAGTGTTAATTTCTACCAGTATTTTTAGTGTCCCCCATAACCTATGGTTTTCCCTTGTCAAAAGAAAATGTTTTATTTTTTTGTTTCCTGAAGTTTAATTAGATTTCCTTTAATGCATTTGAATTCTTTAAAACAAAGACATTTACGTTGAATTGAGCGCACAGCCTTTATGTTGTTCACTGCTACTGATTTAGCCACGGGAATACGACTATTCCTAAATATAAAGGTATCATGTTTTCACTGTTGGTCATTATACTTTAATGTTAATTCAATTGCACTGGTGCACACGTTATGTGCTTGAGATTGTGTTACTCTAATCTTGTTACTTCTAATCTTTCATTCTACTTCCTGTCTGGGTTTTTCCCCTTTCAACATTTTATTTACTTGCTTTGTGAATCATTTCCTCTTCTATATTTTTTTATACAACCCCAACCTCGCAATTAAAAAAGTAAAACTGCATTTCCCAGAATCCCTTGTTTGTCTGGTAAATTTTATAGTTTTGTGTTGTTACACTCCATGAATGTCCTTTATATCTCCATCTTTGTCTCAGCTTACTTGCTTAAACGGTATGTGTTATAAACAAACTTGAATGTAGAATTTATTAAAACAAATAGTATTTATTATTTTTTTGAACAAACTGTATATACGTATTTTTTCCATTGATTACAATGCTCAGTTTTAGTCCCTATATTGTGTTTTCAGAATTGTTTAGCTAATTCTTTAGGCCAATTCTTTCCTTTCTAACAATTCTCGAGTAAATATGACTAAATCAACACTACCAATCCAAGTTTATATGCGACACTAATATAGTTTTGAAACAATATTAATTAGCCTATATGTACTTTTCCGTCTGGTCTCCTGGAACTCCTGAAGCAAGTTTTTGTGTAATTTAAAAACTGAAAAGAGTTTTTTTTTTCTTCTTTTCTATTATTCTTCTTCTTGTGAAATCCCTCAGGTTGTTCTTGTGGTAATTTAAGTAAAAAGTAAAATGAGGTCTGTGGATCAAGTTTTTCTGTCAAATCCCCAGTGTTTCTCCTCAAGCCTGTGTTGTAGCTAAAAGCAGCTAAATAAGGACTAAACGGAACAGTGTGTTCTGTCATAATTTAATTCATGGAGATGCCACAGACCTACAGTAAGGGTCTTCTGTGGTGTGGTCCGGGTGTCATTACGTTCCCCTCAGAGTGCACTGTGTGATTAGAGCTCATACCTGACAGCATCCCTATCATTTACCGTCATTTGTAGGGATGATGGATGTGATTCGCTGACTGCTATTGCATCTGACCAGGGTTAGGACTGGACGGTCTTTATTCATTTCTCTCAAGGCTCATACAGAGCTGACCCGTCATAGATTTCATCAAGCTTAAAAATATCATCAGAGTTTAATAATGCAGTTGGGATTTGTCAATGACTCGAGAATTTCACAATTTTATTATAATTTTTTTTTTTGCAAAATGTTTCAATGCCATTTTTTTCTGAAATTTGTGGTGATAATACAACAAATCACAAAATAATTCTTATTTTAGAAATGTACACATGTAAATTACCACACGCTTTGCTCCTGCTCTCTTCCTAAACCATCATAAACTAAAGAACTACAGTATGAGGAGAACTTGCCATGTTAATGCTTTTCGTGTGCGGAAATGTATTTTTATACAGTACATCTAAATATTGTTTATCCCTTTATACACTGTTAACCAGTAGTCAAAATGCTAGTTCTTCAAGGCAAAAGTATTATAAATTTGCAGAACATTGTCATCCTGTGGTCACACACACACACACACACACACACACACACACACACACACACACACACACACACATTTACACACTCACATCTATGGGCAAATTTCCATTGTCTCTTTAAATTATCATACTTTGGACTGTGGGAGGAAACTGTGAATAGTGAAATAGAAACTGTGAAATTTCGTTTGAATAGGCCACAAGAAATTGTGGCCTATTCAAACGAAAGACAAACAACAAACGTGATGAAATATTTTGTTTTTTTTTTTGTCTTGAGGATGAAAAGTTTGTTGTAACTCAAGCGTTTACTTGCATGTAATGAGTAATATATTCCTGACAATATGATTAGTAATACGTTACACTACTGCGTTGCAGCAACTAATAAACTACATTATTATTGTAATATATTTGTAAAACGTTACTCCCAACACATGATAGCGCTACACACTGCTACCTTAGTACCTAATCAAATTTGATTGGATTTGTATGTGTTAAAAGACTAAGAAGTCAGCATTCCTGCTCACTGCTTGTCTGGTGTAGAGCGGAAGCTTGAGTTGTTGTGGATGTCGTTTTTTTTTCTCTCCCTTTGACACTTTCCATTTTACTCGGCTCTGCAACTCTCCAACCATCCTACTCTGTTTTCATCCTGTCTGGTGGAAATTGGAATGAAATAAAGATGGAGGCAGCCAGCAACTGAAGAGACTGAGGGAGAAATGGAATGAGATGGAGATGAAAGAGAGGACATGAAAGCAATATGTAGATTCAAAGTATAGATTTTGACTCAACTGTTTCACTCCACTTGCAAAGAGAAATAGACGTCGGGTCCCAGACTCTGAAAGGGCATTTTATACCCAACCTTGTGTTAACTTACCTAACTTGAACTGTTGACGGGTCTCACTAAACCACATTCTGAATGCAACACACAGCCAAATCCAGTTTACAAGGTGTCTTGCAAGACACAGAATGACTGACAAGAGACAAATCACACGTTTCCTGAAAACTTGCTTCCAGTTGCAGCTTGTGCATCAAACTCCATTTGCATACAGTTGCACATTGTGGCATCGTAGGACATGCCCGTGTCAAGTCGCAAAGGTCATTCTTGGTAATTGGTGTTGAAAATGGCAAATTTCGTCTCGCGTTTCGTCAATTTCTGGGATTTGGGGGCGGCTGCGAACTCTAACCCAACATACTCGCACAGAACATCAAGCCGGACGTGTCTTTTGAGAAGCACCTGTCTTAACCGCAGCTTATGAAAACCAGGAACATGCGCCGGCGTGAATATTAAGTGTGACAAATCTGCTTTTGGTGGGGAAACGAGAGGACAAAATCAATGTGAGAAAAATGCCCTAATAGCCAGCAACGGCTCAATGTGGCTGCATTAAAAATGCATCTCAAGACAGCCCATTAGACTATATGAGGACAAGAAATCACGTCCTGGCCTTTCTCCAAGCCCATTAACTCAGCGGTCTGGTCCAGAAGACAGGCTGGTAATTGACTAATAGTTAGAGGTAAATAGCAGGTAAATCATCAGGTCTTGGGGATTAGAAGCGATGACGTTCCAGCCGTCAGCACTTTACTAATAAAACTCTATTTCCAAGTGTTGCCCTGTTAGGAGGTAGCGAGTAATTAATTTTCATCTTCTTCAAAATTAATCATCTAAGTCGAGACATTTATCAAGGCTTGTTCATTACATTTATTTTAGCTGGAAATATTATGGTGACTATCCCCTCTTGGCAGAGACTGTGAAAACAAGGAACTGTGAAAATTAGAAATTCTTGCAGAAGTGTTGGAGTTTTGTAACCAATTTAACTTAAACAGAAACCCAAGTACTATGTACGTATAAGTAATATATATCTGTCCGTAATATATCTGTTTTCTGTCTGTCTGTCTATCTGTCTGTCTAGCTATCTATCCCTCTACTGTACAGTGATATCTCTTTACTAGATGTCCACGCAGTAAGTTCAAGTTCAAATTTATTTATTTAGCGCTTTTCTTAGTTCAAGACCAACACAAAGTTACTGTAGAATTACTGAAAATATCTACCTGTAATGTGTCTGTTTGTATGTCTTTTTTGTCAAATATTAGTGTCTGTAAATATTTCATTAGCCTGTCTATCTTGATGTTCGTCCAACCATCCTTTCATTCATGTATTCATCCATCCATATATCCATCCACAATAATACATGCTCAATTATTTCATAATTAATTGAATTGTTAGTATTGTTCAGTGTCTGTATATATTTCATCAGCCTGTCTGTCTTGATATTCATTCATTCATTCATTCCTCCATCCATCCATGCTCAATTATTGTGTAAATAAAAATGAAGAAAACAAATATCAGAGTCTGTGTATATTTCATCATACTGTCTATTGTGATGTCTATCCATCCTTCCATCCATCCGTCTGTCACTCTTCCTACAATAATATGCTGTATGCTCAATTATTGTATAATGAAATGTATTGTTAGTGTATTGTTCAGTGTCAGTATTTATTTCATCCGCCTGTCTATCTTGATATTCATCCATCGATCCATCCACCGTCTCTCATCCCACAAACATATATGCTCAATTATTGCATAAAGAAAAAAAAATAATAAAGAAAACAAATATCATTGTCCATCCATCAATTCATTCATCCATCCATCTATCCATCTCTCTTTCCACAATAATACATGCTCAATTATTGCATAATGAATTGTATTTTTAGTGTATTGTTTAGTGTCTGTATATATTTCCTGTCTGTCTATCTTGATATCCATCCATCCATCTATCCATCCATCCATCTATCCATACAGCCATCTGCCCATCTATCCATCCATCCTCCGTCTGTCTATCCATCTGTCCTTCCACCCCTGTCCATCAATCCATCTATTTATCCATCCATCCATCTGTCTCTCTTCCCACAGTAACATATGCTCAATTATTGTATAATGAAAAAAATCCACAGCACATTAAAGTGACTCTAGCATAGACTAGCATCTCCTGGACCCTGCTCACTACACACACACACACACACACACACACACACACAATTTCTTTCTTCACTGTGCTGTGGCCACCCAATCCATTCATCGCTTGACAATGGCCACATCGGAGCGAATTACTGCGGCCACCTAATTAAACCCATTCAAAAGACTCATCCACGATGTGTTACTCAGCCTGAGCCGCAGCACACCTGCAAATTACATATTGATCATATGTCACTGCGAATTTGATTGGTGCGCTGTAATGTAATAAAGCATTTAATGTCAATATGTTTGCCTTGATGGGTAAAAAATGCATGTCATCTGCCAGATTTCCTCAATAGATGTACAGATTTACATAATGAGCTTTTTCTCAATGTGACAGTATCAGTGGAAAACAGAACCTTGATGATTTTCTCAACAGTGTTGCAAACTGGCGCAATTACAATCATTCTGACACAGTGACAGATTTCAGCCTTTCAGGATTGAGGGAGAGAGTTTGGACCACTGGAGAGATTGAAATTATGCGCTACATTTAACCAACCGGTGAAGTTACACACACACACCAACCCGGAGCAGTGGGCAGCGCATGGCTCCCAGGGGGCATGTGGGGGTCAGCGTCTTGCGCAATGACACACAAAAAAAAATTAGAAAATGAAAAAAAAAAAACTTAAAAGTAAAAAGTAAAAGTAAAGTAAAATCATCTACCAAAGAGAGGAGAACATTTTACTTAGTAAGACAGATTGAAACAAGTCCTATTTTGCTGAAATAAAAAAATTATTCTTATTTTCACTCTTCATTCTGAGATAGTTAATTTATCTTGAAAGAAATAATTTATTATATTTGAACTAAGATTTGAACTCGGAAAAAAGTGTTTTGCAGTGTAGTGTAGTGTAGTGAAACCCACCCAACCGGGTTTCGAACTTGCAATGCTTGGTCGACAAGTCCAACTCCACGTTCCACCCTGCAAATAGAAAAGCCTGAAAAACTACAAAATTCACCTTCCCGAAAAGTGAAAATATGTGCGTGTTCTTCAGGTGAATATATTTTTACAGATGAAGCCGGGCATATAAAATGCAAATGGAAACAAAGTCAAAACCTAATTCTTGTAATCTTTTCGAGGAAAACTATTGCGCTAATGAGCTCTTGCATTATGCATTGTCTTTGTGTTCTGAGATGAGAAGCAGAGGGAAGGTGCTGGTGCAGATGGAAGGAGGTTTGATTATTAGCTCACAATGCAGCCGAGAGTCTGGTGAGTTATTCCTCCGGGGAAGCCTTATCTTCTCGGCTTTCCATTCCACTAAACTCTTCAGCTCCCTCCGCAGCCTGAGCCGGTTCTAGCCAGGCAGCGCTGCGGGTCAGTTATGGCTTCGTGGCATGGTTCACGGTACAGTTCAGGTACAGTGATGAACGAGCATGCTGATCCTTTGATAATTGCTCACTCAGGGGTACAGAAAGGTCCATTAATCAAAAGTAGAGAGCTTCGGGCCTAACCTTTCTACAGCACACTTTCACCCGGCCACGGTGACCCCTGGTGGACCTGAAGAGGGCGCTTTGGAAAGCCTGGTCTGCAACTGTGCAGCTTTCACGCAGCTGATTTCAAGGCTGGTGTGTTTGTTTGGTGGCGGAGAAGCGATGAATGGGCCTTTCATTCGTGCACCTTGATCGATTGCTGCAATAATACTCCAGATGTCTGTCTGCAGGGGCTGTGAAATGTTGCTAATAGCTTGAAACGTCTCAACACAGGGCGTTCTTATTAAAGCGCGGGCCTTTTGTCTCATAATAAATGCTAAGCCGGCGCTTTATTTCAACTTAACCTTGAATACGCCGGGCAGGAGGTTCAGCGCCAAACTGAAAAATTGGTGCATAATCTGCACTGGTGGAGAAACCCAAGGCCTCTCTTTGCTTTGTGGGCGAGTTGAGGGAAAACTCATATCGTGATATTTTCTAGTGTCCAGACGGTGTCGATGTTATATTACCATTATCAATGACAATTACCAATGAATTACTTTAATTAGATTATTTGTACACAAAATCTGTTTCGTAACTTTATGTAAAGAAATTAGATGCAGGGGGTAACTGCCATTTTTACTACAGTATGTCTTTTAAAAGTAGTAGCTCTGGCGTTTATTCGAAAAATGAGAGAGAGAGAGAGAGAGAGAGAGACAGACAGACAGACAGAGTCAGACAGACAGACAGAGAGAGAGAGTTTACATGTATAAAAATTCAATTCATGAATGTGTGATGGTAACCACGATATTGCAAAATCCATGCAACAACTCAATGCCGGATTTAACGTTAAAACCGGTTTAACTTTGTACTTTGTAGTTAACTTTTCAAAAATATGTTGGGTTTGGAGTGTTGGTGTCCCCATCAGGCAGTTTCGGCTTGATCAGCCTTGCATGGGATACGTACCTTCCATCAGCGAGACCACTAACTCACGCAGACGAACCTTGGGGAACGTTGGCAATGCTCTGAGTGACAAGAACACTCTTGCATACACTTTTACCAAGATGAAAAGTCAGATGCTATTAGGCGGTGGATATTCTTAAGTACTGTGGAAAGAACTGGTAGGATTTAGAATTGGAGAAATATTTACGGGGGAATCCTTACTTGAGCTAAAGGAGGATTAAGAGTGAATTTGCAAAGCGTCCACAAACAGAAACTGGCAAAATTCAGATGCAACTTAAGCTAGAGTGGTTTACATAAAAAAATTAAAAGAACACCAACAGTAGATGTGTGCAAGTGTTTGTTTGGTGAATACATAAATTGTAGATCATGTGGATTGAAAACAAGCCTCAAAAGAACGAGAAAAAGTCTAGTAGAGGATTATGGGAGTTGTAGTCTGTGTTCAGCAAAGTTAAAATTATAAAAATAACTTGCTAAAAATATTGTTTTTTCTTTTAATCTGCAATCCATTATTGTTTTAATCACTCTACTAAAGCAATTAGCAAAATATTTAACATCACGATCATGCCCAAATTATCTAATTCTAATATCTAATTAATCTGAATAATCTTTGACTTGTTTTGCAGATTGACACTAGTTCTAATTAGAACGTATGTAATAACAATTTGTGATTCATATCTCCATTTGCTATTTATATACTGTAAATATATATTTTATTTTTGCCATTTTTCTAAATCTCCAGTCCTCTGCCCAATGCTCTCCTCCCTCCACATCATCTTTTTTTTTCTCCTTCCATAGTTCTCTTTTCATCTGGTTTAATCTGTAAATCTCCAATTGGCAGCTACTGTGCCTGTTATCAGCTCTCCACACTCGCTGAAACCCAAAGTGCCCAGCCAAAGAGTGTTTCAGCCGTGTTGTAGGTCACACACTAGCCTTTAAGGACCAAAGTCTGCCTGCTGCTTATTCTTATCAAGTGTTGCTGAGTTTAGACAAGTTTGGAGGAAATCACTTCCGTTCTCAAAGAGTCGATCGGGGTGGAGTCAACTGGGATCGTTTTTTCTTTTTTAGGAGGAAAAGTATTTTTGGGGAAAAGCATTACCTCTTGCTCCTAGGAGCCTTCACTATCAAGCCTATCTACTGTAGGTCTGGAGAAGAAGCCACAGACACTCATCTCTCTACTGTCACACCACACCGCTCCCGCAAATGTGATGATACGGAGGGCGCCACCACGCCGCAATTGCCATTGTAAAGAGACACGCTCTGGATTTCTGCTTTGTCCTGTCATTCCGTCAGACACTCTGACTGTGTGACTTCTGCCACAAAGCAGAGAGGATTTCCTCCGCTTGCAAGCCGCCCATTCCACTCTCGCACTGATTGAATGGAGAATGAAAAAGAGCGCACGAAAAATTCAATATAAAGAGTCCAACCTAGATGGACTGCAGAAAACGTTTCCAGCCCTTCTGGAATATCAATGATGGTTTGGGGCTTTTTTCTGGCGCAGCACTGCAGCCATCGAGACTGTGAATGTGTTTATCCTGGCTTCGCTTTATCTCACCTTTTCTGAGTGCAGTTTTGCAGAACATGGAGGAACAGTAAACTGAAGAGTGGTTGAAATAACTGAGAGGAAAGCCCTAGGTGTTTGGAAGTGTGCTCTGCTTTTGGGTAACATTTTTATACGGCAGTTTAATGTGCTGAAATCGAACAATTTCCAATAACTTGTGATATTGACGTCAAAACAAATCACTTTCTATTGTCACATCAGTATGAGCTGCGGTAAGTGAAAAGCTTAAGTCATATATGATATATATATAGTTGTTACGTTGTAAGCCGGAGTCAGTGGGGGACAAAAAACTTGAATGACAAAATACAGACAGGTACTCGAACAGAAATTTAGAGATAAGACCATTTGCAACGTTAATAACAGACAGAGAGTAATAGCACAGGTGAATCCATAAATACTCAGACAGATGAGGAGCAGGTGACAGCTATCAAATTGATGATTACACACAAGGAACAAAGGCTCATGGGAATTGTAGTCCATGTCCCTAGCGGTGTTGAATTGGAAATTTTTGTACATTTTGTAAATATGTATATGTAATATGCAAATGTATAGTATAATTGAGTCTAAAAAATGTACGACGCCATCGTAAAGAAAATTCTTTCAACATTGAAACACTGAACATAATATGTGTACATGTAATAGTACTTGTACTTTATTGATTGTGTGAATTTATTGGGACTGCATGAATTTAAAAGTTGCTTTTTCTGATACAGTGCAAGCACCTAAAATAGGTACAACGTAGCTAAAATGCTAAGTAAAAAAAATATTTACAAAAAGTACATACATTCCTAAAGTGTACTCAGGTACTTTACTCCTCTGACGTAGTCCATGAATGTAACAATGGTCAATTTGTACAGTTTTTCATTTCTGGGTGATGGGGAGCTGTAGCCAATCCCAGCACTGTGCCTAAAGACGAGAAGCACGCACTGGATGGGTGACCTACCAATCACAGAGCACAACACACACACTCCCAGTCACACTTATGAACATTTTTTTCCAGACTCCAGTTCCTCCATTAGCATTATTTTGCACTAGAGTAATCTGGGAGAAAGATACTGACTGGAACTTGCAATTGAAGTCTCGAATGGGTTTTTCATGCTCTGATGCGACTATGCTAATGGTTGTTCTAAAATTAGTTTCATTTAAATATTATTGTAAAAAAATTTGCTTTTGACTTGGAAATCTGAAACTCAGTTTATTAAACAAACAAACAAACAAACAAACAAACATTTACATTTATGTAGGTTTCTGTTTGTCCTGTGAAGAGCTTTACTTATTGATTTTTTCCATTTTTCATCTCTTTGTGTTGTGTTGTGTTGTGTTGTGCTGTCCTTGTGTTACCTTGCCCCTCATACAGTGCATTTATCATCCCTCTTGTTTCATATTCTTCGCCCTGCTGCTTCTATTATCTTTCTCCTTGTCTACAGCAGGTTGGAAGTCAAGAGTGCAACAAGTCAAGTCTTGCTTTACCTATTCAGTAGTTCTTTACATTTAAATGCTGTTCGCTATTTGTTGTACATTTTTTGGTCTCACCTTGCTGGCCAATTTTCTGTTTAGCTCCTCTTGACCCTTTATTCACCCTTGTGTAGCCGTTTTTTTTTGCCCCTCAAGGTGTTTTTATACATATTAATAAAATATAAACATTAATAAGAAATCATATATATTAGACGGCCTGAGTAGTGGTTAGAGGTTCTGCAAGGAGAAGACACAGGGGAGCCAAGTTTGAGGATTGATCTGGGACTTCTTTTCTGTAAAGTTTACACGTTTTCTCATGGTTCCGTGAATTATCTACTGAAATATTCAAACCACACATGCAGCAAAATATCAAATATTTCCGTGGCCCTGGCAATAAGACAATAGAAGTAAATAATAGATTATTCTTAATTGTGCTGTATACGTTTATTTATAAGTAAAAACAGAAATTGACATTGTGTAAACAAACCCAAATTAATATGTATAATTAACAGGGAATGCTAAAAATCCTATATTTTAGTTTTGTAAATGTTAGCATTCTAGAATGTATGGAATGTAAACAAAAGACGTAAGTGAAAATGTAAACACCAAAAATTATCCAAGCCTGAGAAATAGAAAAAAAATTGTTTCTGCTTACAAAGTACTTGAAAATAAACAAACAATAAATACAAATATACAATAAAAATGATCAAAATAAAATTATTGTTAAACAACAGACTTTAGCACACTTCATCAAACTGTTTTCAGACTAACAAATGTATTCGACTTTAAATATCAATAATTCTGTTTCATTTGGAACCATTACTTTCAGATCACCGATCTTTATTACGCTTCCCTTTTAGCTCTTCATTAGATGAAGACAGAGCACCACTGCTCCATTCTGTGTGCCTGCAAGGCCTGTACTACGGTTCCTTACTTTGCCTTCATACAAATCCAACACGTGTTGTCAGTTTTGTCCAGAGATGAACAAAAAGAATCCAGAGATTGAATATGGTTAGCAAGAAGCGTTTGGAAAATGAAGATCATTAAGAAGAATTATAAAGAGCGAAATCCTGGAGATCTTTAACATCTCAAATGTGACAAACAAGGTGACAAACTATTATTAACATTAATATTATTAACATTTATAAAGCAAATCCCAGAGCTGTAAAGAGTACCTGGAAATCATACTTGAGTAAAAGTACAGATACCTTACTGCATTACTAAAACAATTACTCCATTACAAGTCACCAATTCCAAGAAGACTTAAGTAAAAGTATCCAATTTTATTGGATCTTAGGCTCAAAAAACACCATCAAATGTGGCATACAAGAAACTCTTTCATGAGCATTTATTACCTAGTGTAGAAATTAAATGTAACATCTCAATGTTTCAAAATGGGAGACCAAAAGAGATAAAGAAAGAAAAAAAATCAGTCTCAGTCAAACTCAAATGTGAAAGAATTCACGTTCAGGTGATTTTGCTCATAAAAAGCTTCCAGTACCTTCAGCATCCTGCAGATGGCGCTATCGACTAGAAAAAGATGCGGATTTGTCACAATGTAACGAGTAACATTATGTGTCCATTCAAAAGTTGCGGAGTAAAGAGCACAAATACTCAATCACAAATGTAGTCAAGTAGAAGTCGCTTGTATTGTTGATAGTCAGTACAAGTACTAAGAGTAGCTAAAAATACTTAAATAAAGGAACAAAGTCCATTTACCAAGTACTCTACTCAAGTACTAAACCAAGCAATTCAAAAAACGGCAAAAATGAATAAACTCGTTTAATCAAACAGGCAATGGCTAAAAGATGGAGTGTAAAACAGTGGTCCGGTGTGGCTCTTCAGAGGTGTATAAGAGCACGCTGATGCCCATTAAACCAGCTCGGGTGATGTATATGCAGTCGCCCCCCGACACGTCACGTCATTGAATAAGGACCACCTGGCTGTTCCTTGACGGAGCTGCACAGAAGATTAGTCAGGAAGAGTGATGATATGTTCAAGGTGAAAACCAACTCCTCGGCGAGCATCCATTCATCTCGCACTCTCTCATTCTCTCGTCTCCGGCCGCAGAAGCGCAGGGCTGACAAAGCCATGCCAATCTCATCTCATTTCAAAATCCTCGCTCCCAAAGCTCTTCTCATCAGCATAAACATCTGCTCATCAGGCCAGGACACACAGATGCAAACGGGCACAATTCACTCGCCATATGTGCCGCAGACAACATGACGGTCCTCAACTTCGCCGCTATTCGTGTTGTAAATGGTATAAGTGGGAATCAATATGTCGGATGAACTACGGCTTGATTGTACTCGCTAATTGGCTGTTGCTATAAACATAGATTTAGGCTAAAAAAAAGGGGCTGGAATTGCTTCTCGGGAGAATTAAGAGGCGCTGTGTGATGACTAGATGTGGTAATACGCTCTTTTCACACCGCGGCGAATGTGCTGAAGAAGTGGTGTTGATATCATGTTGTGGCTCTTCTGTGAAACACCGGCTTGTCTCCGCATGGCAGTGTTCCAGGCCTCCGTAAATGGCAGAAATTGATTACCATCCTCATCTAATTGTGAGGCTTCCATCTGCTAGATCTTAATTGCAACTTCAGACCACAAAGCAGCCCGTGTTTTTTTTAGAGGAAACTACACAGCAAACAGATTCTCCTTCGGCTCCTCCAGCAACTGAAAACTTGATTGGTAATTAAGCTGAAGTTTGATGTTTGTAATAAGATTGAATTGCAGGCGAGAGGAAATCAAGGAGCTCTGAAGTCGTGGAGTTGATTCGGGGCCTTCGAAGTGCGTGTGATATTTATCTCCGTCAGTCTTACATCGTGGAACGTGATGCTTTCATTTCAAAGATGTCTACAATTGTACCAAGCTGAAAATCCTTATCTGTGGCCAACCTTGGAATTTAAGGTTATTTTCGCTTCTAGTATTTGTATTTATGATTGTAGCAAATAGATGTTTTACGCGTTAGCTAAGAGATGCTTAAGTGGCACTTCAGCTGGAAAGAATTTGACATTCCGCAAGGTGCAAAAAGCTTTGCTCTTGTCAAGGTTTCTACAAAAACTTCTTAGAAGAAAATAGAATTTGTATGGAAGTTTTGAATATTTGTCATGAGCACAGTTTGATCACCAGGCCCGCCACACGCACACACACACAAACACACAATGTATTGGGATTTTTTTGTCTCAGAATTGCGAGCTGTTGCGACAGTATTGCGAGTTATATCTGTCTGTCTGTCCATCCGCCTATACACTTATACTTCCATGCTTATTATTTGCTGTACATATTTGTAATGTCCTCTCCAGTTGCATTTTTGTATAAAAATTTTAATCATCAAATTTGATGGGAAAAAAAAAGTAATATATTTTTTGGAATACAATAATGTTTTAAATATTTGTATTGAGCGCTTTTGTAAGGAAGCCGGTATGGAATTGTATGAAAGTCTGTTACAGACACACACACAAAAAAAACATTTTTTCCTCAAAATTGCAAGTTATTAGGAGAGAATTGCAAGTCTTTCTGGCATGTCAGTCTTTTTGTCTACTTGACCGTTTGTCTGTCTATTTGTCTGTCCATCC
Source organism: Paedocypris sp. Pulau Singkep (assembly GCA_017309775.1). Taxonomy (NCBI): domain Eukaryota; kingdom Metazoa; phylum Chordata; class Actinopteri; order Cypriniformes; genus Paedocypris; species Paedocypris sp. Pulau Singkep. The sequence goes on from MU204432.1 coordinate 668,701, forward strand.
ATATCCATATGCTTTCATGCTTATTTATTGTGCTGTATTTATAGTGCACTCTCCAATTTAATTAATATACTAAATATGAATCATTAAAGATTTTGTAATGTTAATGTAAATGAGCTGAATTGTTCTCTTCTAGAAAAGACTTTTATTTTTCAAAGTTTCAGTTTAGTGATTTATTTTGTGGGTTAAATGGGGACATTTTTCAAGTTCAAAACTATTTGACTGCTTGCGTGACTTAATTGTGCCATACAATGTTTTTTAAAATCATGAAATTGATTTCAGAAAACATTGGGGAAACAATAACTGGATTTTATCCACCAAGATCTTTGTTTTCCTTTGTTTTTCACTGTATTTCCACACGTTTCTCAGACACAATTGGGCTTTATTCCACCAGGAAAACTGTTTAATTACCTACTGCTTTTCCAGCCCACTGATTTACATTCTAAGCTACTTTAATTATACAATTCATTGCATTGTAAATGTGGATAAACTATTTAAAATTCAGTGATTAAAAGCAGTTGAATAATATCAGCAGATTTTAGAACGGGCCACTGCTGCAGAAACGGGACTTTTGAAAGTGTTTATTCTTTTGTTTCTCATAAACACACAGCTCCGGACTGAATTACACTGGTTTTGATGGCTGATATTGTCTGTTCATTTTTATTTAATCATACATAATTGAACAGCGGCTCACACTCGCACGTGTGTTTCTGAGGTTATGATGGTGTGTTTAACTCATGCGCCGCTATTATTGCCTCAATAAAGATGCAGAGAATTCCCTGACCAAACTGTTTAAATGAAAGCACATAGACATCTTCCCACTATAGAAGAAGATCCACAAGCAGTAACATTTTTTGTTTTTCTGCAAAAGTTGTCGGAGCGTCAGGGCAAAAGGATCCACAAAAATAGGGTTTATTGGTCATCAAGATTTTATTTATACAATACTCAACAAACACTACTAAAACACAAACCCAAGTGCAACAATATGAACTTTAAACATCTGAAGACAATATGAATATGGATAAGAATTAGAACTGTCTAGCTGGGATACTACTAACATCATCTTTGTCTCACACTAAACAAGCTTTTCAGAAGAACTGAAATCTCAGAAACAAAGGATTGTTGGAAATGAAGTCAGAGGAAAAAAAGGTATAAACCAATTGTTAATTGACTACAATAAATTGGAATTAAAGATATATGTACCTGTAATATTAGGATTTGGATTGAAGTCCCTTTAACCTTTAATGTTTAAAGTGCAGTGATAAAACATCCTAATTGGTAAAATGTTCAAATAAAAATTTGCTGAAGAACATGTCACCCACCATATTTCTTTACATGTTGTTCTGCATCAAATATTAAAATTGTGATATACTGCACAGAGGAGCATACAGTGAGATCGAAGCCAATGATATTCCAAAACGCCAGAGAATGATTCGCACGTTCTGAAATTAAAAACTTTGCTAAAGAACGAGCCATTGTGAGAGAAAAAAATTAAATTAACCGTTCTTTTTGTGTGGACTGAGAGAAGATCAGATCCTTTCTACAGCTATGACTCATTCTCAGCCTGACCAAGATGATGACTAATGAATACTGTTTCCGCGCTCACACAACCCTGCTTTCTCAAACTGTGACCTGATGAACGGAACGGCTCAGGTAAAAATGAGTTCATTCTGCTAAATGTATACAAAAGAGTCTTATTGGATAATCTAGAAGATTCTATAAACAAATTGGAACTTCTCTTCACAGAAGATCTTTGGGCAAGGACAGAGGTGTAAAGAGTACTTGAAAACCCTACTTGAGTAGAATTACAGATACCTTAGTGTAGAAATTACTCCATTACATGTTAAGTCACCAATTCCAGGAAGACTTGAGTAAAAGTCGTGAAGTATTCCATTTTCAAAGGACTTGTATTTTACTTGTAATAAATTTAGGTTAAAAAAAAGCACCAAGAAATGTGAAAAACAACAAACTCGTTAATTATGAGGTTAATTAAATGGCAGAACAAAACGTGCAAAACTGATGAATAAAGCTGATAAAAAGCATCCAGTACCTTCAGCAACCTGCAGATGGCGATGCCGAGCCAAAGAACAATAACAATGTAACAAGTAACAGTAAGTGTCTATACAAAAGTACAAAAGTAAAAAAGTAAGAAAAGTAGAAAGTAAAAGTTGCTTACTGTATGTATTTTATATGCAGTACAAAATAGCCAAAAAAATACTTAAGCTACTTAGAGTGATTTTGAATTATTTAGTTCACAATCTGAAGCATTTGTGAAACATCAGCAGGAATTAGACCGAACCATTTGTTTTATTTTACATATTCTTTCACTGTGTTCTTATTCTAATCATTCTGATTAAGAAACTCATAGTCAGGTACTTAACAGGAAACCGAGTTTGCTAGATAAACTGGGATCTCCAGCAGTGAGGAAAATGTTTTGTTCTATCTGTGACTAATAAAATCTGACTTAACCTACATAATCAGTTGGTGTTGTCCTTCTCATGTCCCAGTAGGTGTGATGCCTGGAGATCAGCAACATAATCTTCTCTCCAACCAGGGGATAAAACAAAAGATTGTGCTTCATCTCACGGTCTGTTCGGGTTGTTTGTTCTTTTCTTCTGTGTACTGAGATACAGCAAACGGTTATTGTGAAAAAATGTCTTTGCAGAGTTTACACACGTTCTCTCGAATGAATCTTACAACTCTCAAAATCTTTTTCTTTCTTTCCCTCTTTGTTGGTTTGTATCTATCTATCTATCTATCTATCTATCTATCTATCTATCTATCTATCTATCTATCTATCTATCTATCTATCTATCTATCTATCTATCTATCTATCTTTCTATCTATCTGTCTGTCTGTCTGTCTATCTATCACTCCGTCTGTCTATCTATCTATCTATCTGTCTGTCTGTCTATCTATCACTCCGTCTGTCTATCTCTGGCTCTCTTTCTATCTCTCTCGCTTTCTCTTTCTCTCTCTCTCTCTCTCTCTCTCTCTTCCCTTTCTAGCTCACTTTTTTTCTCACTCTCTTTTATTTTTAAATTAATAATCACATTTAATCTTAAATCACATGTTTTTACATCAAATTTCAGAATACAGCTTTTACAATACAATTCAAACCTGAATCACTAACAAAACCAGAAATCTTCAAACACTGTTCCGTTAATCCCATCACAACATGCATTTTGAAGCTCAGGGGGGAAGAAAAATCACGATAGAGATCTACTTCAGATTATCTGCTCTTCAAATATGCCATATTTAGTAGAAATAAACCGTTCCGCGTGTTAACGTGCGTTGCTTTGTCTATTTTTCTTCCTTCAGGTCGGATTGCTAGAACACAACAAGCCGAGGATTTCTTTATTCCCTCCTGCTGCGCACAAACTAGGCTACTCGGTCACTTTGATCCACAAAAGCAAATGGATTATCCTTGTAACGGTCAAAGGGAGCAAAACAAAAGATCAATAGTTTAGTGACACACATTACAGGTAGAAATCAATCGAGGAAGAGAGACAAAGTTTCCCCAGAACAGAAACACATCCAGAACACAGTGGAAGGTCAAAGAACACAATGAGGATTTGATTCGACTATTTTCAAACAGATTTACCTCAAACATGTTTGCTCGAGTTTAATGCTGTCGACTTGGCTTTCCTTTTAAAACATGTGTTGTGTTTAGACAAGTTCTCGAGTGTTTAAGCTGATAGTTAAAGATTCAGTGTGGTTCTTAGTGTCGACGCCAATGATTTAGAGGTTTATTGCACTATAAATGTGCGATTAGCGTTACTAGCATGGTTAGCATTTTACTTCTAAAAAAGATGTTTTAAACACAAGGGTCACTCCTCAACACAGTGGTGTAAAAGGTTGCTTTACTTAAGTATTTTAGACTACTTTGTACTCAATTATTACTCAAAAATAAAAGCAACTTTTACTCTCTACTTGAGTACATTTGTGATTGATAATTTGTACTCTTTTACACCACTACATTTAAATGGACACCTTCCGTTACTCTTTACATTGTGAAGGATCGGCATCTTTTTCTACCACGGCTAATTTCTTGGCCGGACGAGGTGATATCGCCATCTGCAGGATGCTGGAAGTACTGGATGATATTTATGAACTAAATTACGTCGATGTGTATTAGCGGTTCCACTTTTCTGCACTTCTGAGTTTGACTGAGACTGACCTTTTGTGACCACGTAATTCCACACGCAAAGTGAGCCTCGTTCGTATTCGCAGAGCACAGCAAGACGTGTAACAGGATAAGGAGGTTTTTCTAAATCCTTAGAAAGTCGTAAATGTATTTCTTGCCTTACTAGACGCCAATAATCACACATTTTGGCAGAGCCACTCAAAACGGAACATGATCAAAATTGCACATGCTCTCTCATTACTCACCGCGGCACAGAGATAATCAGATCCCCCTCTCTCTCTCTCTCTCTCTCTTTCTCTCGCTCTCTCCATATCTAGAGTAATATTACTCCCCTACCCTCCCGAGCGTCTGGGTCTGATTGAACACTCTTCGGCCCTGATGTGTAAATCTTCATTCATATGTATGGGCCTTAGTCACTCCGTGCACCGCAGAGGGATTTACTTCTCCAAATCCCAAAAAAGCAATAACCGAAGAGGAAAGACTCTTTAATATCACTATACGTTGTTTTGAACATCAAACGCAAACTGTCACAGCTGGCCTAGAAATTGAAGGATTAATGTATAATAACAGCAAGCGACGGGAAGGAAGTTTGGTTCTAAACGGCGGTGATGTCAGACACCAGAGCGTTTATTATGCAGATTCGTCCTGTGGCGTCTTGGCGTGCTGGAGTTGTCACGATCTTGCAAACGTCAATTCAGGAGAGAATATATTAAAACAAAGGCACAAATTGGATTAAAAGGCTTCTTAGATTCTTAGTTAACGCAACGACTAAAAACACTCAAACCACGAGACTTTTTCAATCCTTCTAGCACGTAACATTTTCGTTAGCATGTGTGCTAATTTTTTTAGCATGGTTTATGCGATGATTTATGCTGCTAGTTTCTCACGCTCATCACTACTTGCGGTTGATACTTTGTCAGAGAAGGTCATCGAAGTAATTGATATTAAAATCAATCAGACCTGGAACCGAAAATAACTGTGGTGGGCACGCAAGGTTGACCATGAAGCCTGACGTGTGACAAATGACAAACACATGAGGATAAATGCCACAAGTCTTCAACATATTTCAAACCTTCCTCCGTATTTTTCCCGTCATCGAGCTCATAAAGTGACAGCACGTTTGAAATATCACCGCCGTTATTTGTAAAACACACAGACTGGCATTTTACGAACATTTATTTGATTAAAAAATGTGAAATTTTTAATAGCGGAAGTGCTGATCTTTTGTGATCCTGTTAATTGCTTGAATTTCTTTTTTTTTTTTCATCTGAGACTTTTAATCTGCTACTGCCACCTTTTGGCTCCTGACCACAGGTAAAGCTCTGGGTTTTTCCTGTTTGTATATTAAACAATACATGTCACCAGGCTCAATATATGCTCTCAAAATAATCAAATGTAATCACATTCATAACCATTTGGCCCTGAATGCTGTCTTCGGTATTAAAACTCACACTGTTCACGTTCATATGTTTAAATAAAATGCCAATTAAGGCATTTTCCAAGACCTCATTTAAATTCATGAATGTAATCAAAAACTAATTATCTTAAAATAGATGCATGACATGCAAATGATAGTCTGACCTGTGCAGAACAGTAGGGAATATCAAATAATTGAAAAATAAGAAAAAAAATCTTCAGCTTAGCTTCTTTCTTCTCTGTTTTTTCACCAATACAAGAAATATGTGAGAATGAAGACACCAACCACGCATTTAAATATTAATAACTACGACACACTGGAGCAGTGGGTAGCGCTGTCACCTCACAGCTAGAAGGACCAGTTCAATGCTCGAGGTGTGAGTTTGAGGTCTTTCCGTGTGGAGTTGTTCTCCCTGTGCTTGCGTGCATTTCTTCCAGGTCTCCGGTTCCCTCCTACAGTTCAAAAACGTCCCAAAAAGTTATCAGATGTGTTCACATTGAAAAATTGACGAATAGGTGTGAATGAAGGATGGTGCTGCGATTAATAGATGGATAGATAGATGGATGGATGGATTGAGGGAGGGATAGATAGATAGATAGTTAGGTGGATGGATAAATGGATGGATGGGTGGGTGGGCGGATGGATGGAGAGAGGGCTAGATAGATAGATAGATAGATAGATAGATAGATAGATAGATAGATAGATAGATAGATAGATAGATAGATAGATAGATAGATAGATAGATAGATAGATAGATAGATAGATAGATAGATAGATAGATAGATAGATAGATAGATAGATAGATAGATAGATAGATAGATAGATAGATAGATAGATATGTCGAGTATGTTGTTTGGAACACACATTTTTCAACAGTTAAAAAGTTTGCTTTGGTCGAACGTTTCTTATGAATGTACATATTAAGACGAACCCCTTCGTTTAGCCACCAGAGGTCAGTGTTGAACAATTGACAAAGTAAACAAATTAAAATGTTTGGTTGCAAGCATGGACGAAAACTGGTTATTAAATGAGACGAATGTCCAACGTTAATTATTGAGAAACAGAATTGCTCTCTCTCTCGCTCGATATCCGATTTTAGAACCCGGTCAGTGTTTTTTGACGCGCGCACCCGAGCCGGAGTGATGCGCGTGCGTGCGTTGTGTTTGATGGTGAAGTCCCAGCTGATCTCTCTCTGCTCTCCGCTCAGCTGGCACACACACACTCTCACACACACTCTCAACTCGTGTGTTATGCATCACGTTAAGCGTAAGCAGCGCTGGGAAATGCGTGTGTGTATTGTTTCCCCAGCTCGCTCCTCTTCTTCTGTGTCCGAGTGGAAGTCAGTCGTGTTTGGTGATCTGAAGAGTTCCTAAACTAGAAAAGTGCTAATAAGCGGCGGCGTCTGAGTAGCGGGATGGCCTCGGCCCGTCAGGACTACATTGCTCCGTGGTGGACATTCTGGCTGCACAACTTCCCTCATCGTAATTTTAATTTCCAGCCGGTGGATAACACGTTTAAGCCAGAGGATGCCAACTATCAGCAGGTGAGAGAAGTTCCGTCTTATCGTTTACTTGGAAGTGACTCTCCACGAACGACAACAGAGATGCACGGAGATTCTTTATAATGTTATTTTTTCCACTTCAAGACAAAAAAAAATGGCATGGGTAATAAAATTAAAGAAAGAAATGGATATGTGATTCTATTCGCCTAAAGTTACTGTACTATTTGTTCTTAATTACTAGAAAATTGTTCTTGGAATAGTGGATTTTAAAATACGTTGTTGTTGTTGTTGTTGTTGTTATGACTTTATAACCTATAACTAAAAACTATATTTGAATTCTCACAAAAAACAATGTTTACAAAAACAGTAAATTGTTCACATGACAGAAAACATCATTAAAAATGAAACCATTCTATAAAAAAACGATATATAAAAAACAGGTTTTTGTCTCATGTATACGCTGTTCTGTCTAGTAAGCGTCTTTAATATACCTTGTGTGAGTAAACTGTGTACTTTATTTAGAGAAATTGCTTCACTTGCTCCTCTTTGGATGAAGATGTGTGCCAAATGACTGTAAAGTAAATTGCAAAGTAAAATGTAAGAACATGTAAGAATGCACAAAAGTAGATATTTATGTATACACTTCATGTTTGTTTGTATGTTAAATCAAACTTTATTTTAAAATAGGTCATTGTTTACAAAAATTTACATTTTACACTACAATAGACAATATTCAATCAAACCTCAGAACTATTTCACGATTTTAAAGTATTTTTGTGTTAAAATCCCATTCGTTTTTAAAATTGTTATATTTTATTGTAAGGAGCATTGTATTCATATATGTGAGTTTGAAATCAAGACCAGAAGTTATTTTTAAGAAACAAAACATTGGAATGTACAGTAAAAAAAGATGAATTTAATATACAAAAAATAAGCAATAACTCGTGGTAAAAAGCAATTTCAACCCTTTCAACAAGGCAACATCTCCAGTTATACAGTTTTTAGCACTTTACATTTTGATCTACCATACTAAAATTTCTTTCTATATCAATTTTCTTTTTTCTATTGAAACAAGACAAACTAAGTCACACCTATGTATGTATATATGACACAGTATGATAATGGTTAGACCTTGTATGATAGGTTAAGCCTCACATCAACAGTGGTTCTGGATTTTTACATTATCTGTCCCTGTTGATCTAAAAATGTGTGATGATGAACGTCTCTTCCATTACTCCAAAAGCACAACACCTTGGTAAGCAGACACTGATGTGTCAGAGCTACACAAACTCCATTTCTGCACGCTGTGATTTGTACCACAGTCGGAGCCGATGTCTCCAGAGGAACATTTTCCTCATTGATTCAGTCGATACGTCTGAGAGAAAGGGATATTACATGCCTTGTTCAAGGTCACACTTCCTTGGGTTATTCAAAGAAATCAATGCTCCAGCAAAACAAGTTTATTTCATCCTTCATTCCGCAATAATCCGTGTCAAATTCGTCTCTGGTTGAAACGGCAACGCTCTTTCTTCGGTTTCAGGAGGTAAACACATTTCCAAAAGAGTTTTAGTACAGTGTGATGTTTTGACAAAGCACAGCTCTTAAAAAAGATTTAGAAATGTGCCCAAAAGTAAAAACAAATTAGCCACTCACACTCGCACACACGCACACACACACACACACACACACACACACACACACACACACACACACACACACACACACACACACACACACACACACACACACACACACACTCACTCACTCACTCACTCACTCACTCACTCACTCACTCACTCACTCACTCACTCACTCACTCACTCACTCACTCACTCACTCACTCACACACACATACATACATACTAAAAACTTTCTTACACACTCTCAAAAATGTGTAAGAAAACAGAAAGAGATGATATTTACGTAGGGAGAGTGTGGAGTTTATACTATCTTACTACCAGTCGTGATTTTTATATCAATCATTTTAAAGCACTTTTTGAGTCGTCTTTGTTCACTGCTGGTTTCCCTGGTAGAAGAAGTTCATTTAGCGTGAGCATGAAGCCTCGGCCCCGGAGCTGTTGTCAGTCATTCCTTAACCTTCCCAAAGCCTCCTGTCTGACTCTGAGCCCCGGATCACAAGACCTGCGCTTTGGTTCGACCACATGATGTTTGGCTCAAAGACTAAAGATTTCTATTTAGCCTCAGTTCATGTGGGTTGCCATAGCAATGCTCTTAGGGGATCAAGCAATCGCACCACATCCCCTAGGGCACGTTTTAAGGAATAACAAATGTGTTCCAGAGCGAGAAGTGTGATGCTTACAGTATGTTTACTGCTCTTGTTTACCCTGTGTTTCCTTCCTCAGTCGCTGGTTTTCCTGGCCTGTGTTTCGGCGGCGGGCCTGGGCTTGAGTCTGCTGGTTCTGTCTGCTTACCTCACCTGCCTGTGCTGCTGCCGGCGGGAAGAGGATGAGGAAGTCAAGAGGCCAGACACCTGCTGTGTCACGTGGGCCGCTGTCATCGCCGGTCTGGTCATATGGTAAATACATTCACGTTGTTTTTAGGGTTGTTGGTAGGGCTTGGTAATTAGGTAGGGCTGGACTAATTTCCCAAGATTCTTTGCTCTGCAGTCAGACTCCGCACATGCGCAGAGCAATTGTTTCAAGCTCTCATCTGACGCTGTGTGAAGAAGTATTATTTATCCCCTGTGCAGCGACCAAGCGTTTTAATTGTGTCTGTTCTGTTCCTTGAATTTTTTTTTTTTACTATTTCCCTGTGTATACAGAATACAGATAAATGGGGGCTTATATTTACACGCTTATTCAAAATCTGCGATTATAACCACCCCCAAAGTTTTTCAGTGTCAACATTTTTAAAAAGGGGGGCCTTATCTTTGCATAAGTACGATAATTGAAATTCAGAATTCAGAAGTTATATTTGATCACATTTTTCCAGGTCCGTTTTTTAATTTACTTTCCCGTTGAACAAGTTTATGTTGATTCTTTTTTAACGTTAGTTATTCTGCCGACATGTTGAGCATGGAGAACTTAGACACTGAGCATCAAGAGCAGCTTATGCAAAAAAAAAAAAAACTTCGTAGTTTGGACACATTTCAGTTTAAGGAAGGAAGGAAAACGTACTGTAGAACAAAACAAAGGTAAAAAAAAAATGGTTTTGACTTCTAAAAGTAACACTAATAAGCATAATAGGATCCTAATAAGCATAAATGTGTGCTTGTTAACGTAATGGTGCTAATTATCAAATATTTAAATAATTATTTTAGTTTCCAAATGTGCAAAATATTATTTTTTTTATAAGAACAACAGAGGGAAAAGACATTACTACTACTACTAATACTACTACTGCTGCTACTACTACTACTACTACTACTACTACTACTACTACTACTACTACTACTAATAATAATAATAATAATAATAATAATAATAATAATAATAATAATAATAATAATAAATTAATAAAATAATTGTTCATTAATCGTAATCTGTTTACAATTTTCAATTAATAGAGATTTGGATCTTAGGTGAAATCGCCCAGCCCTAATTATTGGTCTGATTCCCAAGTTATCTTCTCCTGTATCTCAGTATTAGGAACATCACTGGGTTGGATTCAATATCCAAGGAGTCAACTTTAGACTGAAATGCATGTAATTGTATGAATTTGAGTTCTGAGTGCTGAATTTTGGGAAAATTCACGAGTTTTCTGAATTTTCTGAACAAAAATTAAAAGTTTTCCAGCTCTTCAAAAATTGGAAAATAAATGGCCAAAAAAATCTAAACATTTTTTAGAACTTATATTTTTCTCCAACTAAGCAGTAATTAGTTTTTTCATAAATGGAATAATTAGAATATGAACAACATCTTAGAAAAGCAAAGTCTTTGAACTAACGTGATTTGTGTTTCAGCGTTTGTCATCTCATCTCGTGATTCCAGCAAAGTTCATTTAATTCAATACTCAAATTTAATAAGAGTGTTGTGTCACAGTTTAGTTTAGGCAGCGTAACCCAGATTATTCTTTTTTTTGGTCTTTTTTAGCAAAAACGAAATGCAAATAAATGTGTGCTTATTAACGTAATGGTGCAAATTATAATTCATTGTGAATAACATTGATAAAACGAAATGCAAATAAATGTGTGCTTATTAACGTAATGGTGCAAATTATAATTCATTGTGAATAACATGTGAATAACATACATCATTTCACAATGTAATGCTGCTAAACGCACCACGGCGTGTTAAAGTTATTTTTATTCATTTGACAGTTTGCAAAGCATAAAATCCATGAGAAATGTGCTTTAGTGATGCCTTTTTAAAGCGTTTTACACCGAGGACGGAACTAACAAGGTTTTACTGTTTGATTATTTTATGAAGTCAAAAGAATAGCTGTGTCCTATAAGATGCACCAATTTAACTTAAAGCCACTGGACATTTACAGATGGATTGAGATTTACTTTAACCTTTGGTTTGGATTGGGAATGCAGCGAATATACCGACGAGAGATTTCCGGTGTTTAAACTATAGATGCGAGGATTTCTGTGACCCGCAGATACCGTGTCTTGATCTCCCAAAGGGAAAAGCGACCAAAAGAATAAGAATAGCTTTTCGTCAATAAGATGGAATCTTCTTTGGAATTCTGTGAGGAATAATCCTTTCACGTCTGCTTTTTCAGAAACAGATATGCGGTATAATAATACTCCGTGCTATGCATTGTGAACCTGTCACCTCGCCATTTTTGTACCGTTTGTTTCATTTACACCTACGTGAATCCACATGAAAAGACTATTTCAATACGATGCAGGCGACTGTTGTTGAGGCATTGAAGACCTAGATTTTTATTGAACGCTCCAAGACTGGAAAAGAGGTCAGGGAATATAATTTTCCACAGGTATCTGTCTGGACTAGAAACCAGGTTCCTATCCTCAGGAGTCCGTCTAATTCCATCCTCTTAAAAGTCCAAGCCTGAGTGCTAGCCGGTTAGCACTATGCTAACGCTATTTGTGTTCTATTATGTAAAATATAAGAGCACAGATGCACCGACTAAAGTGCTAAATTGAATTGGCAGAAGATTTAGCTTTAGCTCGTGACTGTCGTGAAACTTTGGAGTCTTGATTGAGTTAACATTCCAAATCTGGACACACAGGGTCAGTTGTCATGTTAAGTGCATCTGCGTGATTCTGCTTAGCATGTCCTGCTTAACCCTTGACTTTTGGAAAGAGCCGTTTTATTCCAGTTGATATTTAACATCACCTTTTCCCGGGCCCTTTTTTTCCCTCCACATTGACGTGAGCGTAATTCGTTATTAAACTAGAAAATCAATTTCAAACCGGAAGTCGGTGGCAACTTGACTATTAGAGTTAGCATTATCGCTAATAGCGTCAGATGACTAATTTTGTCTATTGTTCACACTGTGTTCCTGACTTATTAGAATAACTTAGCTATAGATAGATGCAGTTTATAGCCTTTCGTTTATTATTGGATTATGTCAATGAATCTCTTACATGAGAATTTCTTTTATGTCTTTGGCAATTTTAGCATTTCACATCAGAAGCAGATCTATTTTCCCAGTCCGTGTGTTTCACTGCATTGTTCACTGTTTCAGTCTGATGTCATGCTTTATAATTGAAAACCTTACGTTTTATGGAACATTACCGATTCACAAAACCACAGCAGTGCGTAAAATGATCTCTGGTAATGTCTACGTATTGATGGATATGAAAAATTCATGCATTCCCATTTACCATTCGACACAGTTTGGCTTAAATTATTTAATTACTGCATTGTAAATAAAAAATATGGTATTTAAAATTAGAATTAGAGCTCTTTTCCGGGTAATCTGGATTGTAAATGAACTTCTCGTCAGTTAGCTTGTCCTCTGAGCTGTAATGACAGTGCTGACCCCATTAAAGCCCACAGAGATGGCTTATGGGTGAAGATTCAGCGCAGTAAGTACTTTCCGCAGAAACTGAGCTAGTAATTTGTTTCCAGCTTGAGAATACCATCTTGCGTCATAGTTTAGAGATGGTATGCCTGACATTTAAGCATTTGGCCATATTAGGCTTGTAAACGGCTCTTCTCTGCTGCCGCACTCCATCAGCGCTCAGTGGAAGCTTTGAAATGTTTACTGGAGCGGTGTATTATAAGTCTCTCTGAGAAGAGTGTTTACCAGTAATATCTGCGCTCGTCATCATTTCCTGCTCTTGTGTTGTGAGAAACACTTTCAGTATCTCCACACTTCCCTGGCTTTATCGACTTTAAAAAAGCAGCAGGATGATCAACAGACTCTTGTCAAAATATTAACCTTGTAAATAGTCAAATTATTATCCAAAAATGTCCAGTAATGGGATGAGGTGGTGTTTGTGGGATCTCATGTTCTGCAGTGTTCTGGAAATGGGGCTTGTCACTGACCGCACCACAATCTAAAAGTGTAGATTACGGTTGATCAGGACATATTGTACTGAATCTTTTTGTCCCAAATAACCAACTTTTCCAACAAAGCAGTGTGTCCCGCACTGCAAAATAAGACGAGATGTACTATACGTGACATGAAAAGGTCATTGTGACCTTTATCATTGGAAACACACACACACACACACACACACACACTGTAGCATTTCAACTCTGAGAGAACACGAGAAGATGAATGAAAGCATGTGAGAGTCTGCGGTTTGCGCACATGTATTATGGGGACGTGGTCCTCTGACAGAATGGTTTCAAGCTAATTAAATAAATTCAATAAAAAAATATAATCTTAAAAATGTAAGCGATTTTTGCTGATTTAGTTCTCTAAGGATGCTCGACGTTAACAGAGACAAAATAACACTGGAAGAAGTAAGATTAAACTAAATACAGTAAATAATTTATATTACAACAAACAGAGATTACAAACCACAACCAAGTAGTTTAGCTTAGCTTAGCTTAGCACAACCGGCTACAAACAAGTCCAGTGTGTCAACGCAAAAAGAGTTGAAACAATTGAAAATGAAAAACATGGGCAAGGAGTAAAAAAAATCCAAGGAACAGACACAATCAAAACGCTCTGTCGCTGCACAGGGTATAAGTAATCTTTTGGTGTCGGATAAACATAGAGCTTGAAACAGGCCTAAGCCTGAAACAATTGCTCTGCGCTTGTGTAGAGTCTGACTGGGGCAAATGATCTTCGGAAATGAAGTTCTGACCACTAGAATTGACTTTTTGTTATTTTTATTCAAGTAAAACAATATCAAAATTATATGAGTCACAAGTTTGGTTTGTTAAATTAAGAAAAATTGTATTTTTAAGAGAATATTACCGTAATTGAACCAGAAACGTTAATAAAAAATAAAAATGTATATTTATTTTGTGCCTGAAAAATCAGGGGAGTGTTTATTTTTGCGGGGTGCTTATAGCCGCATAAGTACAATATTCTTCAAGTACAACGACGTTGAAGGGAAATGAGTCACGTTTGTTAATAAAAAAAGAGAGAAAAGTATTTTTTTTTTAAAAGAAAATTGATACAAATAATAGTCATTTTAGCCAATTTCTTTGTCTGAATTTGTGCCTGAAAAATCAGTGTTTCAGGGTGCTTATATTTGTGGGGTGCTTATATTTGAGTAACTACGGTAAGTGGAATGCTGTCCCAATTAAGTGAACAACTTTTATCAAGATTTCTTTGGAGACCTTAGAATTTGGCCCATCTAACCGCCGTCCTAATTGAGCAGAATTGACTGTACACATACCGTATCGGCTCCTGGTATAGGTCACATCCCTACATCTCACCATAAATCAAGCGTGATGTCAACAGATGAGCGCTGATTTCAGCAGGGTGCTGGAGGTCTGGGAATGAACGTTCACCAGCTAATGCTTCTAGAAGTGCGGCTGACCTGAGGGAGCTGTAGTAATGATATAAGGCAGGAGGCTGAAATCCATCATGCTGGAGGAAACCAGAGACGGGCTTCTCACTTGCCCACCTGCCCCCACACCAACATCCACATCCTGCCCAGGACTTATTATAGCAGAGTTTGTGACATCTGCTTAGCCTCCATTGTCTTCTAGCGTGCGTCCTGTGTTTGCATTGACAGCGTTTAGAGTGTTTGTGTCTCTGTGTGATATCTAGCTCTTACATTGTTTTTTAATGAATCTATTTCTGTGTGTGTGAGTGGGTGTATTGTACGTACAGTACGAGAGGAAAACTTTAACCTGTGTAGGAGTCTGGCCAACAGCATGACATTTCAACGCGGGCCGTTATACATCTTAAACAAATATTTCCCCGTGACATACTTCATAAGTTGGTTGTAAAAGGCAGAAATTGCTATTAGTGATAAAGTGTGGGTGGGTTTTTCTTACTCATAAAAAACGAATCTTCAGTATTTTAATAAACTTCTATTTCCTTTATTAGGAATATATTAGGTACATAATTAGGTAGACAATTTATTTCTGGATTATAAGACGCACAGTCACTTTTAAAAAGTTTTGGGGAGTTTAATTGCTTTCATAGTCTAAAAATACAGTATTAGGGCTTATAGAATGTTTCAATATGTTGCTCAAAGTTTCTTGAAATTGCAGTTTTTTGCTTATGGCACTAGTTTCACATGGGGGCGACGCTTACTCTGGTGAGAATCGGGGATTATTATCGAACCTACAATCTATTTCACATATCCAAATTTCTACCACTAGGCCACAACTACCCATTTCTGTACAAGATGGTTAGCAAGATAAGATCAGCGTTTTCTTATTTAAGCGGGTTGATGTACCGTATCCTCACACTTGAGTACGCAATCATGTTATATTGAATTGCTAAAAGTCTGGGTTTAATATTTATTAGTTGAAAATTGTAATGATTCAAGGACAATAGTGAACAATGTGTGGAAGAGAAATTAGTCACATGTACGAGAGACTCACTGAGACTATTGAGCTTGGTTTACATGTGGGCCTGGCCAATCGTAGGCTCCTCCCCAATTAGTAGAGTCAAACCTCTCAGGTTTAATTTGCATACTTGTGCAAGAATCTACGTGTTCTTTCCTGATCGTGTAGAATGTGATTCTGAGACAATGTGTGATCTCTGTTTGCCAAATAATAGAAGACATGAATTACTAAGTCAAGCGACTATTCCAGCATAAAATCCCCAGTGGAGCTAATCTCTCCTCAAACTAAATACCATTGGTGTCCGATTGTGTAGATATAGCCCTCACGTGACTGAAATCTTCAGAACGCTTTTGTTTCGTGACACGAGACCGGGGCGAAGAGTCAGTTCCCCCGAAGGAGTTCGTGTGAAAACATGGCCACTGGCATTTCAGCGGCAGAAAACAATTATTTGATAAGAAATGCCAAACATCCCATTAATCCCCCCGATAAGGCAGTTTGTTGTGATCCGTAGCTAATAGTTTGGGTTCTTTTGTCTTTTTGCTCTTGTCCTCCTGAAAAGTCTGAAGGCATTGATGAAGGAGCGGTGGAGGAAACGACAGGCCGGGGCTGTTGATCACACAGTGGCTTGGATTCCTTCATGAATAATCCGCCGTGATGCTCCACGGCTCTGATGAAGCTGTGTAATGAAGCTGACCAGATGCTTCTCTGAGCAGACACCAAACACAGCCATTACTAGCCCCTTATGAAATGGCACAGCCGTCTAATGAGGAAAGCCTGGATGCTGGAGGCTGTTTTGAAAGGTTTTACGCAGAAGCTTCCAACTGAGACCGATTGAGTCAAAGTGAGCAATGCTAAGGCTGCTAGCACGCTAACAGCAGGGGCTAGGGTTCGTCCCATATTTCAGATTGTAATTGCGTGTCCTGTTTTGAATCAATACGGGAACGAGTTTTTCCCGTATTTTTATCGTCTCTTGTAAATCATCACGCAATCATTTTATGAAGATGCTCCATTTTGATTGGGTAATACTCAACGTCATCGTTAGTTTGATTGGTCTAGAAAGATTTGTGCGGAATTATAAACAAATTAATTATTTGCTAAGTAATGGTAAAAATGGCTAGATAGTCATTAGTAGAAGATCGCTTTCTACTAGTTAATTAAATTATAGGTGTTTAATATTATTTGAGTAAACCCTTGTCAACAACTGAAATCACAGTGAAATGAATGGCTAAAATCAAACTTTATCTCATTTGATTTGGTTGACACGTTTGTGACACACACACACTGTGTCAATTGTAATTTGTAAAAATTCTGTAGATACAATGTAAGTGGATCACAATCCAATGTAATACAGTATTACGATTTGCTTGTTACAGTCAGGCAGACACACAGTAATTAATTTATTACATTAAACAGTGACATACACTGTACTGTATATACAACATAACGCCCATGTGTAAAGAAAATGAACTAGTAAATTGCAAACTTTTAATATTTTTTGTTAAATTACAAATAGGCTAAATAAAACCTTTACTAGCTAATTGTAGCTACTTGTAGCTATTGAATGTATGTACTGTTTCCTTGTTTACAAAAAATTGCAAATATTATAGCAACCCAATAAAATAGGATATGAGTTTATTTTCATGTTTCGGTGTTCATACTTTCTTGGAAACATATTTTACATTGCGATCACTGTATCACAAAGTGATGCCCCGCCCCATCAGTATGCGTTCCTTATTTTTGGATATTAAAAGTGGTAACTCTAGGGTGACTAAACGTCCTCTTTTCTCCGGACTTGTCCTCTTTTTACAACTTGTCCGGAACGTCCGGACGGATTTTTGAAATTCACGAAAATGTCCGGGTTTTACTCTTTTTCATAACGCACGTTCAGAATCATTCCGCGTATATGTAAATTGACCGGCGCTTTGCGCACAGAACAGGCCCTACTTACGCAATGAAATTACCCAGATGCTGCCTTCCTTGTGTGGACGGTCGCACACATAAACTCACGTGCAGGTCGGTACAAGTGTAAAGTCTCGTTTCGGATGCTGGAGACTCTAAGTCTAAGCTCACATTATAAACATCTCATCTCATCTTTGTAAAACTCTTCTATTATTATTCTTCTTATCAAGAGATATTGTTGAAGCTGAATTTTCCAACAGAAGAGTTGTTGTGCAGGAGTTGTGGTACAGTGGTAGAGGACTTGGACTGGTGTCCAAAAGGTCGCCGGTTCGAATCCCCCCTACGACTAGTTCTACAACTAAGTGTCCTTGGGCAAGACACTGAACCCCACATGCCCCCCGGGCGCCCCACTGTGTGGCTGCCCACTGCTCCGAGTTCGTGTCTGATCGGATGGGTTAAATGCAGAGAATAAATTTCCCCACTGAGGGACTAATAAAGGTTCAATTATTATTATTATTGTTTTTTTTTGTCTAATTTTTGTACATGTATTTACAGATGTATTTTTATTGTATTGCCAGAATTAATTTTGCGAAATTAAAGCATATTAAATTTCAATTATATGTATATGCAAAGATATTATATTAAAGATTAAAAAGTAATATTTCAGACTTTTGAAAAAGAAAATTGTTATATGTGTGTGTGTGTGTGTGTGTGGGTGTGTGCGTGCGTGCGTGCCTACGTGCATGCGTGCCTACGTGCATGCGTGTATTATTATTATTATTTTTTTATTTATTTTTTTTTCAAAAGTCTAAAATGCTATTATTTTGTTACAGGTTTTCACAGATTTTTTTATTATTTTTTTAGAAGTTAATTACAGGAGTAACCCCATTGAACCATAAGAAAGCGCGTTCATCAACCTCAGAGAAGCCTGTCTGAATTTGTGTCCCGAGGCCGCGCCGATTGTCCTCTTTTTTGGAAATCAAAATATGGTCACCCTAGGTAACTCTAGCAGGTGCTGTGTTTAGTTGTGTCTTGAAAAACCCTTAATTTACCAAAATCCGATGAAAATTCCTGTGAGATGTTCTTTCAAGCTCATCTGTGGGTCTCCGGTTTTCTCCCACAGTCCAGAAATGTGCTAGAGAAATTTAGTAGAATTGGTCTGGAAGATTTTGAATGAGTGTGATTATTTGTGTCCTGCTCTGTGATTGGCCACTAGGGTGTGTGACCCGCCTTCAGGCCCAGAGTTGCTGGGATCGACTACTACCCCCTGTGTCCCAGAAATGAAAAATTGGTTCAGAAAATAGATGGATAGATGAATAAAATTATAAGAAATGATTAAAAATACTGTATCTATTGTTGTTTGCAGGCTATGAAAAGAAATACTTAAAAGTTTAAAATCAGCAACAAAGAAGCATATGCAGTAATTACATTAAAATGATATATATTATGTATATGTATGATTATGTATGAAGTTTCAATCTGTGTTATAAGGTGATTTTAATAATTTTTTTTCCAAGCATTGGCAAGACGTTATAGATACCAGTGCGAAGTTTAAAAATGCTTTAAAGTACAGATAATTCAGATAACTAATCAATAATTGAATTTTCTAAAATCAACATAATTGTATTGAAAAACATTTTATTTTCATTGCAAAAAGTGTCTACTTTTCAAAAAGAACATTTTCTTATCAGAACATTTTCTTCCAATGCAAAGAGAACGCAAAGATCTTGTCTTATCATTCATCTGATTTTGTACAATCTGACTGATGTGTGATACAAACTGACATTTGTTTTTGCTCCTCTGGTTTGTCCTCACAGTTCAGCAGTGGGAGTGGGTTTCTATGGAAACAGCGAAACCAACGACGGAGTGTACCAGTTGACTTATTCGATATATAATGCCAATCACACGCTTGGTGGCATCGGCGGCCTGGTGAGTGTTTCACTTCCCCCACATGCCACTCGTCTTGTCTGGTTTGATTGGAAGAGGCTGTGATTAAAACTCAGTCGGTGGGCTGCAGCTGCGGGACCACGGCTGAGTCATGTGACGCGTGGAGCCCACACACCACCAATCACAGCCACGGGCTTCACTTCTCTTGGTTGCCCACCTCTCTGATCAGAGAGAAACAGGAAGGAGTAAACACAAGTCTGGGATTAACCGTGCATCTGCATTACTACAGATTAAAAAGAAAATTCAGACTATCCATTAAAATGTGCACACACACACACACACACACACACACACACACACAAACTGCATTTGTGAGCATCCTGATGAGAGGTTCTTTACATATTAATGTTGAATTTGCAACAGAACAATTAATTGCTTTGTGTAATTACATTTTTGGAATGCATCTTGTTTGCATTAAAAGGCGGCCAATTACATATTATAATCATCTAATGCATGTGTGCATTGTTCAGACACTTTTTTTCTACAAAGACTGTTGTTACATAATGTAACATACTTTTGCGTTTAAGCATCTAAAGGACATCTAATCTTCATTGTTCACTGTGATCAACTCCACTGATTAATAATATATTATAATATTGTATTAAAATATAATTGTATAATATTCTCAGCTGGAGAAATATTATAAATAATATTGTTAGCAGGTTTTCTTCACATTTTCAGCTGATCATTGATTTATTTAGACTTTTTTTTTTTCAATCATTCAAAAAAACAATTTATTCCAATAAAATCCCAATTGCAGTGGTGAGTTTTGAGCTGGGTAACTGGGCAGATGGCTGGCTGAGTGCGGAGAACAGACACATTGGCATTCTGCCTGGCGTAGTGTTTGTCCTCACACCGTCCCCATGTTCATTCTTTGCTGGAAATATTGCAGCAACCTCTGCTCATCTCACATTCTCTCCGAGTGTCCCTTGTTTTTTCTCTGCCCATAATGCTCCTTGCTGGTTTCCTCAGAGATATGAAAGGTCACAGTTGTTAATTTTAAGATGAATACCTTTTGAAATATGAAACAGTATAGTTTTCAGAATTAAGAAAACATACATACTGTACTTTACTTTTTCTTGGCTCTCAGTGTACTTGCAGTGTAGTAAACACCAACATATTTGCATTGATAAAATCATCAAAGTGTGGTATCATCTCTGGCTTACGCACAAAACAATACGTTCCCAACACTTACTTTAACCCTCCTATTATGTTCTGGTCAGTTTGACCTGTTTTCAAAGTCTGGAATAATTTTTTAAATACTGGGAAGTATTTTTTTCAGTTTGAAATTTCTCCGGCGTGGCTCATTTAGTGCAATCAAACATATAAAAATATAATAATTCAGTTCAGTTATTTGTAACACTACGCTGGATGTTTATGTTACAATAATACTGTTTGGGTCAAATTGACCGGTGTTAATACTTGAAAATGTTTTTTAACTTTGAAACATTCCTGCTGGTTTTATTTAGTGTAATCTACATAAAAACAAACAAAAAAATGGTTCAGGTGACAATATTTGTAACGCCCGCTCAAAGATGTTTGTTACAAAGATAATGTTCAGGTCAATTTGACCCTTCAGACAAAATGGAATTGGTTTCTGACACTTATATGCATAATAAAAGGCCCCAGGTTCAAATTTACCGGCGATCATTATTGATGTTCTTCTGAAACGACCATAATAGGATCTTAACCAAAACTTAATCATCACTTCTGCCCTAAAATCCCATTTTGACCTCAAACAGGCCTTTAAAGATGGTCTCCACAAGAGCCCATAGTGCCACACGTTAGTAGATACGGACCACAGTGAGCTAAAAGCCTGTACACACACACACACACATGGACTGTGAATAGATTTCAAAGGTTTGAGAAAAAAAGTGACATAAATTATATTTACTTAAATAAAGATTTAAGCATTTAGCTTTTCCTTGTCTCAAAACCTTTTTCTTCTCATAGGCAAATGAGTGGCCGTGTCCTAATTGTGTCGCTGCACACACATTTAATAAACTTTTACACCCGACTTGGTGTTTCAAAATAATTTGATTCGCTAGACCATGATGCATTGCATACACTTAGGCAAATTGAACAGGAAACACTTCACAAATTGACCAATAACTGTGCAGGGACACAATTAGGACACGCCCGCTCATTTACTTACACTCAGTGAAAAAGATAAAGGGTTTGAAAAAGAAAGGCTAAATGAGCGGGCGACATTAATTTCCTTTTGTCCTTCACGTACATTTGATTATGGCTGTTTTTGGTACTCCATACATTTGACACTCAAAACACAAAGTAGGTTTATGTCATTCTTCAGTGCCTTGGGGAAAGTGACTGCCTTTTGCATATTATCTGGGTTGGAAGCAGGAAATCTTAGTCTCTTTCCATATTGAGGCAAGGAGGACGGAATGGATAAGCTCGACTGTGGACACAATAATAGTGGTAGAAGCGCAGGGCTGCCAGGCTTTTTATATTCGAGCTGTAAACAGCCATTGTAAATGTGAGAAATCAGTGTAAAGACTTATAACTCATGTTCATGCTCCATCAACATCTTCCAGAGACGCACTGAACCCACTTTGGAAATGAAGCTTTTTTAGTAATTGTCATTTTTATAGATTTTAATTACAGTTTCATGCTTCATAAAAGGAATGCGTTATAAGGCTGGATGATAGAAACATACTCAAGCGCCATCGCTTTTCCGTGAAGCAAAAACTGGAAACGCAATTATCTGCAAAAGTGCTGATTTAGAAGCTCCAGCAGTTCCTACAATTGGACGAGGAACATTCCGTTTTGTTTGGTTCTGTTTTGTCAGGCACTGAGCACGAGCAGTTCTGTTAAAACAACTTGGAAAAGAACAAGTCGATCCTTTAATAGTATTCTTAGAATCTAAAATTACATCTTTTAAAATCCTCTGGTTCACTTTTTAAACCTTACAAACTGTTCAGTAAGTGACAAAAATAAAGTGCGAGTTAAACAATCTAAAAATACATTCCTAATGATCTTTTATTTGAACTCCTTTTCATTATTATTATTATTATTATTATTATAAATATGTAGTCTTATTGGTTAAATTTTTATATATAAGGATTTAAAATACTACTTAATGAAGTGTCTTTTCTAGAGTATATGCGTCATTTTAAGCGCACACACATTTTATTATCTAGATGTTTTCCTGGTGATTTATATAGATGAATTATTTTGTAATTTTTATAAATGAAGTTGACTTGACTTGTAATATTACAAATATATATAAAAATTGATGTTGTTATAATTAATTGTATTGGATATAACTTTGGATAATTGAATGTGAAAAAATTAAAAACAATACAATGGTAGTTATAAATAATGTCCTGTCTGTCTGCTCTGGCAGGTGGGCAACACTTTGAGCAGCATGCGGGTGGGCCTGAAGGAGCACGTGGAGCGGCTGGATGAGATCTTCTCTCCTCGGGGAGACTACATAGAGACCATGCGCTTCATGCAGAAGATGGCAGACAATGTGATCAGGGAGATGGCGAGCATGCCAGACACCAGCAGGATGCAAGTGGACTTGGGCTCCATCGCAGACCAGACTGCGTTCATCGAGTACTACAGGTGAGCTGCTGAGCGTCTCTCTGGAGGTCTCAAACAGGTCCTCTGTCCTCTACTGCGGTTCTGGCCTATTTCTCCTGACCTTGCTCCCCAAAATAGTGGCCTTATTACACCAGCGTTTAGTTGCTTCAAACCTCGTCCTACTTTGTAATTTTTCAGGTATTTCTACACACTTCTTAATATCTGTATATGTATGCTCTGCTTAGTCTGTTATACATTTTCAAAGGTTTTTAATATTTTAAGTTTCAAAGTTTATTTACAGCAGTTTTTTTTTATTTACTCACTAAAACGTAAACTGTTAAACAACGTAAGCGTAAAATGAACTTGGAAGATAAAGGGATTAAAACTGCAAAACTGTAAAATTAATAAAATATAAATATATTGCATTTAATAAAATTGTGTTGTTGTTTTTTTAGAAATGTTAATTATAGTATTGTTGAAAATATACAGTATATATATAATATATATATATATATACAATATTAGGGCTGTCAAAGTAATTGTTTCCCTTTCTGTATTTTAACAATTCAGCCAAATTGTAAATTACTGTAACTAAAGTAATTAGAGTAATTTCATAACATCTGGAGAAAATTAAATCTCATACTAATGAGCAAAAAAATCGCTGGTTTGCTTCTTACTGGCTCCACTGCTTCGTCTGGTCTGGTCTCATCTGGGTCGCTCGAGTCTTCACGGAGCTGTTAGTCATATTGAATTGATCTCCACATCCTTCCAGAAGATTACATTTCCATTTGTAGGCCAGCGCGTTATGAACTGGCAGTGCGTGTATTGACAGGAAGCTAGAGTTTCCTCCAGCTAAAGGAGCGTGTTATTCACTAGTGTTATTCCCCCATTACGCCAGAACAGACCTAATACTAACATCTACCTTGAGTCCTCGTCTGTTTCTACCTGCTTGACGTGCGGTATGATATGAATTATGGCTAATTTGACCAGGCATTCCAGTGAAGTTTCCAACTGTGTAGAATCAATAGAATAATCTAGTTGAAGTGTGCAGTGTTTCGGACACCCGGAGGAAAGCGGCTTCCCGCAGTTGTTGAGCACGGTGTCCGCTCTCACATTCTAAACGCTGTCTCATGAAACTATAATGTGTATTGCCATCGTGCATTATTCATGGAATGAATGGGAGGCAGAGAGTGGAAGAGGAAAGAAAGCTATTATTGCTCTAAACACTCAATTATAAAGTCAAACTTAGAGACCGACTGTCAGCACTCACACATCACCCAGCGACATTTCTCTGACTGTGCATGTCATTATGACATGAAAATAGCATGTCGTTATGATAATAATAATAATAATTATTATATTATTATATTTTTATTATATTATTATTATTAGATTTTTGGAGGAAAAAAAAGGTGGTCCATTTCTCGAAGATCAGAATTGGAATGTATTATAGTATTACTGTATGTAAAATAATATTACCATATATGTGCATATTACATGTAGTATAATATTACCGTATACTGTACATATGTACATATTGCATGGATATTATGAATGTACATATTGTATACTATATTTATAAATGTGTATTTGTATATAAATATGAATAAATGTGTGTTTATGAATGTATGTATAAATGTAAATATAAACATGTATATTTCTTTTTTAGCGTCTTTGCGTTGGTCTTTAGCGTCTTTGCGTTGGTCTCGGACTAAGAAAAGCGCTATGCAAATGAACTTGAACTTCAACTTGAACTTCAACTTTTTTTCTTTTATTTACAAAAAATATAGAATAGAATAGAATAGAATAGAATAGAATTACAAGTACACAAGAAAACTGCAATTGACAAAAAAATAAAAGTAGTGCAAATACAAATACCCGAAAGTGTCAGGTGCACAGGTTTGATAAAGTGTCAGTGCAGCTGCTGGTTATTTATCAGGGGTTAGTTTGTCTAAAAATGTTAAAATATGTTGTTTTACTTGATCATTTTTGTAGTTTTATTATCGTTATTAGTATTAATTGTATTGCTTTATTAATTTGCCAAAGCGAAGCAATTGTTTCAAAGACTTTTTGAAAAGAGTGATGAAGACATCATGTTCTGATCTTTTCAGATGGTTGACGTACCTGCTGCTGCTGATTTTGGACTTGGTCATCTGTCTCATAACATGTCTCGGATTAGCGAAGCAGTCTCGCTGGTTGCTCGTGGTGTAAGTACGGGGAGATATTTCATATATTCGCAACACTACATTGCAGAAAAACAACATTGAATCATTTTTTTCTGTAAATCAAACACAAGCCCAGCATCGCCACATCCACACTCACACATTGCAGCAAACTGTAGATCCATCCAATTCACATTACTCCTTGCCTTCCACTTCCTTTGTAAATTGTGTGTTTACTGGTTCGAAGTAGTTTGCCCCTGATATCTTAAGCCGATCTGATGTACTGCAGAAATGATGCTGCGTCTCAGGCACACGGACCTCGCTGAGATGTCTGACCTGCCACTTATTCTAGTTTCACAAGCTCCTCTTCTCGAGATCCTTCACTTATCCCTCTAATGCGTATCGATCTCAGGCCGTGTGAGCGTGTGCGCTCCTTAACTAATTATTATGTGCTTCCAGTCTGCTTTAGTGCCGCTTTTAAGACCATCCTCAGACCAGATAGGCTGTTTGAGGAAATCTCGACTCCATTTTTCTTGACCCCTGGGACCCGTTTAACCTAGTCACCCCTATTCCACTTTCTGTCTTCTGCTCACGTGGCCGCTGACCTCCTCACTGGACAATCTGCTTACCTATTTTTTGTTACAATTTGGTTTGTGCATTAGGTGCATTTTATCAAATAAAAATGGAATTCCAGCACATATTACATAATTACGGTGAAATGAAACTAGACCCTTTTTTTCCTCACTGTTCTCACAAATAATCCCTACTTTTGTAAACAATAAATGAGTAGTCATAAAATATGCATGTTTAAAAAATTATAAAATAAAATATTTATATTTATAAACAAAAACATGTGAAAAAATGTATAATGAAAAACAGGTATCATACTTTAATAGGCCATTAGTAAAATGGTAAAGTAAATAAGTAAAGTAAAACATTAGGCATATTTTATTACTATTAGTTTATTGCTCGGGGCAAAATGTTTAGTGTTATGAATCTTTATTAGATATATTAGATTAGATGTATAATAGTACGTTCGTTACTAAATTAAGTGCTTTACTTCAAATAATTATGCAGATAGTCGTGTCTGAGACACAGAGAATAACATATTTTAATACTAAAACTCAACGAGAGCATCAAATGAACAGGAAGCCATTGATTTTCCTTGGGACCGGGCAGCTTGTTCGGACATAAGAAGTCACAGTATAGAAGTCACTAGGGACCGTATCAAAATTGTGCTTTTTAACCGTCCAGTGAAGACGCATACACACAGTGAAGTGAACGCACACAAACCGGAGCAGTGGGCAGCCTTAAGTAACTCGCTACCTCAGCATTACAACTAGTTGGACCCAGTCCAACTTTATGATAATGAGCTACGATGCTGTTTGGCAGAAGCCAATCAGATGTGAGTAAAGGAATAAAATACTTCTGTCAAAAACCATTAACTTTTATGCCAAACACTGGCCTTGCGTCAGAGCAGAACTAATCTTTTAAGCAGAAGAACTAGAGCAAATTTTGCAGCCAAAAAATCCACTGCTTGTAAAACATAGTTCTACATTACAGTGCGGCAATTGACTAAATAAAATGCTCAATAAAGTAAAAATGATTTGTCATAAATCAAGCTACAGTGGTACGCCGACTTACAAATGTCCTAGATAACGAAAGCCTTGAGTAACGAAATGCGTTGCCACAAAAATGTCATCTGAGTTCCGAAATATTTTGGCTGTACGAAAGAAGTGCGTCTTTTTCTTACCGCTGGCATGCCTGGAGATAAGAGTCCAGACATGTATAAAACAATTGTTTAATCTTCATTGCACGTCAAATAAACAAAACACAACAAAAACACTAGTTTTTGAGAGAGCTTTACATTTCAGAGAGCTCGTGTCCAAAAAATAAAATAACTTGTATTCACCCAAAATGGCAGTGTTTTCTCTCCCGTTGAGTCGCCATCTTGAAATTATGTCATGCAAATCTGTGAGATTTCCGTAATGTCGCGAGAACGGTGACACTGCTTAGTCGCCTGCTTAGACTACGCAAATCTCATGGATTTGCATGATGTCGTTTCAAGATGGCGGTAACCGTCATGTGAGTTTGTAAATCATTATATAGTGTACCTTTATAAACACCGGCCAAAGGTCAAACTAAACAGATGCTTTGTGAGTTTTATTTTACATTTATTACCAATATTTTATCATTTGTAAAACAAATTGTCTGAATTCATAAAGTCATGGACTAGACGGATTAGATGGATCACATGTAAAAAGCGGCTCAGATAGCAAATTTTTTCCCGAATGAAATGACTCTTGACAGGGATTAATTTTGTAAATCGAGGTACCACTGTAGTTATCTAGTAATTACAACCTACAATTTATAACCATGTCCTCTTTCTCATCTCTGCTGTTCCAGCATCATGGCGTTTGGGGTTCTGACCCTCATCATAAGCTGGGGGTCTTTAGGAGCGGCGACCACTACTGCTGTGGTAAGTCACTGAGGACGAAATGACCCTTGACGTTGAAATGTAACGACTATTTCACTCACTCATCCTAACATTCATTTCAACAAACGCTCCAGAATGTCAGCGTGGAGAGGCAGGAGCTGTGCTAAACTGTTAGTAGATTACCAGGGTTTGGCGATGGCATTTGTGTGTCTCGTGGCGCTTTGGAAAGCTGATTACAAAGCCCCGCTCATTTAAATTAGAGAGTGCGCGGGATTATTGGAAGTAAACAGCGCAGGAAAAACAGGCCGATTAGCTCAGGTCCATGTCCTTTTCTCAGGTCAGTCGTGGCTGGTGGTTGGTAATGCATAAATTGGATAGATGGTACATTTAAGGTCACGGCCATTATCACAGATCCTGGCAAAGCACTGAAGGGTCTCGGTTTGTTTGTCAGTCGGTGACGCACTTACCATGCCACATGTCATTAGCACCGCTTCCTGAGCCACCCAGCGTCCCCCAATGTGCACGTCCGGCGAAGATGTGGCTTTCTGATTGATTCATTAATCTGTATTTGAATAACTTAATAGATTTTAAGAATTTACTGTGTTTACTCTAATATAAGTACCAGGGTTTTTTTTTTTTCAACTTTAGCGGCTCATGAACTTGCGGGGTGCTTATAATCGCCGATTTCAAATATACACGTAAATATAAGGGCTCATTTCTTTACATAATGGTTCTGGAGGCAGACGTGTTTTTATTGGCTCAATAACAAAAATAATGGAACGTTAGTCACGCTGCGACACTTAACAGAGACTAAACAACACTGAAAGAAGTACGATTAAACTAAATTCAATCATCAATATTTGAACAGACGGACCATGTTATAAAGGCCATAGCTGAAGGCTAATGGCTAATGTTTGAAAACGAGACCAGCACTCTGCAAAAGCTTTGGAGCAAACGAAAAAGAGTTCAAAACACCAGAGTCAAACACAATCAAATCGCTCTGTCTGCTACACAGAGTAACGTGTGTTCTAATAATTATGTCTAACAAAAACCGAGCTTGGTCAGCTTCACGCTATGCTCTTTAGTTTCATGGGAACCACTGAGCAGCAAAGCATCATGGGAGGTGTAGTTACAATTGCTAGAATAGATTATTGTTCTATTATGTTTAAGTAAAAGACATTGGAGTGATACGAGTCACAAGTTAGGTTTAATAAGTAAAGAAAAAAATGTATTTTTAAGAAGAAATTTACGTAATTTAGCTAGAATTTTATTTGTTTTATTTTGGTGTGTATTTTTTTTTTATCAGGGAGTGCTTAGTATCTTCGTGTAAATACGATATTTAACATTATTTTATAAACGAGCACATATTAAAATGGGATGAGATGTTTAGGATTAGTGATAGTAATAGTAAAAATGTTCCTTTCAATTCCGTTGTTTATTTTGAATCAGACGAGTTTTGGTCATCACATGTAATTGACCTTGACGTATTCATCGAGTGTGTGGAGATCAGTCCATGATATCATTGTCTTGTTAGGGCATCATCAGTGCTATTACAGGCATGAAGGACGCAGGCACACGGCTCATGATACGCCGTGTTAATGAATTGGCTTAATCGCTTGAAGTCTTAGACTGATCTGCGCTCTTAGTGAGGCCGAGCTCGTCCCGCCAGCATGACAGTGATTGGAGTCGGTGCTGAGGAAGCCTCAGGGGAACTTAAGTCTGTCCAACCCGAGGTCAGGAAGAGGCTGGGACCTCCAGGAAAGTGGATTATTGAGGCAGTGCTTGACTGGATTGATTCATTCCTGTGACTGAAGACAATAACCAACACACACCTGTTCGCTTTTATCAAGAATACATTATTGTTTTTATTAGAATATGTTATTACAAGGAAAATTATTCTTATTTCTCCTATTGTGGCATAACCAATCATTCCAAGATAATGAACTAATCATGCGTTCTATTCATCGCTTTTGTTTCATTAGTTCAATTTATTTTATTTTTTTGTTTTTTATACATTTTTACAACAAGACTTTAAGTATTTGTGACACACATTAAACTTGACAGTGTCCAATGTACTGGAAACCAACAGCTTATTATGTCCCACTTTGACGTAAAAATTAAGGAAACTTAAATTATTAAGATTAAATATGGTGCTATTAATATTCTAAATGCATTATAGACAGAAAATCAGTGGTGTAAAGTATTTGAGAATAATGGACTTTGCTACTTTTCTTAATATTGTTTGGCTACTTTGTATCTGTACCTGTACCTTTTACTCTTTACTTGACTACATTTTGATTGAGTATCTGTACTCTTTACTCCACTACATTTTAATGTACACTGCAGGATGTTGAAGGTGCTGGATGCTATTTATGAGCTACTCTTCATATATTCATAAATAAATTCAGTCTTAAAATACTTAATTTCTTTTAAAATGTGACACTTTATAACTTTTACTATAAGTTACTTTAAGTCTTCTTGGAATGGGTGACTTGTAATTTGTAATGGAATAATTTTTACTTTTACTCAAGTATGGGTTTCAGGTACTCTTTACACCTCTGAAGAAAATGAAAGAGATAAACCTGCATGCACAATCACAGACACACCATTCCGACCGGTGCTGCAGAAATGCATCGTTTTGCAGAAATGGCAAAAAAAAAAGTGCTAGTCATCACTCTCTGTCATCCTCTCTCTCTCTCTTGCTCTTTTTACCGGTTGTTCATTTTTACATCTGCAGCTATATTTTGGCAAGTGATTGCAATCCAGCTTGTTTGATGTACCTTCACCGTTTCTATTAAACGCTCTTCAAACATTGGCCAGACCGTTCTGGCCACTTTCCAAAGTGGCCGGCCAAAGCTCAAAGTGCCATGATTGTTTCAGTTAATGAGACATTAGCCGCACATCTGGCCAATTAACTGCCATGTTAGTTTGTTGAGGCAAACGTGGTAAACAAATACTCGTTTAATGCAAGTATGCTTTACTCAATGCAAGTAGTTTTGTTCTTATTCTTTGTCATAGTCAGAGTGATAATCATAGCCATTTACTTAACACCATCAACCAGACGATCAAATGAATAAAAAGCAACAATTCTCTTACATATTCACATGTGCGCTTTGAAACGATCAAATGAATAAAAAGCAACAATTCTCTTACATATTCACATGTGCGCTTTGAGACCGTTAAAACTGTGAAAAGCGCTTTACAAATGCTCAGAACTTGAACTTGAACTAGTTATATTTTGTGGAACTAGAATAAACGGGAAAGAAAGTGCAGCTAACAGTGTGGTAAATAGCCTTGGATTTTTATTAAAATCTTATAAAATATGGAAAAGAGGACCTGATAGATGGTTTAATTCTTAATCTGTTCAATTATAATTTTTTTAGTAAATATATTTGGTTTTAGCCAGTTTTACCACCGTGCCAGTGATTTGACGTACAATATTCAATATTTTCTCAAATTTGACAATAGGTGCGTGAAGTCCAGTCGGAGATATTCTTTTCTTGATAGTACATCAACAAAGTGCAGTACAGCGCTAATACGGGCATGAAGAGGACGCGTACAAGCGGCTTGTGATATATCGTGTTAATGTATTTACTTAATTACTTGAGTTCTTAGAAAGTTCCGCCATCTTTGTGGTGCCAAGCTGTAAGTGGATGTGTCGCCAGGTTTAATTGCTCTTGATGGCCAGTAAAAGAGATTCTTTAGAAGCACATTAATATTAACAATCTGTGTTCACTAGATTCCCGATGTCTCTTTCTGCTCCTTTATGAGCCTGTCATCTGGTCTTTTGCAGGGCATCAGTGATTTTTGTGTCTCTCCTGACAAGTTCATTGTGAATCAGACCAAAACATCTTTAAGTTCAGGTACGTTTCACACATATTCTGAATCGTTTCCGTCTGTCTAATTATTAGCATTAGTAGAACTCTTTACACTTTAAATTTTGATATTTTTTGAGGCATAGTGGAGGTAAATTTGTTCTGACAAAACATTTATAGTTTTTTTTTTTAATGACCCAAAGGTGTGCCTGAGAGTGTGTGTGTGTGTGTGTGTGTGCCCTACTCTGTGATTGGTTGCCCACTAATCCAGGGTGTGTGCCCAGCCTCCAGGCCCAGAGTTGATTGGCTCCAGCTCATCGTGACTCAGAAATGGAAAAACAGATTCGAAAATAGATGTATTTTTTAATTTGTTTCATCATAACAACATCTTTGTTGTTAGCTTTGTTGAGAGTGTATAGTTCTGGTTTAAATATGGATTTGCATAATAGACTGATCTTATTTTATGGTTTTATATCTACAGACGTTGTGCACTACTACCTGTACTGCAGCCAGAGTCTTCCCAACCCTTTCCAACAGGTAAGTCAGTCCCGTTATCCCTCAGAATAAAGCTTTTAAAGAAAAGTGCACTTGGGTAATTCAGATATGATGAGCAGCAGATATGACAATAAACTTGGATCAAGTGTCTCTTTCACCAGTAGTTTGGGCCTAATTCAATTAGTCGGGCTTCCTCTGTTTGCCTGTGGGAATTCTCGGAAAGCTTTTTCCCTGATTTAGACGTTATTCTGTGGCGTTAAGCTGATCCGAGATATTGTTAATGATCTGGAGGAGACGGACAGAGGCAGATGTGCAGGACAGATGTGACCTTCAACCCACTTCTAGAGATAAGCATCCTTCATTTACCAGTGATCCAAACAAAGATAAACACACTTGTCCTCCCCAGGGATTCATGGTTATTTTGTCATAGGTCACTGGTTTGCAACCAGTGGTTATGATGCTATCAACAGCACATGTTCTGGAGACTGCAGTAGAAAAATTCAGGTCTGAGTTTAAGTTCAAGTTCAGAGCATTTGTAAGGCGCTTTTCACAGTTTAACTGTCTCAAGTTTAAAAACCGAAATTTTTGGAGTACAGGGCGCACCGGGGATGGAGTAAGTTTGGAGTAAGTTTTACAGTAAGATATTTTTACTTTTATGTTTTTCAGACCTCGGATCACAACACGTCTATTTCCTAATAATTCTTGTCATTTTATTTTTTCAGAAATGCATGAACATTTTTTTGAACCTTGTTTGATAATTTGAGCTTTTCAGATGGTCTAATGGCTTGTCTCCATCTCATAGTCGCTGACCATCTTCCAGAGATCTCTGACCACCATGCAGCTACAGGTGCAGGGTTTGCTGCAGATCTCCGTCCCCATGTTTCCTACAGCAGAGGTGGGAGGCACAACACTGTCACCACATGTGTCTCGCTCTGTCTCTCTTATCTTTGTCTTCCCAATTGGAATCATTTCAGAAGGATCTTCTAAGCATCCAGCGCCTTTTGAACTCTTCAGAGTCTAATTTGCACCAGCTCACTGCGCTGCTGGACTGCCGCAGTCTTCATAAAGTGAGTTGTATTTTAAAGTAATTTTAGTAGCCTCCCGCTTAAATACACACATTATTCCATAAAACGCTAAAAAGTATTTGGATAGATTTACGCTTCTCGAAAAATCTTTTGTATGGTACTTTCACTAAACTAAAAAACATTTTTTCTCTGAATTGCTACTAATGTCAAAATTGCGAGATATAGTCAGAATTGTGAGTTATAAAGTCAGAATTGCGACTTAACAAATTCTGAATTGCTAGATTCTGAAATTCTGATCAATACAGTCAGCATTGCAAAGTCATAACTTTTTTGCAAAGACAGAACTTTTTTCGAGTTATCAAGTCAGAATTGTGACTTAAGTCAGGATTGCGAGTTATAAAGGTGGAACTGGGAAATATTGGGAGTTATAATGTCAGAATCGTGACTTATAAAGTCAGAATTCTGAGTTATAAAGTCCAAACTGTGAGATTTAAAGTCAAAATTGCGAGAATTGCGACCTATAGTCAACATTGTGACATGTCAATGTGACGAGTCAACTATGTAAAGTCAAATAACTCTGAAAAAAGACGGAATACATTTTTGTTTTTTTTGTGGCGGGAATGGGCTTCCACACACGCACATGACAGGTTCAGTTGACAAAATGACAGTAAATCAGGATTTTTGCTCTGATTGTGCAGGACTACCTGGAGGGTCTGATGGGCGTCTGCTATGACGGAGTGGAGGGTCTTCTCTACCTGTGTCTGTTCTCCATCCTGGCAGCCTGTGCCTTCTGTGGGATGCTGTGTGCCATACCACGTGCCTGGATGCTGTTCTCCATCAGGTGAAGCCTTTAATGCAACCTAAGACCATCAGTGTGGTTGACCCGCGGTCATTTGCTCCGCAGGGACAGGGATTACGATGATATAGACGAGGAAGACCCCTTCAACCCAGCCAGGCGCATCACTCCCTTCAATCCCACCAGGGCCCAGGTCCACAGTTTCTGTAGCTACAGCAGCAGCATGGGCAGCCAGACCAGCCTCCAGCCTCCTCAGCCCTCCTCCAGCACTCCCGAGTACATGTTAGTTTAACGAGTACCACACTTCAGTAACAGTAACTCTTGGAAAAAGCTGCCAATTCCAAGAAGACTTGAGTAAAAGTAGTAAAGTTTTAGGAGAACTTACAAAGTGTTTTACTTGTACTGAGTTTAGGCTCAAAAAAACACCAAGAAAAGTGAAAACCAAGAAACTCTTTATTTATGAGGTTGTATTCCCTAATATAGAAAGGAAATTACACGTCTCAATGTTTCAAAATGGCAGAACCAAATAAATAAAAAAGTCAGTCTCAGTCAAACTCAAAGGTGCAAAAAAGTGCTAATTCATGCTAATTCATTTATGTGCTGATTTAGCTCATAAACGGCATCCAGTATCTTCAGCATCCTGCAGATGGCGATATTACCATGTCCTCTCAAGAAAGTAACGGAAAAAGAAAAAGATCACAATGTAACAACTATAACAGTAACAATGTAATGACTATAGCGAGTAACGGCAAAGTGTCCATTCAAATGTTGTGAAGTAAAGAGTACAGATACTCAGTCAAAAAATGTAGGCAAGTAGAGAGTAAAAGTTGCTTTTACAAATACAAAGTAGCCAAAAAAATACTCAAGTAAGTAAGTTTACTCAAGGACTTTACACCACTGCTTTTCACAACGGCTTTAATGTTTGTTCTTCTCACCCAGGTCCACTTATATGGCTGTTCTTCTTTTCAACAGGAACCAGTCCATGCTGTTTGAAAGAAACCCTCGCTATGAAAACGTGCCACTAATTGGGAGAGGATCACCGCCACCTTCGGTATTTTCAGAAAACAGTTTTATCTTGTTAGACAAACCTAAAGACAAATCTGACAAACTCTGAGATGTTTAAATGTGCAAATTTTAGATGTGCGAAATGAGAGAGAGAGAGAGAGAGAGAGAGAGAGAGAGAGATTAGCTTTAGTAGCTACTGTGGAACATTACTGCCCCCTAGCGTTCACACTGTTCACTACATCCTGATTTTTCTAATGAATAATGCAATGATCTTTATCCACACTGAATTTTGAATAAAAATTAGTGGTTACGGATTAATTTAATTTTTAGTCCGTTGGGTCCGAAATATTTCCATAAGCGCTGGGGTCACTGTGTTAAACGTGTCTTAAACAAACGAATGAGCTTGATTTAGTTACCCAGGGTCAGTTAAACCACCAGAACTGTATTGAAACGAGACTTTGCAGCTAATGAAGTTCTTTCTCCTGTGCTCCGTCACGTCTGAAGTTCTATCCGCAGACGTTTAGAAACAGTAAGTGAGCGCTCTGAAAGTCGTCTGCTTCCCCTCGACCTGCCTATTGTCCTGCTTCCTCTTCCTCGCAGACCAAGTCTTCCTCA
Source organism: Paedocypris sp. Pulau Singkep (assembly GCA_017309775.1). Classification (NCBI taxonomy): domain Eukaryota; kingdom Metazoa; phylum Chordata; class Actinopteri; order Cypriniformes; genus Paedocypris; species Paedocypris sp. Pulau Singkep. Next base: position 704,360 of record MU204432.1, read on the forward strand.
TCTCATTAGCATCTCTGTCCATCACTCTGAAACATCAGCAAGCGTCTCATCATTGGTGTTTTTACTTCCTGACAATTGTCCTGCATTTGATCTTCACCTAAATCGTTCTCAAATGTTACTTCAGCTTGTGTGACTGATTGAGTTAAGACTCAATCATAACTGCACTGCATTCAGACCGTTTTCCCATATAAGTTTGAGGAAAAATAGCCCCTCCCCTTTTTACTTTCCCGTCATTTATACGTCATTGGTCAGGAGGTGTGCGTGTGCGAGTGTTTAGTCAAAGTGGGGTCTGTGTGTGTGTGTGTGTGTGTGTACATTTTATAATAAATGCAATTTTGCGTGTGGGTGTGTGTGCATTTAAAAATATTCATGTTTGTGATTATATAATTGTCCATGTGTTCATGTATATCTAGGTGTGGGGGTTGTTTATATGTTTATTTATGACTGTGTGTTTTTATTTGTGGAAGTTTTACGTTTTTATGACTGGGTGGGTGGGTGTGTTTATTTTTGTGTTAACTGTGAGCGCATGTGTAATTGTACTAATGTAGACCGAATTTGTGTGTGTGTCTTTGTTTGATTATATATATATATATTCTTGTTTATATACAATTCTAAATATATAATTGTGTGTATGTGTGTGTATGTCTGTCCACCAAATACTGTATATCATTTTATCTTTTTTATACGTGTGTGTGAGCTTGTGTGTAGATTTGAGACATGTTACAATTACAAATGTCGCTTAATATAATTGTAAACCGTGTGTGAGTTGTTGTTTATAATTGTGTGTGTGTTTTCCTGCTCTCTACTCCAGTATTCACCCAGCATGAGGAACACCTACCTGTCCATGACTGATGCCCAGATCCGACACTTTGGCACAGACTTCCAGGTGTAGGCATCTCTGACATTTTGCCTTTCGTGGAGCATATCTTTGAAGAAAGGCAGTTCTCAAAGACGGCTTGGTTAAAGTCATCTTCTCATCTGGAAAAGCAAAGGATACCTCAGAGGCTTTCTGTGTAAATAGACGCCTGATTTCCTCCGGGCCTGCGGAATCGGAATTACTGAAGATCCTAAGCGTTTGGAGAAAACGTCTTTCATGATTAAAAAAAAAAAATAGGATTTAGTATTTGGAAATAATGGCGACTTTGGACCTCACAAAGGCCTCCAGCTCCATCCTGAGTCTTTAACCTTCATCTGGTTGTTTAAAGTCAGAGAAATGGAGAACTGAAGTCTTGGCTATTTTGCAACTTTTTTTCTTCTGGATGTTTTTTTATATTTTGCATGTGTGTTTGGTGCCTATTTTGAAGCCGAGCGGTCATGTGATGTTTGGATCAGGGACCGTTAGAAGCATCTGTTGTTCAGTCCAATAGGTCAGAGTCACTTTGCTCATTTGTATTGATCATTATCTGGATGCACGGTCAAATAAACCACAACAAATCTGACAAACCATGGGCTTGCGTGTTAATAACGTAAACTGTACTATTTTTTTTTTTACTTAATTTTTTATTGTTTGCTTATGATTTTTGGTTTTAACAGATGAATGTTTATCTGCCACTCGTGCATTTTTTTATTGTTTATATAGTTGCATATAAATGTGAGTAAAAACATTTAACAAATTGTAAGTAACATAAATATGTTAATTGTCATGCCGGCAATATATTTTTTGTGGGATGTTTTTTTTTTTTAGGTTAGGGTTTGTGGGATGTTTTATAGTTTATATAGTTACATGTAAATGTAACATTTAACACATTTTATGAAACATAAATGTGTTAATTGTCATGCCGTGATACATTTTTTTGTTGGATGTTTTCTTAATGTTCAACATGTTTTCATACAGATTAAAAACATGTTTTGCATGAAATTGAAGTAAAAATACTCAAATTTCAAATTTAGGTCGATTTAAAATGTGCTATGTACAATTAGAACTTTACCTCCAACTTTTTTTAAGCACATTTTATTTAAAATATTTGATTTGTTAATAACATTTATTTTAATTGGTCATAGAAATTTGATCATTGAATTTTAGAAAAATTAATAATTCTTAAATAAAAAAAATATATATATATATTGTATAGTTAATTAATACTAAATAATATCAAATAATTATTTTAATAATAAGTAATGGATCAATAGAAAAAAAATTAAAATGAAAGATGCATGCTTTATAAAACAACTGTTTTTTTTTTTTTTTTGTTATTCTTTTCTTTTTTTGAACGCTTTGTCTAATCCAAAATAATATACACACACGAAACATAATGTCAACAAGAAGAACGAAAAGGCATTATTCAGAAAACTAAAGTTGTTGCCAAATATTTGCACTGGTGCTATAGTAACACTAGAGGGCGCTGCTCTCAACCCATTCATATGACAGAATCAAAACACACTTTGCTGGATCTTGTTGAATCGGTTATGCCACCAATTTAGCGCACATGTGTTAGTGTAATTTATATTGTGATGTTGACATTTAATAAACACTACTGTTACGTTTAGATCGGCTGTCGAGTTTCACAGTAAAGTTCTCTATTTCTGGCCATTTTGAGCAATTGATTGACGCCACAAATGTGATGCTCCAGATTCTCAACCTGCTGACAGGAAGGTCAGTTTCTAGCTTCTTTAACCAGCTAAACAGTTTCCAGCAGTGCTAACATGATCAAACAAGGCTTTTACAGTCATCCATTATCCTTCTGACACAACTAGCAAACACATTGTACCAGTAAAACACTGGAGTTACAGTTGCTGGAAATGGGCCTCGTCACACTTATGTAGATATTGCAACAAAAGCCAGACAATTACAGATAGAATAGTTATTTACCACATTAGCAATGTATAGAGTGTATTTCTGATTAGTTTAAAGTGATTTTCTGTGACAAAAACAGTGCTTTTCTTTCAAAAATAAGGACATTTCAAAATGAACCCAAACATTTGAACTCTAGTGTAGGTTCAGAATTCTTTGCAAAGATTCAAAGTTTTGTTTCAAAAACAAAAACAAAAAAGCTGATTTGAGAATGTAATCTGATAAGATTCAGTAGGTCGTCTTTGCCCCGGGTCGCCGCCCACCCTGTAGCCCCGCCTTCTAGGCTCTTTTTTTAATACCTGTTTTTTGGTATTAAAAAGTGGTAACCTTAACTTCATCTCAAATGCAAATGTAGAAACAATTTTTCAGTGGAAAAATACATTTAATTTACCATAATTCAAATCAGAGCTACTGTGACTGGCAAAAACACAAGTGAGCATCACCAGACTTACTGTGCCCACCATAAACCGAAGGATTTGAGAAGAGCAGAGGTAAATGCTTTTAGTTAATGTCATAGTACAGTATGTCAATGCTGACAGAATAATGATTTTACTGCAGCTCTATATACTCTACCAAATATACTGTAAGTTTGACTTCATCTCTAATTTTGAAGTGGGGTGTTGGTCTAACTGTTTGTAGGCCTTGTATTTTTTTGTAACTCCATGTTCTCTTTCTATAGAGTTGCCAGCCACTTTAGGGTGCGGGTATGTTCTCCTCTTTAAATGTATGAAAAACGAAATATGGTATTTTTTTTGCTTTTCAGTTTGCTTACATTTTTTTTGTTTTGTTTTTATTTGTGTTGTTTTCGATTTTTTTGTTGCGTTTCAGGGGTTGCGTTTCACTTACTCTGATTGGCTGGTGAGAATGAGATTGGCTGCTCTTTGACTTCAGACTTTCAGAGACTTCTTGTACAGCATTCTATGTTGTTGTTTTTTTTTTACATTTACTTGCATTAAGCAGAGTTACAATTTAAAATACGTTCATGTTCTCACTTCGGCTCTCTTTGCCAATACGAAGGATTTGAGAAGTCAAAGAAACTAAATATATAATGTAAATAAAAAATACATTTAAAAGTAAACTTAAAACAAAAATGCGCAGGTAACGAGCGAAAGGTCGGATCGTAACGAACGGAAAAGTTTGTGCAGTTTGAACTTGACTCTGGTAAGTGAATTTTGCAATGATAAGTTTGTTTATTTGCCTTTCATGTGATTTGTGTGACAATATTGTATTGTTTAATTGTGTATCGTGTGTGCAAAGTAGCTAGCAAGCGAGCTAAAGCTATGCTCAAATTTTATGTTTGATTTATGATTTGAAAGTATCAAATTTGACATTACGTTGCGTTTAAAAATGTTAAAGTGGAATTGAATAGACTGTGATTTGAAAGGTGTCTGGAACTTATTCAACTCAGCCATTTTGTTTTTACACGTGTGTTTACAAATTATTTATACTTTTAAAGAGAAAATTAGTTGATGTTTTTTTGCTGATCTATTTATTGGAGTTTTGTAGTCTTCTTATTTACAATTTTATGTTACACCTAATATTTCTATTATATGTAATATTTCTATTACACCAGCCCAGGTTTACGAACCCCGTTTTGATTTCCTTTTTTTTTTCTTTTTTAACCTGTCTGTTTACATGTCTGTCTGTCGGTCTGTCTATCATAATATCATATTATGATGTCTATCATAATCTACTCATTTTTCTGTCTGTCTTTTATCTTTAATGGATTCAGTGTAATTGCTTTTCCTGTTGAAATCTACTTTTTAAACAAATATTAAATAAAAGACAACATTTGACCTTCTTTCTGTATTTTTGCTGCAGGATCCGGAACCTGAAGATAATCACCCAGAGTGTCATTGCAAAAAGCAAGTAGTTGGTATGTAGTTTATTCGTGATATGCAAAAAAATGTTTAACCATGATTACTTAAACATTTCAAGTGACTTGTGTTTTCAAGGTCAATTACTATCATTATTTACTGTACTAAAATATATCATTTTAGCTATTTACAGGACACGCATCATTCCGTTTAATAAGACATGATTCAAGTGAAGTAAAAAAAAATTCTCGAAATTTGTCCGGACAAAAATTGATTTGAAATAATGATTTTGAAATAATTTTTTGATAAATGATGATTCTCATGTTTGCCTTGCATCAGGATTGACTCTTGGATTCTTCAACGTCGTCTTCACCGCTGCTTTGCCTTTCCAGCCGCAGGTTCTCACCAACTTCTGGACCAGTGAGATGGTCTGAACCGAGACCACCAGGACCTCAGCGGTGCCGAATAGACCTCCATCACTCCTCAAGTTTCACGGTGACTTCAGCAGGGGGTGTGAGTTTGGGCTCCGGTAGCTCCGCCTTTATTTCTACTTTGGGACAGACAGCGGAGAACTGTAGACACTCCTTAGGGATCCAGCAAATAGCAGCTCCGGTGACGCAGGTGTTCCAGGCGTGGTTCAGTATGATGGTCTGCTGATGGGACTCTTGCTTCACAACCGGACCGGTGGTGGTGGTGGTGGTGGTGGTGTTGGTGGTGGTGGGCGGGGCTGGTGTCACCGTAGGAGTGGTGATGATCTTGGGCTGATGGTTGATGGCCGGGTTGCTCTTCTTCCTCGTGTGTGGCTTGCGATGACGCTGCGAGTACTGCGGGTCAATCGCCCAGTATCCACCTTTCCTGCGCTCGTCCTTCTGCCTCGCCACTCTCATGAAGCGTTTGCTGACCGAGAGATTGTGGCGGATGGCATTCTGCAACGACAAACCATCCTGAGCAAAAGTAACAAAGTCTTGCTCGTTTAAATCAGGACAGGAAGAAGTCGTCTACTCAAAGGAATTGGTCACACGAGATAAACACGTGGACATTTGCTCGCTGGACAAGAAGCCTCAAAATGCCAGAATTGTGGAGTGGTTTTAAACCAGTGGTGTCATTAACTCATTATCCCCGAGGGCCACATCAGCATAATGGTGGTCCTCAAAGGGTCGGATGGAACGTATACACACGTAATCAAATGTAATGTAAAATAAATGTAACTACTCCTTAATGTTAAACAACTGTGAGACACCTGACCATCACTGTGCCTGGTCCTGAAATGGCCCGGTGTCTCACACAACTCACTATTTATCATAACTTAATCAAGTGATAATTGCAGTTGTGTAGGAAACCTATGTTTGCTCGTTGCTCTAAAAATACATAAATACATAAATACATGTACTTTTTGTCAGCTTATGAAAACACACATAACTCCACTAATGAAGAATCAAACTGTCCAAGTGAATGAAGAAAAATAACATAAAACTGTTGAACCACTGCCGCGGCTACCGTAGTCGAACAGCATTTTTTTTTTTTTTTGGAATTTTTTTATGGAATTTATATTTTTTATTTATATTTTTTTATTTTTTATTTATGGAAATTCCATTTGTTTTTTGGAATTTATTTTTAAACCCTTAAAACTTTT
>MU204432.1:720828-803073 GCA_017309775.1 Paedocypris sp. Pulau Singkep
TCTCTCTCTCTCTCTCTCTCTCTCTCTCTCTCTCTCTCTCTCTCTCTCTCTCTCTCTCTCTCTCTCTCTCTCTCCTCTGCATCTCTTCTTCTATCTCTCACCCTCCCTCCGTCCCTCGTCCCTTTCTCTCCTCTGTCTCATCTCTCTCTCCCCCTCCCACCCTCGTCTCTCTTTCTCTCATCTGTCTATCTTCTCTCTCTCTCTCTCTCTCTATCTCTCTCACACACACACACACACCCACACAATTCTATCTATTCAATCTGTAATAACTCGGAATGTTTCGTTTCAGAGTGCAATTTGTCTTTTGTCATTTCTTTGATTTTTTTTGAAAAAAAAAAAAAAAATAAGCAAAGCACAAATTATGGTTGGTTTGTTGTTTGAATAACTTTTAATCCGAATCACAAGGGTCACATCGTGACAACTGCGGATTGTTTTTATTCATATTTTTATTATATGACATAGAATAATGAATGACTCTATTGTGAAAGCGTTTTTATGCAAACAATACATTAAGGTTTCTTCCGTGTGACAGTGTGTTCTGTTTGTTTCTAGCTAACCTGTACGGGTTGCTGTGTTTATTGGCATGTTCTCCGCAGGGCATTCCAGCTCGGGTGTTTGTTTAGGGAGTGTGTGTGTGTGTGTGTGTTGCAACAGGTTCAGTCTGAAGTGTATCTGGCTTCCGTCTTTTGTGAAGTATCGACCCATCTGTCTGTCACTTTAAAAAAAAAAAAAAGTTAGGACTTGCCACACCAGGATTACTCTTCTTCTCACCAGCTTCTTAAGCCTGTTAAATAGGCCGCCCGAAGTCCAACACCTCAAACGAGGACAAAGAAACTATTCTGGTTGATCAAGGGCGAGCGAACGCCTCCCGTATCTGGCGTGTGGGTTTAAAAGCGGCACAGAACGTACCGTGAGAGTTTCCGGCACAATCCTGGCGATTGTTTGTATTAGTTGTCGCATGGTTTAATCACTTGGATTCACATTACATGCATGTAAAGTGGGTTAAGCCTCATGGGAAGGCTCTGAATCCGCCACCACTAACAGTCTGTTGGTGATCTGCCGGTCGTTTAACACAATCATTCCCTGCTAATTCCGTGTTGGCGTCTCCTCTAGGTGTCATGTGGTGGAACGCAAGCAGGCTCAGCTGGATCGCCCCGCTAAATCCACCCAACACTGAGAGAGCTTGTGAAATCGGGCGGCTAGAAATTGTATTGAGTTCAGGAGTGCGGTATTGACCAGTGAAGTGTTTGCCAGATAAGGAGGCCAAACACGGTGGGATGTCAAACGCGGGCGTGTGTGTGTGTGTGTGTGTGTGTGTGTGTGTGCAGCGGCAAGCTGGTGTTGCTCAACTTTACACACTAAACACTCCCTACCTGCAAGCAAACCAGCCCCACCTGGACGGCCATCAAAGTCAGGACCTGGTTGGGGTGGGTGTCCAGATGTGATGTCCAGGTGTCAGTATTATAATGGTATCACAGAATTGGGCGAAAAAAAATGAATCTTAAGTTTTAAGCAAAGTTTTTATTCTAACATCTGTATCAGTATCTGCCATTTTTAATATTACTCTCTCTGCATAAAGACCCGCCCTTCTCAATAGACAGTTAAAGGACCAATCAAACTAACTATGACGTAGAGTGTTATCCAATCAAAAGTAGGAAAGGGGATGTCTACATAAAATGCAATGATTTGCATGAGATGCTGCTTTTAAAAATGATTAAAACCACATGGTCATGTGTGCGGGAATGTATTGTCTGAAAAAAGCACATTTAAATAGAATGTGATTGATCGGGGGATATTAGACAGTTTTGTTCAGAAAATATTGTGACTTTTTTTTTTAAGAAGGTTTTGCAACAAAAGGTTTTACAATTTTTAACAGAAATCAAGAAGCTATTGATGTATTGTGTGTCAATGACTATTCTTTATATGCGGCTTAAAGTTTTTTTTTTGTTACAAATTTTTCTGAAATATAAAAATGTAAACGGCAAGAGCCATATTGCCATTGATAAAGCCATTGCATTATGATGGTGTAAAATAAATAAATAAATATGATTAAAATGACTAACAATATGGGACAAAAAACATCCCGTGATGATTCAAAAAAGGATGCACAATTGTATTCTCCTTATGAAATTTGTTTTATTGACAATTCCGTATTTTAAAGAACCCTAGGTATGACGACATGACTAGCACTGTACTGTCTGTTGGTTGATGTCTGAGATCCCCCACTACTACTTTACCTACTACAACTATAGACAGTATTTCAACCAAAAACAGATTTGATCACAAACAATGTCCATGTTCTCTCCCGCTACACTCACAAACCCACGCAAGACGCCGGAAGTGGCGATCCAACCAAAACGCCACAGTGACAATTGCATAACTCGTTGCTTTAACGATGTAATGTAAATTGTTACAATACATGTAATGTAAATTGACATTCCCGAGCTCAATACCAATATTCACGTTCATACCGGTATATCACCCACCCAGAGAACACCCAGACAGCGCCAGGCTTGGCCCGCTCTGACTAATCGCATCGGCTTTTATGATGTAAACGCCAGCCAGTGTGTCTTGCGCAACCTTTGCCCTCCAGTCTCTTGAGCGGTTGTGCTGGTTCTGGTGGTTAAGTGGACGGTCGTGTTGAGGTCAAGCCAATTAGGCCAGACGCTGCAGCTGTGCGTTCACACGTGTGACCAACCCATTGTTTGCATTCTTCTCTGTAGATGCCATCTCCGCATTTCTGAGGTGATTTGGACCATCAAAGGTCAAATAGTTGCTAGCGATGCCACTGATTAGATGGAGAAACCTGTGATGTAATTCCCTGGAAGCTCCACCTTTTGTAAGCATGTTTAATTGATTTTTTTTTCTTTAATGGGACTATTTTTATCTACAGCCACGTTGTGTTTTTAAATCCCAGCTCGCTGAAATCCATCCCTTCCTTTCTTTGGCTCGGCTGAAGTTTGATTTCACGGGGAAGACACCGTGGTGTTCTAGTACATTTTGGAACAAGCACTTTTTTTTAGGGAGTAAAGCTTTGGAACTATTCAGAAAGTCCAAGTTTTAGACTGTAGTTTGAGGTTTTTTTTTTTCTCTTCAGCCATTGTCGTGACAAAGCGAATAGCTGAACGAGAAACTGTTGAAGGTGCTGTCACATGCTGTTGATTTATTTGCTTTGAGAAACACTTAAACAATCTGAAAGGTGGAATAAAAAGATGAGGTGGAACCTTTCCAGCTGTTGGGATCAGGGTTTTGGAGAAATGTGTTGGGTCAGGACATGCTCCATCATGTCTGCAGGTGAGACAATGCCATGGGTGTGGTCACCTCATCAGCTCCACCCAACCTTCTCGCCCGGGCCGCTCGTGGGTGTGTCCAGCAGTTTTTTCCACCGCGCACGGCAAAATCACAAAACCGAAACGAGAATCTGTAATTTTCCCATGAATTTGGCAGGAAAAGCGGTCAGACCACCTCAATGATGTGAAATTCCCCTCGCTCTGCCGCATGAAAGGACGTTGTTTAAAAGCGTATTGTTATACGAGGGAGTGAGAGGACGCATATTTCACGAAAGGGATATACTGTAGATGGGTGGTTTCTTAGCAACAACATGTTACAAAACGTTTCGCGCTCACGCACAATAAAATGCTTCAGTTGTAAACCTCATAATTGCTCTCAATTCGATTTGTCTGTAAGTGTTAACATGAGATGTTGGTTCATCAAAACATTTTGTTTTGCTGTTATCTAGCAGTAATGTTTTTTGTGTGTCTGTGTGTGCGAAGTAAAATATATTATGTAATACGTTTATTAATTTAATATTTCCCCTGGTGAAATTGTTCTACCTCTCTGTCTTTTATTATAATTTATCTCTTAATTATTTTTCTTATATATTATTATTATTATTATTATTATTATTATTATTTTATTTTATTATAATTTGACTAGGAAATACCATTTAATTCTTATTGTTTGAGTTTTTGTTAAGGATTAAGCTACTGGTTACTGTTAACCTTTTATAAGTTATGTGTTGTTCTAAAAGTATGTGACGAAATGGACGATCGTGACGTGTCATTACGCAACACACTTGATTTATATTGAGTTTAATATCTAGCAACACTGCCCTGTAAGATAAGGAGAGCGTGTCAGAGAAGGTTTGCGTTGTAATTGGCAAGTAAACACACTTTTACACACTTCAGCTCTCTGTAGTCTCTGGAGAATCCTGCGAAATTCCCCCAGCAGTTAAACGGTAAATCACTGCAATTATCCCCTTCCAGTTAAAGCACCTGACCCCACGCTGACTTACTGTGTTGTTATTATCACGTGACTACCAACAATCCCAACAAGGACACACACCTATCCGGCCCCGGATTGCGTTTCTCATAAGGGTCCTGACAGTCTTTTGAAAGCGATTGGTTTTATAAGAGACAAATTCACTCCGCACACCCACTCTCTGAAAGTCTGGGGGTGGAATGGCTCTGAGCCGTCGCCACATCTTATTGTCGACGCTCTCGCTGTGTCTCTACTCAAAGCTCTCCAGTAGTAATACTGTACTCACCGAGATGCTACGTGATATTAGCAACTTCATTGTTTAATCACGCTAGCTTTAGTGATGTATCGAATCATTCTGTTAAACTCATACACTTTAAAATGCGTTCTGGAATCATGTTAGGATACGTTTTGGATAAAATGATAGGAAATGTTAAAAGTAAAAATAAATGAGTACAAACTAATATGGACTGTGAAATATTGGTAACTAATATGGTTTAATACTATGCTTTAATACTTTAATACTATTTTAACCTCTTTCTAATATAACATTTTATAATTGTGTATTTTCTTTTTTTTAAATGTTTTCTGACTTTTCTAATATGTGACATTTTATAATAATATATTTTTCGTTTTAAAATGTTTTACGCATGTAAATTCTTGTTTTTCAATGTTTGCACAAGGTTTTTATTAAATGGAATTTATTATTTTTTTAATGCAATGGAGTTTTGTTTTTGCGAAATGTTCTATAATGTGTGATGTGATTAACAATAATTATGGTTGATTTACAAGTTTGGTATTTTTGTATACACTACGCTTGCTTTTTATTTTTATTGCCAAACTATTTAAAAAAAAAAAAAAAAAAACTTGCTTCTGCATAAAGTAATCAGGGTAAAGCCTTCAATATCTTTTAAAGTGACATTACAAGGTTAGAATGAGTCAGTTTTTAGTACTATCATGTGAGAAGAGTGATGCGTCTCCGATCAGGCTGGTGACTGTGAGAAGGGAGAGGAGGAGAGAAAAGAGTGGGTGAGGAAAGAGAAGGAAAGGTTGTGGATGCTTTTGAGATGGTCTGTAATTTGTGATGTGGGCCTGTCATTTTTTTCGGGGAGGTCAGCGAGTCGTCCGCCTCTGCTTTAGATTTCCAGACTAATATACTGCAGCAGCGATTGGTCGGATGGTTGGAGGCATTAAGACGATCACAAGTCAGGGTCCGTTTCTTTCAGGCCTTAAGGACCGTTTGAGAGCAATTGGCCCTAACATGACTCGGTCCCTACAGGAGCACGTTTTCATTATGTAAAGGTTAAAGAGGTCAGCCCTGCTGTGACCAACGGAACCAACTGAATTACGCCTCTCTGAAGAGGTCAACTCTAACCTCAATAGCCGCAGATGAAAGTCCAGTTACATCCACACTAGGCCAGAGAAGCCCCTGTTGGGAAACTGAGAGGGTGAGAACATGGACAGCTTTTTTTGTAGCCTCATTAAACCAACAAAAAACAGGTCTACGGTTAGGAAAAAGTGGTACCCCAACTTACAAATGTCCTAGATAACGAAATGTAGCTCTGTGAAAATGTTGTCTCAATTTTCGAAATATTTTCGCCATACATAAGGAGCGCGTCTTTTTTTTACTGCTAGCATGATTTGAGATGAGAGTTTGTGTATAAAAAAAGTTTCACGTCAAATAAACAAACGCAAAACACAATATTGTTTTAGAGCTTTTGCTTGCTTCCAAAATATAAAATAAGCTTGTCTTCTCCCAAAATGGCAATTAGTTTTTCTTTTTTTTTTTTTCTCTCCCTCCCGTAGAGCCACCATCTTGAAATGAGGTCTTGCAAATCCTGAGATTTTCGTAATTCTCGTAGAACGTGACTAAGCAACGTGTTATGGAATGGCTTTGCATGACGTCATTTCAAGATGGCGGTAACAGTTCGTGTGAGATTGTCCGTATGTCATTATATACTGTACCTCAATAAACATCTGCCAAAGGGCAAACTAAACAGCTGCTATGACATTTATTACTAATATTTTTTCATTTATAAAAAAAAATTGTTTTAATTCATTAAGTCATGGCATGGATTAGATGGATTAAAGTTTTCAAAGTTTTCGTCTTAAATACATTACATCCTAATGTATTTGCAGAACGCTTCAAGTAGGAAAAAAATGTCAGTGTTGTTTTTTCTATTATATATATTTTTTACGCAGCTACCCGTACAGAAATAATGATTTGCTAGTCTTGAATTAGCACATTTTAATGTAGAATTCAATATATTTTAGTTGAATTAGGCATGTAGAAATTGTACAACAACTTTCATAAACGATTCAAATGAATCAAATGGTTAAATCCGGCAAATTCACTTTAGACAAACACAAATGCATAATTTGTTGTCCATCATTATTTTTGTGAAGTGATTTAATGAAATTGTTTAATTTGAGGACGCTGTTTACAAACAGCAATAATGCTGATTATTTTTTTTTCACCAAGAAAAGCTGATTAGCCGCTTTAGGGAGCCTGGTGCTTGTCGTCCAATCAAATAATAGTGAATAATGTGAAGCAGGTCTTCAGTTTTAGTTGTTTGTTTTGGTGCTATAGTCTCTAGTTGATGAAGATATTGCTTGCATTTGAACTATTTTTTTCAATCCTACTGTCATTTATTGCCTACTTCCACTGCTTTCACGATGTGGGTTGAAATGTCCATTAGAAAAGCAGCTCATTCACTGAAGCAGCGACTCTAGCATCGTGCCCAGTGTGTTTTGCGTTTGCTGAATGGTGAACTTTAATGATCAAGGCAAATAGAGTCCGTTCCTAATTAAATTCTCCAAAAGGAATTCGTCAGAGCCGTAACCTACAGGGTAAAAGACACTCACGCGTTTCCATGGAAACTTCTAGAGAACCACAGGAATATGAAGCGCTGTCACGAGGGTCAGAAGGTCACGTGACGATCACAATACGTCTATCCAGCGTACACGGTGACCTATAGGTCCATCTATCTCCTTTAGCTCCTAATGGGCTTTTAATTGATTTTCATTATTTGCTTATTCATTTACTCATGCTGAAAGATGTAATGCGCTGGAAAAGCAGCATGAAGGTCTCTGGCAGCCTCACGGGTGTCTGAATGCCAGGCTGGAAAGGCCCGAGCTTTGGCTTGGATTGTGGGAAAGCAGATCTTTGGTGTGGACACGCCAGAATAGCATTCTGGAAATACCTACATGCAATAAAGAGGCTTTTAAAAGAATCCTTCAGGCGCTTTTAGGGGGCTTAGCATTACTCTGTGTTTTATAAGTGGGCAGTTTTTTTGCTTATTGGAGTTGTTTTTAACCTTTTAAATACAAATACCATATTAACGCAAATACAAGCACCTTTTTCGAATGTGTGCTTTTAATTGAAGATTTCAAATATGCGCGTAAATATAAATAAATAAATAAAAATAAATAAATAACAATAAGACGAGGGAAATATAAGCAAATATGCGGATGTGCGTACAATATAATACAATATAAAGCTTTTATTGGCTCAATAACAGAAATAAAGATACTAGACACGTCGCAACACGAAGCAGAGACAAAACAACACTGGAAGAAGTAAGATTCAACTAAATACAATACAATATTTTATATTACAACAAACACAACAAACAGTGACTACAAATCATGACCGCCTGGTTAAGCTTAGCGCAATCGGCTACAAACGAGTCCAGTAGTCATCGCAGAAAGAGTCCAAACGGTCAAAAATTAAGAACACTGCAATGAGTAAAAAAAAAAAATCCAATTGTTCAAGGTTATGTTTGTCAAAGAAAAAAAAAATATTTTTAAGAGAATATTAATGTAATTCAACCAGAAACGGTAATAAAAAAATATTTATTTTGTGCCTAAAATTGGTTTTGTGAAAGAATGTGGCATTATGAACAAATTAATCAACACAAAACGCGTTACAACTTTTAACGACGGCCCGGAGACATTGCTAATTGAACGCAGAACGCGTTGTAACAGGCAGAATTAATAGATCACATAAGTAGATAGATGTACCGTGTGTTTGTCTCTCTTTTTCTCTTTCTCTGTCTCTATCTCTCATTTTTTGAAAAAATTCCTGGGATACCATTTTTAAAAGATATACTGTATTAAAAATGGCAGATGCTTATCCAGGTTATTCCCTAAATCTAATTTGATCTAGAATCTAATTGATAGGATACAGGTTCTTGTGACCCGCTCCCAATACCGCCTGGACACAAAATATCGTGAAAGTAAAATTTTCACTCTTATCGCACACGCCTACATTGTAAGAAGATATTCCGCAGTCTTGAATCTTTAGAGATGTTCAGCGCCAGATGCTGATATTTTTTTTTTCTTGGTATGATTAAGATGCTGTTCTGATGGGGGAGGAGGAACGCTTCTCTAGTCATTATACAGCTAGTCGCCATATTCCACACATTCCTCGCTGATTGCCCACAACATGTGCTCCGTCTGCCGAGGATCCGCGCTCCGGCCTCGCTAGATCAGCATGTTGTCAGCTGGCCAGATGTTGGCGCGCTGAATATTTGTACTGTCAATCATTTATGAAGCCTCGGACAGCGAAGCCCACAGTGCTGGAATTTGCTGGAATCCCGCTGACTCTGGGTCAGATATTAGATCAAATCGTTGTTTTGAGAAGAGGATGTAGAACGCTTGAGTTGTGGCAGGTTGATTCTGGTGCTAAATAATTAGAACATGATGATGAATGTAATTGGTTGCTCCGCCGCGGGTAAATTGAATCTAGACCAA
The DNA here is from genome assembly GCA_017309775.1 of Paedocypris sp. Pulau Singkep. Classification (NCBI taxonomy): domain Eukaryota; kingdom Metazoa; phylum Chordata; class Actinopteri; order Cypriniformes; genus Paedocypris; species Paedocypris sp. Pulau Singkep. The sequence goes on from MU204432.1 coordinate 729,841, forward strand.
ATGAAAAGATGACTTTCTTTTACTAAATTAATTTTGCTTGTACTTCATTATTTTAGCTTTGCTCATTTTGGGGTTTATATCATAAACTACTTCACAAATTGCTTGACACCAAAGTACTAAAGCCATTTTCTAGCTTACATACTGGACACATAAACGGTTAACAATTGGGGTTTTTTTTTTTTTTTTTTTGTATAATTTAAAAAAAAAAATCACAGGTATGTTTTTGGCTACTTTTGTACTTTTAACAACTTTTGCTCTCTACTTGACTACATGTGTGATCAGAGTACGTATATGTACTCTTTACTCCACTACATTTGAACTTAGCCTTTACTCGTTACATTATGATTGTGCTCAAGCCGCATCTTTTTGTACCGCGGCTAATGTCTTGGGTAGATGTGCCGATATCGCCATCTGCAGGAAGCTGAAGGTACTGGATGCCATATGAGCTGTTGCACTTTTTTGCTCATTTGAGTTTGACTGAGACTGACTTTGTTCTTTTATCCTTATTGTCCTGCCATTTTGAAACACAGGAGATGTCATTTAATTTTTTTTATTAGGAAATAAAACCTTATAAATAGTTCATATTTGTAGATGTTTTGTAGCCTAAACTCAATAGGAGTAACGTTTTTTTTTTTTTTTTAATTGGATGCGTTATGACTTGTACTCCAAGTCTTTTTGTAATTGGCATTTTGTATTTTGTATTGGAGTACTTTTTACAGTAAGTTATGCGTACTTTTACCCATCTGGTTTTCAGGTGCTCTTTACACCTCCGCTTTGAAGCGCCTTGGTTTCCCCGCCATGTCTTGCCTTGTCATCGAGACAAAGGTGTTGCAGACGTTTCTCCTCACGGAATCTAGAATAACACATCTAGCAGATGCGACGTGAACGCTGGCCCATATTCCAATTAGCTCCTGCAATTAGGCTGGCAGATGTAGCACACGAGGACTGGGATGATATAATTAGCCACACTGACGGAATCGAGAAAAGCCTTCCCACTCCCTGTGTCCTCACTTGGCCCTCTTTTTTTTCATTTCATGCTGCTAATGCTAATGCTAGCTAGTAAGCCCGGAATTTTGAGTATTCCTCAGCTTTGTGGCAAATCTGACAGGATTTGCTTTTCGATGTTAGCATGTTGCTAAGCTAATATCAGTCTTCCCAGATATGATGCAATCTTGTCGTGGTTTTGACACATGACTTCGGTGGAGGAAGCCGTGGTTTGATTCTACTGCCATTTTGGAAATCTCTCCATTTGAAATGCTACTGTTTTAACTTCTGTAGCTGCTTGGTTAACAACATCTCGCCGCTCTTAGCGCAAACCTGGTCTGGGCTAACGGTTATGTAAACCACCCACGTTATGTCTTCTCATTCTAAACCGTCTCTAAGTCCTCGGTGCTTTTCTTTCTTCAAGCCTTCACATGTTGTGGGAATGTTGGTGAGGTGTGGTTAATGAGGTTTGCTGACGGGACACCGCAGACCTGCTGAGGAGCCGCTTGAGGAGTGACCGAATAGAGGATTCCTTCACTCTAATGTCTTGAATTCAGTGACGTGAGCTATCAGGTGACATCTTTTTCCTGAGGCGTTGCTTTCTGTTGTCCTCAGACCCACTTTCAGAGCAGAACGGTGACCGGTGACGTCAGAGCTATTCTTGCCTTACCTTCATTTCTCCCACAAATTACACGTGGCACATTAGTTATGAAAAATACTAGAGCTGCTCGATTCTGGATGAAAATGACAATCACGATTTTTTGGCTTGAAATAAAGGTCACGATTATTTTCAAGGTTCTTTCTGGATATTTTTATGTTTTAAATATTTAACCTTGAAAATCAGGTAGTCACATAGCTATGGAATAACACATTACTATTTGCTTTACATTTAGATAAGTTGAATGAAAATGTAATGTAAAAGTAATGTTGTAAAGAAAGAATTTCACCACTAAACATAATAAAAAATAAACATACCAAGTACAGTATTATGTGTTGAGGACAAAAGCACTTTTGAAATACTTATCAAACAATGATTATTTTGTATGGGTTCTAATAATTTTGTCCCTAACTGCGTTTGCTGTGTGTGGTTTGAGTGTCATCTTCAGGTTTGAAACAGCAGTAAACACACAAACTTCAGAATAAAATCCTGTTTCAGGTACTACAATGACTGTGTTGATAGCAGACCTTCTTTACCGTTGTTTCCTCACTCATTCTTCCTGTTTATTCTCTGATTTTTTTTTTTTTTTTTTCAAACTCTACTCAACATCTACTGTTCTAATGCAGGTAATTAAGCGCGCATGATAATACGATAGAAGTAATGCAAGATTATCTTTCTTTTGATACATATAAGAGCTGGATTAAGATCGCAAGCGGGGGTAGAATCGAGATCGCGATCTTTTAACGGTTAATCGTGCAGCTCTACTAGATACAGTTGACTGCTGTTAATTGGGACAAGACCAGTTGGTCCCGATAAAGCGGCTGCCCTCTTTTAACCGCTGTACTCTGGTTGTGTAGCATAAGGCAATATGGCTTTTGTTTCGTCTTCGCTCGACTATTTATACCTGCCCTATATCAGTTTGAAAGCGTGAGGACACGTGTCACCCAGGCAACCGAGAATGCTGTGACCTGGTATTTCTTAGTTTGTTGCCATGTTTCAGTCGGCGTCTTGATGAAACGAACACGGCCATCTTTTCAAAGATGGCAGTAAGTCTCTCTGTGGCACCCCTGGGTGGCACCAGCTGTCAGGATCAGCTTGGCTTTTAATGGACCTAGATTGGGTTTTAAATGTAGGAGTTTCATATTTCTGGTGTTTTCTACTTGAGCTTTTTTCTTTTTCCATGCTTTCTTCATTTGATCACTCAACTTCACGTTTGAATGTTCGATTCACACTTTCCAACTGATCCGTTCTGCAGATTATCAGAACGGTCGGCGGCACTGGGTGTGTTAGTGGTGGTGGTTCATAATCCTGGACACTGATCCAGAATGGTAGAGATTAAAGCTGGGCCATTATGCCAAAATCGTAATTAATTGAACATTTTAACCCAATTAAGATTGTTGAACGATTATTTAGTTTATTTATATTATTTTCCCTGTCATAGTTCACTGACAAGATTTGTACAACAAATATGCTCATGTTAAAAGTAAGTTTTTTTTTTTTTTTGTTTTTGTTTTTTTTAATAAAATGTGCCTTACTTGATTTTAAAATAAGTGATGGAAACACACATAGATCTTCTATAGGATTATTCATTGATCATCAACAACATAAAGCACAGTGTCTAAATTATACAATCACTTTTGTAGTTCTTGTCAAATAAAGTAAAAGTAAATAACTTAAAGTTTATCATATTTTCTTATCTTCATGGATCTTGAGCAGTTCTCTTCCGAATAAAATAACTCTTGATATTTGTCATAAGATATACGTTATAATAGGATGTATCTTGTGCATTCCTTGCATCTTCTGTAAACAAATATTGTTATGTAAACAACAGAATGTTGTAATGAAAGATGAACTCATTGTGACTCCACATCCAAAATTCCTAAAATGGAAAATAATCACCCTGGAAAAATGTGCACTATTTATTGAAATTTGATATGGATTATTTTTCGATGAATTGCCCAGCCCTAGTAGAGATGTTCCTCAGATGCACCATCCTCACCGTATGGAGTGTAATGTGATAAATCAGGGTTTGTCAGTATTGTTGTGCTGTCAGCTCGGGGACTCGCTGGCCCTAAGGCGCTGGCAGGCTGTGGCTGGTGTAATTGGAGGAAACCCTGAAGGGGAAGTAGCTGGTGTTTTGGGTGCGATGACAGATGCCTGCTGGAGTGAGCATCACTGCTGGATTACACCGCAGCGCAGCAGGCAAATGTTTATTTTGGTTGAGCCTCCGGAATATTTGCCCGCTGCATGTGCAACCTCCGAGACACCAGACATGCCAACGCTTGACGTCCGAACTGTGCGTTTGGTCAGGTCTACCTCCACACAACGGAGCAAAATAAGTTAATTGACGTTTTTTTTTTTTTTTTTAGTTGGCTTTGTCATATCCGCTTAAATGGCGTTTTAAAACCCTCGACAAAATGTAGGAATTCTGCGCCGGCTCCCGGAATGAGTGTCAGCTTCCCCTCCTACAAGAATAATCACACTCTTTTTAACACATGAAATGATGCCTGCGAATCCAAGCGTTCCCGCATCAAGGGAAATGAATACATGAGATTTTAAATGGCTTCCTTTGAGCACTCTTCCCATTATTGTGTCATCTACTGGTCTGGGCTCCTTTTTTACGTTTTTGTTTCGTTTTTCTCAATCCTAATGTCTGGTCTTTTTCATTACATAATAGATTTTCAACTGTTTATTGATATTGTCCACATTGTCAGATGTTTAAGATCAAGTATGTGATCAAATATATCCTTCTGAATAGCTTTATTATGGCATCTGCTGCATATTGACTGACTTTTATTCTGTTTTGTTAACTTGTTTAACGCTGTCTAACATGTTTTGACTACAAGGCGCACCATTAATAACTTCTATTGTTTCATCTTTTTACAAATACAATACTGTTTTTTGACATTTGTAAAAAACGGGCACTAAGGGCATTAAGAAAAACGAAAGATTAGTTTATTAATACAAAATGTTTTTTTTAGTCTCATTAAATATTGTTCATCATGAAGCTTAAAATATTATCCTTGGTTTATTTGATGTAATTGTAACACCACTTAAAAAGATATGTGTGTGTGTTGGGGTGTCGGAGAAAGTTGCAGAGCACGTTAACTAACTTGATAACGATGCCAAAAAATGATGTAAACAACAAATGCTGTTCCCGAGTTTAAATCTGGTTTATAGAATGATTTAAAAAAAGTAAATAAAACGCCTTATTTGTACTGTAAATAACAAACTATCATCATAATTGAGACAACTTCTCTTTTTTGCCATGGTTTGTGTTATTTTCAGATTTTCTCGATAATTTTACCCTTGTTTACTTGTGTTGCTAGTTCCTTTGAATGTTGCATTTACTGTATTGCACATAGATATTTGCTATATTTTTAGATATTTGATCATTTTTCATAAAACGTGTTTAAACAGTGTTGCAATGTTTCTCTCTTTCAGAACATCATGGAGCAGTTCAATCCCTGTTTGAGGAATTTCATAGCCATGGGGAAGAACTACGAGAAGGCTCTTTCCAGTAAGTATCTCTCCGTCACGCCTGCAACTCATATCTTCCACACCTCCCTGTTTACCACGAATACTTCATCTGAAGATGACAACACCGGCTGCACTAAGGTTGGGATGGTCACACGGGTCATTAACTCTCGCACGACTGACCTGTAGGTACAGAGAAGCGTCAGTGGGCCTTGTCTCGCGGATGATTTGATCTTTATTCGTCATAAACGAGAACAATCAGACTTTGGTGTGGCAGATGATCAATGAAAGACGGACCTTTTTATTTTGATGTCTGCATTTACATTCGGCTGCAATCTTCTCACGGCCTCGAGCAGAAAGCCGCCATAAACATTGTGCATTCCTGCGCATCTTCATGAGCGTTACAATGGAGACGAGACCCGTAAATCCTGGGGAGCGAGTTAATTCCAAGCTTTCAAGCAGACGGTAAATATCTGGGGCTTTTTAGAGTGGCTGGGGTCATTTAAGTGCACTGATCCTCAGCCTGAGGGTCACCGGACATACAGTAGCTGTCAACGTCCAAGCCGTTGTCCACATGAAGTCAAACAAACTCCACATTAAAGAGAGATAAAGTAGATTCATCAAAGGCGATACATTTAATTGGCGGCCTCATATTGAAGATTCTTGGTAAATCTGGTGGGATGTTCTGGTCCACTAAGCCCACTGAAGAAATCATAATCCTCTTTAGTAATCTGGCCCTGTCTTACCACTCTACCCCATGTTTTAAGAAATGGAAATCAGTCAGACACACAGTCAGCACAGTCTGCTACCCCACATTTATTATCTCCGACTGCTATTGTGCTGATGTGAGCCTCGAGTCCAGAGAAAGAGAGAGAGAGTGTGTGTGTGTGTGTGTGTGTGTGTGTGTGTGTGTGTGTTATGACAAGGTTCAGGGGGATAATTGCCACACAGTTTCTTAAAGTAAATAGGATTATAGATCTCTTCCAATCTAGAGCAAGTGTAACTCCAGTCAGTGACGTGTGCTGAAAAGCTGTCTGCTGCTTTCTGTCATTTATTACTTTTATACTTTTTTCATTATAAGTAGTCTTGTGTTTTATTATCAGAGGTGTAACGAGTACCTGAAAGCCACGCTTGAGTAAAAGTACAGATGCCATACTGTAAAAATTACCAGTTACAAACCACCAATTCCAAGAAGACTTGAGAAAAGTGTCCAATTTTAAAAGAACATAAATATTTTACTCGTACTGAATTTAGGCTCAACAAACACAGAGACATGTGGAAAAACAAGAAACTTTTTTTTATGAGGTCATAGAAAGTACATTTAGCACTTCAGTGTTTTATAATGGCAGAATATAATGGATTTAATAAAGCAACAAAAAGTCAATCTCAGTCAAAGTGCAACTGCTGATCAAGTCGTTCATCCAGGACCTTCCACTTCCTGCAGATGGCGATATCACGTCGTCCGTCCAGTAAATTAACTGGGGTAGAAAAAGATGCCGACTTGTAACGCACATTCACAATGTAATGAGTAACTTAAAGTGTCTATACAAATGTAGTGTATTAAAGAGTACAAATAATCGATAAACAATTTAGCAGAGGGTAAAAGTTGCTTTTTGTATACTCTGTTCAAGTAGCCAGAATACTTAAGTAACGAAGCAATTTACTCAAGTACTTTTTACTATTAAAACTATTTATTATTAAAAATAATAATAATAATAATTATTATTATTATATATATTTTTTTTGTTTTGTTTTTTGTCTTTCAGACCAGTATGTGCACTACACTTGGGTACAGAAATGGGTTAAATGCAGAGCACCAATTTCAATATGGTTCTCACTCACTTTACTTTTTTTTTTTTTTTTTTTTTTTTTTTTTTTTTTTTTTTTTTTTAAGTTGAGATTTTATTCACAACTTGTCAATCATTCTAGAGTTTTAAGGCCACCTAGATTAGGTCTTGATCCAGTCCCGTGTTTTCATACCTATTTAACAGTCCAAACGAAATGAGAAACATTTTCCAGCCAACCACAAAAGCCTTGTGTAAATACTCCTTAAAGTATCAATACTTTACAGTAGAAGGCATCAGTCAGACAATCCAAATGGGAAAAGTAGTTACACTCATATTTTTTTTCTTTGAGGTCCCATCTGTCAGACACAACTTTGCATAATTGTTCTGTAAATATTATCTGAGCGGTGCCCGCAGAAACCAGTGCCCGCATCAGCCAGTGAGAGCCACAGCTGGACCGGCTGATGAATCGCTTGCCCGTCTCTGCGCACAAAAAGAAAAGACACAAATGAATTGTGATTGGTGCTCCTCGTCACTCTGCGGGACCCAAATCTTGTTTATTGAACTTAAAGAAAAGCTGGTTTTGTTTTCAAGCTCTTTTGTTTTCCCAGATCTAATCACTGTTTGTCTGCAGGAGCGTGTAGTGGTTTTGTGGACGTTGATTGCTGATAAGTGTGTTGGATGTGCCCACACTGCAATTAAAGCACTTGATGGTCATTCCCTTAATACCCATAATGCCTTTTGGTTATGACACACAAGACATCATTTATGTACACACCATGGCTTTATTTTTTTATGGATTTATGTACACACTCTGTGTTTTGGTGTCCCTGGTGCAAAATAATGAGAGCAAGATGTTAAAATATACTTTAACTTTATGTATCTTGCATGGTGCAAAATACGCTCAATTTGAACACAGTCACTAACATTTCTCTGTAGTACTTGGAATAATAATTTCCATACTTTGCATCTTTTTGCATATTGCACGTTTTTAATGGGTTTAACTGGGTGAAGATCCTGGAATCATCTGGATTGGACATCTTCTGCAGCATTGGACCTGTTTTTTTTTTTTTTTTTTTATTGTTCAAGAACTTCAACATACTACTGAGAGTGCTCCATCCCTTCATAATAAAAAGCAAAGCATCCATAATTAATTCTTCCTAAGGGCATCTGATGGCAGACATTTGGTAGATTTAGTTTTACATCGTTTTACTGTTTGTTTTGGACTGTGAACCAAAGGCCTAAAGCAAAATCTCTAGGTAGTTTATCTCCAGTGTTTTCAACGTGTCTAAACTTCTAGAGCTAATGTGATTTATCTAATGGTCGAAGTTCCTTTTAAAACTCAGGATTCACCAGCTGAAGACGAGCCTCAATCTCTCACGGTTTGGTTCGATTCTTCCTTTTTTGTACTTTTAATAAGAAAATATTGAAAATAATTTGGTTTCCAAATGTGTAATTTATTTTTATTTTTAAGAACAAAGTGACTTATCAATTTAGACAATATGTACTTTAATTCCAATTGTACATGTTCATTTAATTTTCTTATCGAAGATTTGTGTGTGTGCCCCCTTTTTTATTTGACGCTCAGAAACTTGGGGTATGCTTATCGTCGATTATCAGGGGATAACAATCCTTTCTCTTCACACGGCTTTAAACGCCCGAGCTTGAGTCACAAGTACAAATAAATGTTTTTTGTGTGCCTGAAAAATCAGGGTGGGTGCTTATATTTGCATAAATATGGTATTTTAAAATCAAGTAATGCACCATTCAAAAGTCTCTCACTTGTAGTATGTGTACAAAATGTGTATGTGAACTAATAGGGCAAGTGAATGAAAAAAACGCATAATAATCTTGCATTAATCGTAATGGTGTTAACGTGTTCAATTAATCGAGATTATCGCGAGATAATAGAGAATCATCCAGCTCCTACCATCATCACTTTTTCAAGACATTTTAACGGTGATTTACTGTAGCATGGAGGGAAACCAACAGAAGGTCTGGTGTTGTGGATTTCCGAGTTTTTTTTTTTATCCCTCCTAGTTCCTGAAAGGCCATCTTCACTGGTCCTCACTTCCTGTTGTGCACTGTTGTCTCCACTCCGATGGCTTAGTTTGCTCCTCATTACCCAGCTGGATTGACACCAAAGCACAGCTGAGAGCTTCCCCTCCTCATCACGGCTCCTTTGATCAGTCAGCACACGGCCATAATCACACATGAGATTGCTTGTCATTTATCTTTCTTTCTTCCGTCCTCTAGGTGTGACGTTTGCAGCGAAGGGATATTTCGACGCTCTGGTGCGAATGGGCGAGCTGGCCAGTGAAAGCCAAGGATCGAAAGATTTGGGTGAGTCTCGGAATACCGTTTTAAGCCTGACGGGAAGCCACGAGCTGTGTGGCTTTATCCCACATGACTCCGGGAATCGCGCACTAATGTTGCTTCGCTGTCAGCTTTGTAAGAAGCTTTTCACGTAGAGTAGTACCTGTTTTAAAACCGGAGAAAGCCTTTCAGATGGCAGCTTACTTTCTCGCCGAAATAATTCCCAATTTGACTCCCTCCATTATTCGCACTTGCTGAAGTAGCTGATGCAGTGGATGGAAACGCGTCTAGGCTGCAGGGGAAGTCTGCAATGCATCATTTATGATGGGTTTTAGAAGTGGAACTGGTTTGAGGGCGCCAACACCTTGAAATAGCATTTCTCTCCGCTGCCGGGCCTTCAGAACCGCTGGCCTGCTCTTTTGTTCTGCTGAGGATGTGCGAGAGCGCTTGACCTCCGGACGCCTGTTGCTGATGGGAATCATGCCGGCTTCGCTTTTCGGCTTCTATTCTATTCAACTTTGGTTCTTTGGGCACAAAATGAGTTTTTAACTTCAAGATCACCAAGCAAATATTGTGTGTGTGTGTGTGTGTGTGTGTGTGTGTGTGTGTATGTGTCACAAGCCCCTTCGAATCCCACAGAATCTACACAGGACCATCAAGCAGTGAAGTACAGTGAAATAACTTAAAATGCATTTTAGATATGTAGCCCAATTATATTCTGAACAATTCTGTTTTTATACATTTATTCCTTTTGAATTGAAATTAAGGAGGATAACTGGATGGATGGAGCGACTAATGGATGGCATGGTCTTTATTGACATTGTATCATTGTACGAGATTTAAAGTGTGAATGGTAACAAAACAGTAAAAAGTAGAAACATGTACAGTACACAATACGTTCTCTTACAAATATTCTAATGTACTATTCATGTGTACAGACATGCCACTGTCTTAACTCCATATAAAATACAGTTCTCGTTTTATATATTTTTTTAAACGCAGAATTCTCAAGTCAAGTCATCTTTATTTTTAATGCACTTTAAAAACAGACGAACTGAAGTACTTAACTCTTTCGAATAACAACAGTAAACACAAAAAGGCAAAAAAGTACCTTTTTTGTTTATGGTAAAATGCACATTTCCCAAAAAACATTCCTGACACCACTGCTCTGGGTTTGTGTGTCACTTCACTGTAGGGTTAAATGCAGAAAACAATATTAATATGGTCCTAGTGGCGATTTTGACAGACTTGCTTCACTTTACTTAAATGCTCAGGTAGATCACAAAACGAGTATGCCAGATATATTTCTTGTTCAGACTGAAGTTGAGTGACAGATTTTTGTATAGCACTTTTTTACTCTTGCTTGTTGAAGCTCCATTGTTGCCAATCTATCGTTTTTTTTCCCCCATATATTTTTATGTGCAGACGTAGCTGAAAATGGCCTGATTTCTCATCGGCCACTTTTGCACTGTTAGCTGAAAGAAGTCTCACCCGCGGCCAGTCAAGCTCACTGCCGGTCTGATTGTGCCCCGTCAGGCCTTCCTTTCACTTTTCTGCCCATGGAATAACTAAAGACAAACTCATCTCTCCATTAAACTGGATTTTTAGCTGCAAGATGCATATTGATTAAGTGCTAGTGATGTTTATCGTCCAGCCTGTCACCCTGAACACGATCTGAATGTGCCAGAAAACACGTTGAGACATCACTTATATATTTTTTTTATGTAACTCTTACATTTTGCTCAGCAGTGTTAATTTTGTTGATGAAATATTTCCGTCACCTTCACTTCGCCCTGACGAAAACAAAATGAGAACCATTTAAAAACCACCGTTTAGGGACAAAAACCACGAGCAAAAATACAACAAACCTTAAGCGCCATCTGCAGATTTTTTTCACTGTGCAGCCATTTGTTACTTATAAACGTGGTGCAATTAAAATACATTTGATTTTACTGTATTTAATTTTCTCTTTGAGGTTTCATTTATGACATTACATTTATTTGGATTGAAAGAAAAGTAAAAAATGTAAAGAAAAATAAGTTCAAGAAAAATAATTTTTTTTTTCGAAATGAGTAAGATTTTTGTATATATTTTGTTCATTGTTAACTACGTGATCAGATTTCTTTGACAAAACAACTTTAGTAAAAATTTTGAATATATAGCACCTATATTTACGTTGACTAAATCTATACTGTAATTTAACTTTTTAGTTGACTAAAATTCACTAAAACAAAAAAAATAAGATGACTAAATTGGGACTAAAACAAAACAGAGTTTTGGTCAAAAGACTATGACTAAAACTAAATAAAAAAATCTTTGTCAAAAATAACGCTGTTGCTCAGTAGTTTGTCATGCTGTCCCACAAATGGCCACGTGTGGCGCTGTTGTCACACTTTGGATTTTAATAAGTGCCTGTCTCCTTCTCAAACAACAATGAAATGCTGCATGTTAGTACGAGTTGTGTCCATGTGTAGAATGTGAAAACACCCAACATAAGGGCAACTCATAGATCAAGCAAACAAACGTGCGATGAGTGGTTTAGGAATATTTAATACATTCAACGTTTATAACTAGTGGTTATTAATGAATTTGCATGTTCAAACTTGCAGAAATTGTGTTTAGTGAGAGGAATGTGAAGTCAGGGGTTGTTCTAATACCTATTCTAATACGGTTCCTAGTGCAGCTGAAGGTGTGTGTGTGTGTGTGTGTGTGTGTGTGTGCGCGCCAGTGGGGTTGGGTTTGAGACAGACTGTAAATGGTTTCCGCCTACACACTCTCCTGCTTCTCTCTCGCTCACCTCCTTCACTGCTGTTTTTCTGATATTTCTTTCACCATCTCTCACGTTAAGCCACACACACACATACACGCACTCAAACACTTGCATAAACACAGTCACGCATCCTCGAATTTCTGCTGTCTTTCATTTTTCGATGTCCTTGGTTGGACAAAGCGCTCGCAGTGCTGAGCGATCGCTCTCGTCTGGATCCAAGGCGTGAGAACACACACACACACACACACACACGCACGCACACACGTACGCACGCACGATTCCTCCTCCATTCGCCTACACTCCCACGCACAGCGGTTTGTTTAGGATAATGATGCCCCTGTCACTGTCTCCCACTCACATCCGCCCACTTCTCCACCTCTTTTCTCCCTTTACTTTACTGGTCATTACATCATTGTTATACTCTCACTCGCGCGTTGCCCAATAGTGTGTAGGTCATGGTGTTCTGCTAAGCCGTGGTGGTTTGGGGTTTTGATTCTAGTCACCTCTGGTATTTTCTTCTCTGTGTGTGTGTGTGTGTGTGTGTGTGTGTGTGTGTTTTAACCATTGGAATCTGGATCGTTGGAATGGGAAAGCATGACGTTGATCATTAATGTGTCTAGTTGTGTAAAGATGAGCTGCATTGTTGATAGTGGAATTCACTTTTTTCACATTTTTCTTATTTTGCAGAGATACACACAACATGTGAAAATCACAACATGACAACAAGTACAAAAGTTTGCTTCAAAACCCACATAACTCAACCTGCAGCAAACTATTGCAAGAAGAGAAAAAAAAAATTGTTAATTGATTCAAATATTGCGCACTAAATATCAAATATTTAATATCAATGTGCTGTGAAAAGCGGCAGGGTTTATAACAAACTGAAAAAAAAAAACACTTGAATGACACACTGATTTTTTTCTTTTTTTTTTTTTACTGGATTTATAATATATTTTATCATTTATATTTATTTATATTTACAGCATGCTTTTCATTTGAAATAAGTGCTGTTAATTTCAAACTAGCCCCTTGCCGTTTTTGTTGATTTATATGACTAAAGCTGTAACCTGTAAATTTAAATCGTTTGTTTACTATATGCAAGTACTCGTTTTCAAAAAAAATGTGTCTTGGTGCTTCCCTAGTTCAAACCTACAACATTCTGGTCACAAGTCCAACTCTACAACTGAAATATTGATCGTTTTATTTGTCAGTTGATCAAACTTGACGGCAGGGTCTTCACATCTTGGAGCAAATCCTCCTCTCTTTCTCTTAAAGTTGCTCCGTTACCATGAGAACAGATTTCTCATCTTTTGGGCTGTTGTTGTGATGTGAGGACTGATATGGCTTTAATTTTCCCACTCGTTTTCCGTAATCAGTTTCAGTTTTCAGATTAATTATGAGTGACTGATTAGATGTAATTTGCGCCCGCGTCGGATCTGCTCACAAAGCGCCTAATTCATCACGACAAAACTTGCCACAACAACGTGAAGCGTTGAAAGGAGCAGAAGAGTTTGTTCTCAGATCGTTGACCTGTGATGATCCGTCTGCTCTGAGATTCGCACTGTTATTAAAGAAATTACAAAAACTCGATTAAAAATTGAAGACTTCAAATTCTTCATTTTCTTCCTGGAACGTGTTGGTCAGTTGAAATGATATTTCTGTGATGCGTTAAACACAGTGTTTGATCGCTCCAAACGAAAGGTTGATGGGCTGATCTCAGGCTTAATTTCCTGTCAGGTCTGATGTCCTGGATGAATCAGCTCGGAGATGATCATGTGGAGCGACGTTATCTTAAGTTTAAAGAGACGGGCACTGGAGATCCTCTTAATGTTAGTAATAATGGAAGATAATTGGTGTTTTTATGGTTGCTTAAGGTGTAAATCACTAGCGGGTTTAGACTGTTTGTATTTAGATTTAATGCCTTTTGATATCAACTTTTCAAAATCATTTTCATTTGTTTCTCATCGTTTGTTTGTGTGTCTGTCTGTCATTCATTTTCACTATCCCTCCTTTTTATTAATTTATTCGTTCACTTTCCCTTTCCTCTCTCTCTCTCTCTCTCTCTCTCTCTCTCTCTCTCTCTCTCTCTCTCTCTCTCTCTCTCTCTCTCTCTCTACATTCATTCATAAATATAATTCATTCATTCACTCTCAGCGCCCCTCTCTCACTCTCTCTTCATTCATTTATTTATTCTGTGCTCCTCTCTGTCTCTCTTAATCAATTAATTCACTCTGTCTCTTTCCCTCTCTTTCTCTCTGTGTGTCAGTCTCTTTTTCTCTGTCAGTCTTACAGTCTCTTGGATTTTAATAAAAATGTTTTAATACATTTAATAAAAAAAGTGTAATAAAATTGTAATGGATTGTAACTCTTACAGGGTCTCTCTCTCTTCATTCATTCATTCATTCATTCTCTCTCACACTGTTGCCTGCTCTCTGGTTTGTGTGTTCAAGTAAGGCACTTTTCACAGTTTTAACTGTCTCAAAGCACACTGTGTGTGTGTGTGTGTGTGTGTGTGTGTGTTTTTTCTTATCTTATTAATTAATTCACTTTTACTGTTTCTTGTTCATTCACTCTCAGAGCCTCTCTCTCGCTCTCTCCATTTATTCACTCACTAAATTTCTCACTCTGTGTCTTTCTCTCTCTTTCTTCATTCATTTCACTCTCAGTATCCCTCTCGCTATTCATTCATTTTCTCTGCGCCCCTCTTTTTCTCTCTTAATTCATTTAATCACTCTGTGTCTCTCACTCCCTTTCTCTGTCTCTCTCTCAGTCTTACAGTCTCTCGCTCTCTTCATTCATTCACTCTCACTCACTCACTCACTCACACTCACTCACTCAGTCTCTCTCTTTCTCTTTCTTCATTCATTCACTCACTCACTCACTCTCAGTGTCTCTCTCACACACACACACACACACACACACACACTCACACTCACCTGGTCCTGTCAGAATGAGAGCAGTGGAGCTCTTTTATTAGCCCCGTGCCTCGGTCCCATGAGCCCTGCTTTATCCTGCTCTATTTCTGAGAACCACGTTGCATTCTGGGAGAATTATGGCTCCACACACACATGCTCCTTCTCACCTTGCCCTTGATTTGCTGTCTTGGCATATATGTGCTGATTCTTGTGAAGCCCTCGGTGCGTCAACGGTTAATGAACTCGCTGCAGCCTGTGAAATTAGAGGCTTTCTGCTTCTCATCCTCCAGCACTTT
Source organism: Paedocypris sp. Pulau Singkep (assembly GCA_017309775.1). Taxonomy (NCBI): domain Eukaryota; kingdom Metazoa; phylum Chordata; class Actinopteri; order Cypriniformes; genus Paedocypris; species Paedocypris sp. Pulau Singkep. The sequence goes on from MU204432.1 coordinate 745,041, forward strand.
ATTACAGAGACGGCTTCCTCGCAATTGCTGTTATTATATCCGTCGTCGTTTTCTCTCTCTTGCTGTATTATGCCTGTCCGTGGTCACGCTGCTCTTGCTGAAAGGAATCTTTTTTGATATTGTGGGGAAAACAGATGTTCCCTCGGCGTATTCTCTCAAAAACACGGGTTTGTTTCACATTTCTACGAGATGGTGATGGTCTGTACGCTCTGGCTGGCATTAGCCCATCTGTGGCTGGTTTCTTCACTGACCCGGGGTGAAGATGCGGTGGAGAGGTGTTAGTGGGTCAGTGGGACATGATTTCTGACCTGGCAGGTTTACAGCTCCTTGCGTGACTGAAGCCAATCTTTATTCATTTAATTTTTACTTTCTAAGTGATGTGTAGATGTGAAGACTGTACGAGTTTCTATTACCCAGTGAGGAGGAACCAGCACCATCCGAAGGTGTGAAAAGTGTTGTCAGACCTTGGGAAAGTGTGATGTTCTGTGAGAAGTTGCGTAATACTTGTTTGTTTATTATATAAAAATTGCATTGAATTTGACCCATATACTGTAAGCAACTGCACTCTTTTAAAGCGGAAAAAACAGTAATTTTCCTAAACCAGGGTTTAGAAACCTTTTTGTCGGAAAGATCCATAAACACCAAATAATAATAAAATAAAAAGAACTCCTTGAGAGTCGTACCAGAGGTTTAAATACACAACGGCCGGATAGCCACAGCGATAGAAACAGCAGAAAATATTGCCAACGTCACACTACAACACAAACACATTCACAATGAGACGCTTATTGACCGAGGAGGCGGAGAACTAGATTGGTTGAAAATGGCCAACCAATGGCAACCCCCGAAGGGCACAGGGACACGCCCACTCGCCACCAAAAGTCCAAACGCAAAAATCTGAAACGCAAGGGGGAAAATTTTGAATGGAAATGTTGAGACTACAAGTGGAAAATAAAAAAGCGAAACAGTTTTTGTTCATTTTTGATTAATTTACAATAAATATTATTGATGCGGAATAGTTTTGATTTTTAACATTATAATATTTTTATGAAAGCTTATGAATTAATTTGTCTTTTAAACTTCTGGCACTAGCTTCACGTAGAGGCGGTCCTTACTCTGATTTGCAGCTGCGTTTTTTTTTTTTTTTTTTTTTTTTGCACATTCAGTATTTTATTATTTTTACGCAAATCTTCCGCTAGCTAGTATTTACACTCACAACTTACTTTTCTGTTTTTGAACTTGAGATACAGGGAGCGCTGGCTTTATAACTGCTTGAGAAAAGGATGAGTGATCTGACAGCAGTTTGTCTAGTCTAGTGTGTGTTGTGAGGTCTTCAATAGATTTTTATTTTTTTAATAGGCTAGACCAAATATTTTTGACCATATTTCATTGGAACAATTAAGAGACAAGACAAGATAATATTCCACGTTGCAGCAGCAGTGTAGTTATTGTAAATCGTATACACATTTGATCCTGTTCTTGTTTTATAAGATAAAAAGGTAATAAATACACTCATGCATATTAATGAGATATTTATTCTTTCAATATCTGTTGAATATTTGTTGCTACATTTTGGTGACACACTGTCTGATGCTGTAAACTCTGTATGTTTCATTTCTAAAGAGATGAATCATCTCTAAAGTCAGTTTCATTTTTAAGATTCATTCAAAAGGAAATGATCGTTTATACATGAGAAAAAGATCCGTCACTACAGAACACTTTAGTTCGTCTGTATTTATTGAAGAATGGCACGTAGCTCGCAGCTAAAGGAAGCACAACGCAGCAGAAGCCTTAAGATTGGTGTCTAAAGCTCATTGTCACGTACATGACTGGAGAGTAATGTAATCGGAGAAGGTACGTTTTACTGAACTCCTCCATTTTGTTCTTCTGGAAGCCTCAGCGTTTCCATGACACCCTGCTGTGATCCTCACTTGACCATTGTCAGTGATTCACTGGATCTGCTCTTCCTACAAGACTGGTCCGGCCTGTCTGCTTGGCCCGCGGCTGCACATTATAGAAGCACAACAGCGTCGACCTCAGATGTTCAGCTGTGAGTGTGCGGAGGAAGAACCCAGACCTCGGACACGGGCTTTCCCCAAGAGAAGGCCGCTGGGTATCGCTCCATCATGGGTGGTGAAAGCTCTCCGTGACCGCCACGACTTCCTGCCCCGGCGCTGTCACTCAGACGGGCGGCTGTGCACAAAGCAAAAGGAAATGTGGATGTCAGAAGTCCACTGGTGAAGAATTGAAAGCGCCTACATGCAAAGAGCTTCTGTCAGACACTTCAAAGCGGACGACAGGTTCACGGTGGAACCTCCAACAGCATAGAAGATCAAAGCTCAAGAGCTCCAGCCTTGTAGACATTTTAGCCATGTAGGGGTTTTTTTTTTCTTTTTTTTTTTTTTACATACTGTATTTATTGTATTTACGCAAATATAAGCACCCACTTTTTCAAATTTTCGACGCTCAAAAACTCAAAACTATACGCGTAAACATAAGCCCTTGTTTTTCCGTATTTCAAGTCAGGAACAATCGCAAATAAATAGAAACGCGTTGTATTAATCCTACAATAGGATCGCTACAATAGTCTTCACACCAGGTTGGATGAGCATGGACTGGTGCAAAGGATCTTGGGAAATGAATGATAGATAACAAAAAGTCGATTCTAGTGGTCAGATTTTCAAGTAAAACGACATAAAAATAATTTAAAAACATTTTTTTAGCTAAAAAAAAATAGGTTAGACCAAATGTTTTTGACCATGTTTTATTGGAACATTTAACGGATTAGATTAGATTCTTTATTTGTCCCACAAGGAGGAAATTTGGCATGTTGCAGCAGCAGTGTACTGAAGTTGTAAAAAGGACAACAGGATCAAAAGTATATATCGGTTTACAGTAAGATAAAAATGTAATATACACGCATGCTAATGAGATATTTAACATGCATAATAAGAGATTTGTTATCATAATGACAACATCTATGTTTCTATTTATAATAGTTATTGCTACATTAGGATGATCATGTTAATGCATGTTGATACACATGTCTTTTTCTCCCTAATATTGTACAAAAGTATTACACTAAATACAATATGTAAATATACTCTAGTTCAAATTAAACATATTTTTAAATTACATTTTTATTTTTTTTTCAAATCTGTGTAGATTAATGTCAGAAGTTAGTTATTTGAGTCTATTTTTGAGTGCCCCCCCCCCCAATAATTTTCCATTAGGCACAAAAATGTGATTTAGATTCAAATTTAAGCATTTAGCTTAATTCTCAATTCTGATAATAAAAGTAGCATCCAACATTGCAGTATTTAATGGTTAAACCAACTTCATGAGCGCGCTGTGATTGGCTATTCTCCATCCCTCCTCCTTGGACGCAATAATTACATGGATCTACAATTTGCGTAAAGAAACTAAATAATGACACCTGCTCAAATTGATACTAATTGCTCAACTCTGTATATTAATAACAAATGAGACAAAATGGAGACAAATGTTTGGTAATTAAATGTTTTTATTAATCAGATTAAATCACTCGGGCACTTTAGTTAGTTGGGTTATCTTTATCCAAAGCTTTTCATATTCATTTATTGTCCTTCAGTCTGACTGAGGTTCTTGTTGTGTTGTTGTGTAAATGCTGTGATCAAGTGTAAGCGAGTGCAGCGAATCAGATTAAGGACACAGAAGGCGTGTCGTTCAGGTCACAGCCCTTCATTTGTTAATTGATCCGAGTGTTAAGAAGAGTTAAAATACCTCTTTACTTCTTAAGCATCGCTGATTAACTCTAATCGCTTTAGCTGACATGTGGAGTAAAAGCCGTTTTTGGGGTGTTTGTCCCCCAAAGGTTTCGAAGGATTTTTTTTGTTGATTGTTTCCTTTTTTGTTTTGTTTTGATGATCAGATGAAATGTTGCAACCGTGTATAATCCAAAATGTTTACTGCTAATACCGAAGCTTTTCCCAGAACTCGGCCAGTATGATCCGTTTAATTGTGAAAAATGGATTTTAAAAAGCAATGACAGAAATGTTGTTTTATCTCTGGAGTGCAACACGTTTCAATGTCTTGTGCCGTTTTGTCAAGGTGTTTTTTTTTTTTTTACTGCATCTTAATTTTGATGACATTCTGTTAATTGGTGGGACCTACTGAGCATTTATAGATCTCATAAAGCAAAAAACGTGTTGTTTTTATGTTATTATATATACTTATACTGTACATATATAAAAAGTACAAAAATATACAAATTGGGAAAATGTGGTGCAATATATACGCGGTCTAAAATTAAAGTTCAGAAATAATGACAATTGTTTTGTTATTGTTATTTAATTTATTTTTTTTTAAATAATGACCAGACAAATTACAGATTTCAAGTATTTGTTTAAAAACTTTTCGAAAAACTTTTTTTTTTGTTTTAGTTTCTATACTATTAAACTATTTCTATACTCTATAGAAAATGCCATGAATTTGAAGGAATTTTTCCCCCAGTTATCTCGCCAATACAATGACATGCAAACATAAACTACTACATTCACTTCCAGTAAGTTATATACGTGTAATAATAAATATATAATATATAATTATTAATAATAACTTGCATTTTTCTATCATTTTTGAAAAGTGTTTAATGTTTAATATCTACCAGCTGTGCTATGGATTGAAAGTATAGTGAACTTTGCGTTTCTGGCCTAAATCCTCTTGGCTGAGACGCTTCTGAAGCTGGTCTCTTCTCTTCTCTTCTCTTCTGGCTACTCACTCCGTTCCTTTCCTCGCCGTGTGTTGCGTAATCAGAAGCAGCGTCTTGTAGGTATATCACAACCACTCATCTCCACCAGCATCATTCTGTATCACCAGATGTGGATCTGTTATTACAACGATATTATTTCTCCCCCAAAAGAAGCGCTTGACTGTTATAAACCATAAAGATTGAGGTTTTGTTAATCTGGTTTTGTCCGATATTGATCATTGTGTGCAGCACAAAATGAGATTACTTTTTATTTGTTTGGTTTGTGTTTTTTTGCGGCTGGTAAAGCGTGACATCTTTCCGAGATTTTCTTTTTATGTTCCACTGAAAGAGAAGAGTGTGAACTACAGCATCTCTTTAATGTGCCGGCGTGATCAAACCCCGTTTTAAAATGTTGTATTTTTCATCCGAGTTGCTTTTCATGTGGATGTTTTTTTTTTTTTTTTTTTTGTCTTGTCACCTTTCATCTGGATTTTAATGTTTGAGTGTTTTAAAATGTTTTAACGCTGGGATCGCCTCTCCTCTATCCCCTGACGGGATCTGTATTTTTAACCTTTTTCCCCATTATCTCTGTAAACACATGACTTTGAGTTCATTTCCTGTTGGCGTCCTCTTATATCTGATGCGTGTCGCTCTTCCTCGCAGGTGATGTGCTTTTCCAGATGGCAGAGGTCCACCGGCAGATTCAAGTGCAGTTAGAGGAAATGGTGTGTATCCTCCAGAAAAGATCTGACACTAGATTGGCTTATCTACACCAACCCGTTTATCAAAATACATTTTGGTTTTGCGTTGCACTTACAAGTTATAAGCGAGCCAAGTCTGGGTTTTTGCTCTGTGTTTGCATTTGGTTGGTTTGGCATCAGTTTCAGACTTAATATATCCGATTTAATTCCAAATCAAAATGCCAATATTCCTATTTGTAAATCAAATTTTTTTTTTACGGATTACAAAAATGGCTATAGGTCAACAAAGCTTAACCTGGAGTTTATCTGACTTGCATTAAAAATGACATTTTGTAAAATACACTTATCTTCAAAATAATCATCTGTTTGTTTCCTCTGTCTCTAAATGTTATTAAAGGTGTATGTAATATTGAGATATACAAGTTTCGTTTTATAAGTTTGTTGGATTGATCTTTATCTTTTTTTCTTTAGTTAAAATGCTTCCACAACGAGCTGCTGTCGGAGCTGGAGAAGAAGGTGGACTTGGATGCCAGATACCTGACTGTAAGTTCCCAGAGCATCGCACTCCTCCTCATAACCGTCCAGACAGTCCCAGTGCAATGAAACTCTAAAGTAGAGTCTTCTTCATGGTCACAGGAGACGTCTGGAAAACACCACCAGGCCTACACGCTGTGTGTGTGTGTGTGTGTGTGTGTATGCAATTCGTTTTAGTATTTTACTTGAGTAAAAGTGCGGATCCCTTACTGTAAAAGTTACTCAGTTACAAGTCACCAATTCCAGGAAAGTCGTAAAATATCCTATTGTAGAAGATGTATTTTACTCCAAGAAAAACACCAAGAAATGTGGAAAAAGGAGAAATTCTTCATTTGTGAGGTTTTGTTTTCTAATATGGAAATGAAATTTAACACCTCGAAGTTTCAGAATGGCAGAACAAAATGAATAAAATAGAGCAAAGTCAAAAGACAAACAATAAAAAGTCTCACCTCTCAGAGGACGAAATATTTTTTACTGCTTCAACAAAAGCTGGTTCTCAAAGTTCTTGGAACTTATTCTAGCTCTTTTTGGCCTGAAAATGAGGCCAGCGCTGATAACCGTGATTTAGCTCATAAATATCATTCAGTACCTTCATCATCCTGCAGATGGCCATATCACCTCATCTACCCAAGAAATTAACCGCAGTAGAAAAAGATGCCGACTTGTCACGCACTGTGATAATATAACATCCTCCTTTGTTTTGTGCTGATGTCAACTGTCTGTCGACTCTTTTGTCTTGCCGATCCTCAAGAGGAATTGCTGTCCTGACATGTCTGCAGATGTTTCATCTTTTCTCAGAAGGGCGTCTCAATTTTCTGCAGTCAGACTCATCACAACAACGAACATCTGAAATCCGGGTTCTTATGGGTGCATGAAATCCTTGAAAATGCTTTTTCATTAACTGAATTTTAAATGAAATGCTAGAAAATGCATGAAATTTTAATTATACAATGGAGTCTTGTAAGTGCACGTCCTCTGGACCGGATCCGAACTTAAGCGGTTCTCCCGCAACACAGAGTCTGGTTTCACACAAACTTCTGATTCACAGATTCCGAGAGTGAGACCGAGAGAGACGGACAGAAAGAAAGACAGATAAATAGTCTATGAATAAACAGGCCGTGATCACTATGATCCAGGTCTGATTAAAAGTGCAGAAAGTGGAAAGCCCTATTATTGCAGTGTTCCCAGTCAAAGTAGTTGTCGACCCGTAGTAAACCATTACAACGTTTACAAACTAAAACACACTTTGATAAAAAGGAAGAATGTCTAATTTCTTACTTTGAATGGTTAGAATACAAAGTGCGCCTATTATGTAAGTAAGGTCTACTAAAATGTAATGTCCATTTTTTTTTTCCACCAATCGCACAAAAATGTCTCCCGTTTCATTTTGATTGTGTTTAGGCATAGTTTTACATGTAAATTTTACCACAACTATATGGTGCTGGAAAAAACTTGAACATGGACTTTGAAAGTGGTTCAATGTTATCTTTTAGAAAGTGTAATAACCTTGTCAAAATGAAATGGCGTTTTGTACATTCACTTTGAGTTGCGTAGGTAGGCAGCAGGGTGTTGGAAGACCACTAGGGGGCCACTAATGATGGAGTAAACTGATGGTCGTCCTCGTAAAGTTGGAGGTCTGGAGCCAGCTTAGTGATGGATGTGGAGGAAAATAAATGACCTGTAATCAATGAACTATCTGCCCTAGTAAGATGAGAAGCTTGGACTGGTCCTAACATGATGAAGGCAAACCAAAATAGATTATTCTTCTCTTCAGTTCTGCTTCCCAACATTTTCAGCACACAAAAGCACATTCTTTGTCATCTATGTAAGTGAGTGTGAAAGAGCTGGAAGAGGTGTATCTTTAGACTGTGAGTGGGATGAAGCGGAGCAGTTCTTTGGGGGTTGGAGGAACCGGTTTTGGCGTCGCTTGCTGTCAAAGTGAATTTGGATAAGTTAAAACTTTGACGTCTCGTTCCGCAGTCTGTGGTTGTTCTGTTAAGAGACGGTGTTATTTTTTTCCACCGGCCTACGTCTTTAAAGCGTCATGTTCTGCTTCGTTACTGTAGGCCTGAGATTCTCCTCTTCTGACTTAAGCAATCATACTGCTCTGTTTAGGACGTTACCATCCCCTGAATCTCATGTTTTTTATGTTTTTGAGAAGGTTATCTGAAGTGTGATTATGTGCCCGATCCATCTGGAGTGTAACATGTCATTTCACACTGTTGGGAGCTTTCTACCAACCATCAGTCACTTTTCAGAAGCTACTGTAGTCAGCATTTTAAATCGGAAAAATATTGCACGGTCAAGACATTTTTCCTGGGAGCTTAGACGTTTCAAGAAAGTCTTTAGTGCCCGTGGTATTTGCTAGAATCCTTATAAAATGGGCTAGTGTCGTTAGAGGCAAACAAGGGCTTGGTGCTAATGATGGTCAGCGTCCGCAGGAAGTTCAAGGTCATAATAAATAATGTGTTTTATTTATAGGATTGCATTTTGAGACCATGGGCGTGAATGCCGTTAAACAGGGCAAGGTTAGGACAATTAGGGGGCTTGCGGTCTATGAGTTGCAACAGTAATACAATTTAGTTTTATTAAGTTCGATTATTTTTGCCCTTTTGAGGAATTTGCTTCTTCATTTATGGAGTGGTTTCTTCCGTCTTGGACTTGTGCTGACCGATAAATGATGATCATCAGCACAACGTCTATCAGGATTCGGGAAATGGCTTGTATGAATCCGTAAAAGCAGCAAATGTCTTTCTTCAAAAACAAGTAAAACAATTCTAATTGCTTATTAATTTTTTCAAAAATTTCATTTTCCAAGTTTTGTTACATATTTAAGTATGAAACTACGCTACTTTCATTGGCTTGTTTTTCCACCATTGTGGAAATGAAGTCACACACTTTACTATTAAACTAATTATTCAGATATACCATGTTTACGCGAATATAAGAAACTTTTTTCGCATTTTTGACGCTCTAAAACTTGTGGGGTGCTTATAATTGCTGATTTCAAATATGCGCGTAAATATAAGCCCCCATGTTTCCCTATTTCATGTCAGGAACAATCACATATAAACGGAAGCACGTCTTTATGCAGCGCCGTGTATATAATGTTAATCAATGTTGCGTAGGCAGACGTGCTACAGTATAAGCTTTTATTGCCTCAATAACTGTAATAAAGAATCATTAGACACGCAGCGACACCTAACAGAGACAAAATAATACTGGAAGAAGTAAGATTAAACACAGTACAATAATTTATATTACATCAAACAGAGACTACAAACCACGACAGAGTAGCTTAGCTTAGCGCAACCGGCTACAAACGAGTCCAATGTCATCGCAGAAAGAGTTGAAACACTCGAAAATTAAGAACACAGGCAAGGAGTAAAAATAATCCAAGGAACAGACACTTTCAAAACGCTCAGTCACTGCTCAGTGGATAAAAACACACGGCGTTGGGTAAACCGAGAGCTTAAAACGGGCCTGAGCTTGAAACAATTGCTCTGCGTATGTGCAAAGTCTGACTATTTAGTGCCTGAAAAATCAGGGGGGTGCTTATATTTGTGTAAATACAGGAGATGCTGTGACATTTGTGATCACTTAACAGCATTTCTTGTTAGCCATGACATAATGGCAAGCAAACTTTTCTGGCATTTTAAGATTGGGTGCAGGTATAGGGCCCAACATAAAAAATAATCCTCAAGGTCACCATGGTAACATCACAGCAAAGATTTGTAATAAAGTTGCAGTTAAAAGTATCACAGTAAAAGATCAAACAAATCATTGCTCTTCAAAAGGATAATGTAGTACGATGCAGCATTGTATTTCTCGACTATTCTTGTACTGTGCCAAACTTATTGAATTATTGATAAACACGCCATCTCCAGATCGTCTTCTCAATCGCTCCTGACAGCAATCGTTTATCAAAAACGCTCCAATTCCGTCGTGTCTGTGTCGTGCTGTGAGCTGTGATTGGACGTTGAGCTCCATCCCTCCGTCACTCGCTCCACATGCGCTTGTTTTTGATCACAACAGCGTTTCCTGTGGGAACCACCTCTCTTCCTCTCCGAACAGCATGTGTCGTCTCAGAATCAAAGGACGTTTGTAAAATGCCATTTTCATTCGCTCCAGCAGAGTTGCTGGATTTTTCGAGTACTGGCCAGTTTTAAAAAGCATTTCAAATCTAAAAATGACGAGTTGTTTGCTTTCTTTTAATAGATTGCATGTTTTTATGAGAAGAGTCCTGATATTTTCAGTCTGTGTATGCGGCTGCAATTGCATGAAATGATTTTTAATCCAAGTCAATTAGAATATTGTAACGCGCCTTGTTTAAATAAATCAAGCACTTACTGTACATCAATTATTAAATTTCATGTTCTCCAATGAAAACGCAGTCGGCGAGACGGCTCGTGGTGTTCCCGTGACTTTTGACCTTTTCATGCCTGGTGCGTTTTCTCCAATGGTCCGTTTGCTAACAATGCGCCTGTGTTGTTCTTTCCTCCCGAAGGCGGCTCTGAAGAAGTACCAGATTGAGCACAAAAACAAAGGCGAGGGCCTGGAGAAGTGCCAGGGCGAGCTGAAGAAACTGCGGAGGAAGAGCCAGGGCAGCAAAAACCCCTCCAAGTACGGCGAGAAGGAGCTGCAGGTGAGCCCACACACTGCTGCCGCCACGTCTGCGGGGACCGGAGGTGGATCCAGCGAGACCTCCTACATCATGCTAATGCTGGAACGCTTTCACCACAGCATGAATGTGAGGAACACGATGGGTGGGCACGCAGACGTAGGTGCAGGGTGTGTGTGTGTGTCGGAACACGTCCTACTGGCCTGATTGTGCCGTGTGAATGTCTGTCTTCAACCGGCGCTGAGATGCTGGGAAGATCAATAAGTGGAGAGCATGTGATCTCCAGCACAAGTGTCGCCCTACTGACCCTATTAGCTGCCGTCCACATGAATGCAGGGCTTTGTTTCTCGGCCTACGTATTGCTTGGACTAATCTAAGACTTGAATCTAGATCTGGAAATGAGTCACAATTTCTTTTTCACAATTTAAGATGACGATTCTGGATCGTTTTTTATCGAAATGTTTATCCCTGAAACTTGTGTTGTCAAACAGCAATATAATAACACAGATGACTCTTTGTTTTAAATGGAATGAAAAATAATGTGATGTAAAAGTAATGTTCACCATCAAACGTAATAGAAATAAACATACCATGGTACAGTATTGTATACAGTTAAGGACAAAAATATCTGTTTAAAACTACTTTTGAAATACTTACCAAACGGTGATTATTTTGTAGGGGGGCTAATAATTTTGCCTTCAACTGTAGATGAGTGTCATCGTCTGGTTTGAAACCGTAGTAGAGAACCACACTTCAGAATAAAGTCCTTTTTATCAGGTGCTAAAATGTCCGAGTTGTTGTCAGACATACTTTATCGCTGTTTCCTCACTCATTCTTCCTGTTAATTTAATGTTTTTTTTTTTTATTACCCTCACTTGGCGCAGGTAATAAGCCGATATCACACGTGGCTGTGCGTCCGCATCATCATCCTTTAAATGAAGGCGTCTAACCCTCAAAATACAACAGCTGCAAGATCAACTTTCCTTTTATAATATTTTATGGCTTGCATACGGCGGATTTCCTCCCTGTTGCGCACACACACACACACACACACACAAGCTCGTGGAGATCAGAGAGTTTGGCAGAATCGTATAAATGCTGGATTAAGATCACAAGGGGGTAGAATCGAGATTGCAATCTTTTAACGATTAATCGTGCAGCTCGTGCAGGAGATGAACATAAATCTACAAAAAAGAAAAAAAAAAACAACGTATTTATGCAAATAAGTATCAGATTTTTCACTTTTCACAAAAAAATACCGTACTTTCCAAAAACCTAACATTTCTGAGCATTTCCTAAAAGCTAACATTAAACACTTGGCTTAAACGTAACAACAGTTGCACAATTTTTCTTTGTAGCGCTCTGTTATTTAACGCTTCATCTTGATCTTGCTCTTCCTATTTATTCTTTTTCTTTTGTTTTCTTTTGCTAGGTTTATCTTGGCTGTCTAAAAAAATGCACTTTTTTTCAGAATTGGTTTTTATTGTAATTTCAAATAGAGAAGAGAAAGAACTAACTTCACTGTGTTTTTGTTGTCTATTTCTCTATGCTCTGTGATTTTCACTTCTTTGCATTCTCTCCATTTCTTGCACATTCTCTTCCATCTTTATTTTGTTCTAGATCATGCACTCCCCCTTTGTATTTTTTCCCCCTTGTCCCTCACACTCTTAATTTATCACTCTTTTTTTGCATTCTGTTAACTCTTCTTGTTCTTTCTATCAATTCCGACACCATTGTTTTTTTTTCAGTCTCTCTCTCTCTCTGTTTTGTTTGCTTTTCATAAAGCTCTGTCTCTCCGTCACCCACACTCTTTCTCCTTATTACTCTCTGTGTAGTATTCACACCCATTTTATATTTACTTTATGGTCATACCTGTAACTGAGGAGCAGTGGAGTGCAGGTTTTGACTCCGTCCTCGGGTGATGAACGTGTAGAAGCAGGATTTGTCTGCGGCGGCTGCTGCTGGTATCATTCACTGTTCTGTTACCTTGATGAACGTATTCATCTCCTGCCAGAAGCTCTGCAGAAATTCAGCCCGGGTTGGATTCAGTATCACTTCAAGTTACTCTGAAAGATAATACAGACTTGAGCCCAATTCATGTTAACACGCCAATAACAGGCCACAACACTCTCATAAAGACAAAGTAAAGATCTGACTGTAAATATTACTTCATTACAAGTTACAAGTCATCAAATCCAAGAAGACATGAGTAAAAGTCATAAAGTATTACATTTAAAAAGACTCAAGTATTTTACTTGTACTGAATTTAGGCTCCAAAAACACCACACCGTGCAAAAAAGTGCAACTGCTAAGTCATGTGATTTAGCTCATAAATATCGTCCAGTACCTTCAGCATCCTGCAGATGGCAATATCGCAAATACATTAGCAGAAAAATACTAAAGTAACAAAGTCCGTTTATTCAAGGACTTTACACCACTGTTTAAAGATGATAAATGTTTCTGCAGTAAAATAGTTGATCAGGCTTTTGTCAAAGCTATAGAGGTTTCTTTGTCATCATTATAATTCACAGAGTTTCTTAAGTGGTTTGTAAAGTGACAGGAACGACACTGCGATGAAAGATGTCACTGAATTGACGCAGATGTTCGGTTTATAGTTGTATTCATTAATATTAATGTTTTCACCGAGTTTGGGGCTTTACAGTTGCCAAGCAACCTAGTAACGTACAGTAATATCAGATGCGCAGTCACAGGTGGGCGCTTGCATTTTAATGGGACCCGTGTAATTAAGTGTTATATATACACAAGTTTATTATCCATTTGCATTTTATGAATTAATAGTGTGTTTACAAAGGCAGTCGGAGTATTCTGCTTCTAAAGATGCTATGGCTGATTCTCGTTTTCTGCATGTTTTTCCATAAATGTCGCCTCGGGCCGGAGCGTAAAAAGTCGACTCGCTGAAGAGCCGCGGGAAGGAAAGTCTGAGAGCGTTTGTAAATCACGGCTGTCGCGGAGAGGAGATCCTCGGATTGTGAAATACGGGGGACGTTGGGAGAACGGGCACAAATTGAATCCTGCGTCTGTCGTTGCCGGCGTGTTTTAAAACCACTTCCCTTTATCACTCCGACTGACGACACGTCTGTGTGCACACTTTACACTTCTTCTCGTCTAAATTAGATTCAGTCTCTTATTTCCCTTCTTCCTGTTGCTTGCGAAATAATTAGTCGTCCGAGTCCCTCTGAAGATGCTAATTAGCTAATTATTCCGCTGGCTACGGTGGTCTCTGGGATGTGCGTTTCGAGCGGAGGTCTGCGCCGTTCACACTAGCCGCGATATCACGGTTTAACAGGCGTGTCATGTCTGGGAACAGTGAGAGTCCGGGAAAAGCAATTAGGCTATCTACTGAAAAGCAGGACCACTCATCTCGGGACCCCGCGTTTTTCCTTTGGAGGTCTGAAGGGAAAGACTGCGTGCCACAGGATGAAGCGCTGCGGAGGAGGAGAAATGAGAGGAGCTGTGTCTATATCAGGCCCACGCAGCGGGAGTCACAGCAGGAAGAGTTTAAGACGGAGAGGACGTGGTATTCAAGATCGGGTTGCCGCCTGCACTAAAACCGATTTTTAATTGGTTTTTAACTCGTTTTTTTTTTGGTTCCCACTTCTTGGCCTTTGGATTTTAGGGTTAATGTGTTGAATTGTTGTGGACTTGTAAGATGAGAGTTTGACACGGAGTCACATGACCTCGCTCGGCTTTTGATTGAGCAGGTCTGACGGCTTCCACGTATGAAATGAAGGGTCCTGCCTTCTCCATCCATCAGTGCTTTCTCTCGCCTGTCCTCCTGCTCATCGCTGTCTCGACCTCTGATGCATCTATTCATCACACATTCATCTTCCGTGTCGCTCGTGGCCTCGTTTCACCTGATTCCCGCCCGATCACTTCTACTTTCAGACGTGGAGTTATTCGAGGCTTCTGTGCTAAATGGATCTTTTCAAAATCCAATTAAAAAAAACAAAGTTATTGAATTGTTAGTTCTTCAACAGTTGTTCCTCCCGTTTACAGTATGAAAAATGACGTTTTCTGTGTAATAACGCATTTATTTTTTTATTGTTGATTTATTCAAAGTTTTTTATAAGCCCATGAAGCATCTCTAATCATGCATTTTCTAATATCTTGTCCCCCCCATAGCTCCATTTTATTTAAATTATAGGTGACTTGTGTAATATAACGCGTAAACTTTTTATACGTTATACAGCGAATATTTTATTTTATGCTAATAATGTGCAAACAATAGGAATAATGTATATATGCGTACAAATTGTATTTTTGTTAACGTGAATACATACTCTTGTTAAATGACATGTACAGTAAACATTAATTACTGTACAGTAAACGTTAATTTTGTCACTCATTAGGAAAAAATCTATTTCTTTATGTTATTTATCTGTTACAATGTATCATTGTACGTACAGTATATCCATGTCAGCTTCATTGGTGTAAAACTAGTGCCAACCTGTGGCAGTGAGGAGAAACTGCATGTTACTTCCACATTCAGCCCTCGATCAATGTCTCTCCAGAAACTCGTGTCTGTGGGAGATCCAGAGCAGATCAGGAAGCTATGGTAATGCCTAATGTGAGATGATGGCGACGTGTGCTCCATTATATCTCCATCGCAGAGCTTATCAGACAGCCACGACGTGGAGATTTCTCTCCATTAGACTTCTGACTCCTTTTCATCTGAGCTCATCTGTTGGTAAACTTGTCTGTGTGGTTGCCTCCACCGGCTCTCGATGGCGTCTGAAGTGTCTTTCTCATTTTCTAGCTTTCCTCATCATTTGTCTCATTCAGGCCAAAATAAGCCGAGCGCGGGACGATCCCAGTGGGCGACAGGGAGTCCCGCTTTTAGTGGCCGATTCCAATTCAACCACAACACTACAACACCTGGTCTTTAGAGATGATGAGATCTGTAATGGTTCTGACATTTCTGTAGGCCGAGATCTCCCACTGTGAGTGGATGAGAGAGACGGCGCAGTGATTACGACCCAATCAGCCTAGAGCAAGGCAGAAAAAAGGCATTTAGTTTGCAAATGAACATCTACTTGACTAAAAAAGTAGTGTTTGTGTATTATAGTTGATTTGCGAGTTTTAAGCTATTTAAACGTGAGCACAAGTATATTTAAGTAAACATTTTTTTTCTTTATTAAATGTAAAAAATATTAATTATGCAAAAAATGCAATACATCACTAAATATATTATAAAAGGGTTAGGGTTAGGAATTCGCAATGGTGTAAAAAAAAGTGCGATACTGTATACATACTGTATATAAATATACTATATATATATATTTATGTGTGTGTAAATATATATATATATATATATTTATATATATATATATATATATATATATATATATATATATATAAATGTGTGTGTATATTATTATTGTTATTGTATAGTTATTTTGAAATTGTAAGCAGGCAAATTGCATTTCTCAAGTTTTTAAAATTTGACTTTTTTTTTTTTACACTTGTATTGATTATGTAATCAAGCGCACTCACTTTGATGCAGACCTATTTGGATGTTTAACTAATTACTGTTGTATAATACAATATTTGAAATGATCAATCCATATTTTAGTCTGCATCATATATGACACACATACTACACATGTACCTGCTCACTCCATGTCAGTTATTTGTGGTGCTATTGACATCTGTTTGAAATGAGAACAAATGACTTGATCAAGGTGTCAAGCCTCACGCGCGTGAAACATTGCACTATATAAAATGTTCCGAGAGTCGCCTCGCACTGAAAGATTTTTAAGGTTCCTGCTTAGAATTTACGCAATGAAGTATAGTCTACGGCGAGTAGTTTGTCATTTCAGGTCTGACAGCACAGACACATTCATTCTGATGACAAATAACGGCTGAAGGTTCCAAAGGTTTTCTGGAATATGTTTAGTGCTTCACTTTAAACCAAGTTGAACTTCAGAAGAAGCCAATGGCCAACTGACTTCCGCTGAACAAGCTAAGGATGTCCCGATACAGCGTATTAACTTCCGACACGATACCGATATTGCAGCCTTTAGTACTAACCGATACAGATCCGATACAACAATCAGGGCAAAACATGAATACTTTTGTTCACTGTTTGATCTAACCTTTCATACATTCCACACAACAAAATAGGTAAAAGTCAGCAACTGAAAGTATAAAAAAAATGTGTCTGTTAGTTGCATACATTTGAACCTTTTACATGAGAATATATCAAAAAGAATTAAAGATCAAATATTAAGACCCTACAAAATATCTTTATTGAATAAACAAATATAATTGTTAAACCGCAAATTACTAATTAAAAGTCACTGACAGTATTTTTTTTTTTTTTTTTTAAACCACCGGCAAATGGTAGGATTTTCAATTAATAAATAATTAAATTTATCATCGAGCAAAAAAAACTGGCATGTCTTTTCTGTTAAGGTTCATGTTTTTTTTTTTTTCATGTTTCACTGAGCCACAGTCTTTTTCGCACATTGAGAAATACTGCTCTCTTTCTCGCTCTTTTCTTTCGCTATTTCGCTTGCAAGCAGTGTTGTGATAAGAGCCGTAACAGAGTTTAGAGCGAACTGGACTGCTTATATCGGAGATTTTGAACCCAGTCCAATATTATACGCTAGAGTCTTTTATGCCTGAAATCGGACCCATTTCCAATATCAATATCGGACCGGGACATCCCTAGAACAAGATGGTAGTGAAAACTGACTCTCCTTTGTGTTTGACTTGCAGTACGTGGAGACCATCAGCAGTAAGCAGAGCGAGCTGGATACCTTCATCGCCGACGGCTACAAAACCGCACTGTCAGAGGAACGTCGGCGATACTGCTTCCTGGTGGACCGCCAGTGCGCCGTGGCCAAAAACAGCAGCGCCTACCACGGCAAGGTGAGCACCAGAGCAGTTCCACAGTCTCTCCGGCAAAGTGGCTTAAGACGGCCGCAGTTGCCATGGCGATCAGCTTTCACGGCCATCTCCATTCGCCACAGACTGAAAAGATGTCTGCTTTAGGTAATTCACACCGTGTGAGAGTTAATTCACAATGACACGCTCCA
Organism: Paedocypris sp. Pulau Singkep; assembly: GCA_017309775.1. Lineage (NCBI taxonomy): Eukaryota > Metazoa > Chordata > Actinopteri > Cypriniformes > Paedocypris > Paedocypris sp. Pulau Singkep. The sequence continues at coordinate 762,687 of MU204432.1, forward strand.
AACTTCATAACGCTAGTCCTTTTGGCGAAATGTGACGTTCATCAACCTGTCCGTCTTCATTGGCGATACGTCGGACGCAATGGGCAGGTTTCACAGGAGCATCTACTTTGAGGTTTTGAGGAGCATCCTGTCCAGCAGCTAATCAGTCTGGAGGCGTGTGTGGGATGAGATCAGATCAGGAAGGGCGCGCTAAAGAGAGGGAGAGGAGAGTTTTTGCATCAGGACCGCGAGTGAGTCAGCAGGAGTAGGCGGCAGGACGGAGACGAAGGCCCTGCACCCACACTGGTTAGTGGTCCGAGAAGTGAGAGACCCATTTACCAGCCACTCACATTGATAAAGCAGCACAAAGGATTGGCGCAGAAATGCGTTTAAAGCGTCATTACAGCACGCTGAAAGGTTTTTGTCGCGCAGCTAAAAATCACAACGCCTCACTCGCAATGAACCAAGAACTTCCTCTTCAAACCCTCAGGTTGGCCGCCCACCAGCAGAGTCACGTCAGTACATCACATGAGGTTTTGTTCACTCTCAGAAAGCAAGGATGATTTAACAAGTCGAAGGAAAATGCCTGAAAGCGTCAAAGTTTTACAAATTGCTTGGTTTCTTTAATCTTTTAGAGATTTAAAAAAAGTAGTTTTTTTTGACAAAGTGTTGACAAAATGACAATTTCTGACACACACAGTGTTGGCTGTACTGTAATTACTTGTCATTTTAATAACAAATCACGGTTTATTTTTAAGTTGCCGTTACTTATCATGTACTTGCGTTTTATTTTTCAAATAATTAAACTCGCTGAATATTATTATTTAGTTGTATGAATTAACCTTATTGTGGTAAATGTTTTTAGCTTTTTTCCTAAGTGCTGGTAGGAAACTTCTGATCAGCAAAACTTGATTTAACTTTGAAAAACATTATTGCAGGCTGCATTTGTTAAAGAAGAGAATTTCCTACTAATAACTCAAAATATTATATGTCGTAATTAAGGTGGTAAGAGTTTGTGTGAGATTATCCGTATATCATTATATACTGTACCTTTACCTTACCAACGTGTATACTAAACAACTGCATTTGATAAATCACTTGATTATTGTACAAATCTGTAAAGCGATTAGTGTTTGTTTGTGTGATCATTTTGATTTGAAATAGTCCTGAAAAGTGTTACGTGTGATGCATCTAAAAGATAAATAGTTAGATCTAGGTTAAAAAAATGTGACATTTAATATTACATTTACATACCAAATCATTGTGCTCTTATTTAGTTTTTAAGAACAACACAGGCTTGGCGATATTGAACTTCTGTGAAATATGCAAATATCCGATCATCTCGAGAAAATATGTACCAAGACATAATTGTCAAGCTATTGTGTGTGTGTGTTTGTAGGGTAAAGACCTGTTGACCCAGAAGATCCCGGTGTGGCAACAGGCCTGCTCGGACCCCAACAAGCTGCCCGACAGAGCCATGCTCCTGGCCCAGCAGATGAGCGCCACCTCCGCCACCCACCTCTCCAGCCCTCTGCACTCATCCACTCAGGGCAATCTGGTCATCTCCGATCCCATTCCCGGAGCGCAGCCCCTGCCCGTGCCTTCTGAGCTGGCTGCTTTCATGGAAGGTGGTCTACCGGGGGTCAGTATCCAGAAGATCCACTTCCTACACAAGCTATACAGAATTCAGTTCTGCATTTGTGTTCCGCATGTGGGATGAATATTAGAGAGACGAAACATTTAATCATTTCAAATCTTGATGCGTGTAAGCGAGTAAAATTGCATTTCCATGCTCTAGTGTTTGCGGGTCATCAACTGATTCAACCTCTCAAAAACTAATTTCACTGTCATTGAGTGTTTCGCCTCCGAAGAGGCTGAATAACTGAGCGTCTACACCAGGGATGTTCAACTGAAACTTAAGTCTGGTTACACAATAGTTTTGGGAAGCAACTGTCCCGAAGATAATACTATTTATTGCGATACACCATATTTATGCGAATATTATGCACTCCTTTTTTGTCAAATTTTAGAAGCTCAAATACAGACATGCATAAAAGCTTTCATTAGCTCAATAACAGAACTAAAGAAACATTAGACACGCCTCGACACTGGGACAAAATAACACTGGAAGTAGTAAGATTGACAAGCCACATGCGGGTAGCTTAGTGCGGCAGGCTACAAACAAAGTGCAAAGCGTCATCGCAGAAAGAGAACAGTCGAAAATGAAGAACACTGGCAGGAAATAATAAAATCTAAGGAACAGACGCAATCAAAACGTTTGGAATGATAATATTTGGCTACAATCATCTTGCCGTCTGTTATAAAGCGGCTTGAGCTGAAAATGTAAATTTCTCATTGTTGGGACAAATAGCGGTCCTTCTTCTTCTTTTTCCTTTTCCTTTTTCTCTTCTTCTTCCTCTTCTTCTTCTTTTTCTCCTTCCTCTCTTTTATTTTAGGTTAACCTTTAACAATTGAAAGTGTTCTTAATTCCTTTGAAACCTTGAACTTTCTCTCGTTGCCGATGTTGTAAAGATGTATTCTAATGAGCCAGATTCTAATCCACAGGCCAGAGACGAGCATCGCTGAATCACACAGCCATTCCGCCTCCTCTGCACCAATTTGTTCGCACACGTGTCAGTTTAAAAGTGAATTGTGTGTTTACAGCGACTCATGGGCCCTGATGGCATGTCTCTGGTCAACGGGACGACAGGAGTCCACGGGGAAGAGTACTGGTCAGAGAGAGGGGTCTCTCACGGAAGACCCCCGTCCCCCCAAAACCAGACTCAGCCGAGTCAGCCGCAGAGACAGGTCAGCGACGTCTATTCTAACACCCTGCCGGTCCGCAGGCCCCAGCCGGCAAAGAACAAGACCACCGTGGGTAAGGATCATCAGTCTTCTGTTTGGATTGTTTTTTAAATACAGTCCATTCCTGTTAATTGGGACCAATGTTGGGTAAGTTACTTTAAAAAAGTAATTGGTTGCTTATCACTTAGTTCAACAGATTTGAATTTTAAAATATTTTTGGAAAAATTTTGGAACTTTGTATCATTGTAAATACTGCGTCTGAATAAAAAGTAACAAATGCTCCTCTAAATACTACTTAAAATTCTTGTAAGACCTTTTAGTAATAAATCATTGACAAAAACATACCAATAAAACATGAAATGGCTTTCTGAATCACCTTTATTGCATTCAATGAGAAATATTTTATAATATTTGAAGTTATTAGTAGAAAAAGTAACCACCTTCTAGGTAAGAAACAGAATCACTCAAAGATTAAAAATATTCTGCAGCAATAAAAGCGCCTTTTGACAGCGGCCGACAGTTTATTTTTCTCTGCAGTACATGAATATTGCGTCGTGAATATTTGTGTTTGGTAAACCAGCCACAAGCTTCAGCCGAGTCCGACGTCTCTGCTTTTAATACGACTATCGCAAACTGTCGCGAAACAACAATTTGAAAGCGGCAGAGAAATATTATACCATTAAAAGATAAATTAACAAAATTAAATAATGACATTCCGCAAGTTTCATTATTTTCCAATGTAACACAAGTATTTTAGAATTAGCTGTAATTAAAAAAAAAAAAAACCTACCGTTAAAAAAATGAACCGTAATCAGTTACACTTCTTAATTAGTGTAAAAGTATTGTAATTACAGTAAGCCGTTACATCCAACAATGATCTGGACACGACCATTTTGCCCCAATTAAGCAGATGAGATATGATGAGGACTTTAGGATTCCAGCGTCCCAGTTAAGCAGAGTGGACTGTGTCTGTCCTGTGTGGGATTAGTTTGAGCTCCTGGATTATTGTCTTCAGGCGAGACGCGGACTCTGCCCCGGTCCAGTTCAATGGCGGCCGGTCTGGAGAAGAACGGACGCTCCCGTGTGCAGGCCATTTTCTCCCACGCCGCCGGGGACAACAGCACCCTGCTGAGCTTCACCGAGGGCGACATCATCACCCTGCTGGTGCCCGAGGCCCGGGACGGGTGGCACTACGGGGAGAACGAGAAGAACAAGATGTGAGCAAGATGCGTCGATTATTAGGATATTTAACATCTTAAATAAGGTTTTAATAAAGGTTTTTTTTTATTTTTTAGGAGAGGCTGGTTTCCTTTTTCATACACGCGGGTGTTGCCCGACACTGAAAGTGAGAAATTAAGAGTAAAGTAAGTGTCCTTGCAGATTAAGACCATGATTCCGTCTGTAGTTCTTAATCTGTAGTCTAGAATTCTTTCTGCTATAGTGAATCCCCTTTGTGTTTAAACGAGTCTTTTCCTGACGTTTATCTTGAAGTCTCCACCACGGGAAGAGCAGCAGCACTGGAAACCTGCTGGAGAGAGAAGACATGTCCTTGCCCATGCCCGACTACGGCTTGACCGCTCGACTTCTGGCTCAGAGTCTAACACAGTCTCGACCTCGACCCTACAGCATGGCAGGCTTTGCACAGGTACACACACACACACACACACACACTTCGTCAAATTGTCGTATGCATGAAATTGGTTCCTTCTCATAATCTAACTACTAATCTCGGTTTCTCTGCATGCGTCTTCTATTTAATGGAAAGTTCTTTGAAAATGGACCTTTATTCACCCGCATGTGATTCATAGTTCTCTCCGTGTTTTTTTCTTTTATAAGTCGCCTCAGACTGTTAGGTGACGGACAAGTGAAAAGTAGAATTATTTAAAATAGCGTGTGTGTGTACACGGCACGCACGTATATAAACATACATACGCATCATTGAAAATTATATACTGTGGTACCCCGACTTAAGAGTGTCCTAGATAACGAAAATCCCAAGTAACAAAATGCGTCACTACGCAAATGTAAAAAATCTCAGGGATTTGGGTTGACCCGCTGTGTCATTATATACTGTACCTTTATAAACCCTGCCAAAAGGAAAACTAAACAACTGCTATGTTACGTGTTTTTTTATTCATTTATTACCAAAATTTGATCATTTATAAACATTTTTGTCTGAATTTTCATGGCACTGATTAGATGGATTACATGACAAAAGCAGCTCAGTCAGCAAACGTTTTGCCAAACGAAGCGGCTCTCTGCACGGAATAATTCGGAAAATCATATCAGGGTACCACTGCATATATGTACACATCAAATTATTTTAGCTATTAGCAACATTTTATGTATGAATGGCTTTTTCTGTAATAAAAGTTATTATTGTTAATAATTGCACATAACTTCAAATGACTATACACACATTTTCTGCCACTTATGGAGTTTAATCACTGAGACTTCTGGTCGGCCTTGTGTTTTAATGTCGTGATCTGCTCATACACAAGCCTGTAATGCGGCTTTGTAATTTGACTTTATTTGAAAGTGAATAAGGGTTTCATGGAAAGAACTTTCCGTTTACTACTTTAATTTCGGGACAATTTCTAATCAAACTGGGAATGAGATGCTCGGCCTCTCCTGAAATCTTTCTTTACTAATTGCAGCCAGCACTAGAGGATTATGACAATCAGTTTGCCACGAGGTAAGATCTCCTGATGAACAGATAAGCCGTTTAGAGATGGTGAAGTTCTGTGTATTGTGTTCCGTTAGCCGTAGACTTGTGTCAGTGCTGCGTCCCCTTAACTCTGGCTTGCTTATGCTACTGTAAGTGTGCAGTGCAGTGCTGACCTGTAAGAGCCCAGCGCTTTAGTTAGTGTCCACTGTACACGGTTGGACAGGTTGTGTTTCTTAGGAGTGTCTGAAAAGTCTTGTCGTGTTCCACCGTGTGGACGAGTCCATCTTTCTGTGTGTGTGTGTGTGTGTGGATGGCGGGATCAGAATCGCTCATATGTACGTCTTGTGTTAAGCTCACGACTTACGGTGCAAAAGCAAGGGATATACTGTAGTACATTCCTGTCACGTTATTTTAAGTTGAATTTATATAGATTAAGGTAGTCGAATTTGTCTTTTGTTATAGAACACATTAAGGGACCAACTTAATTTTTTGCTAAATTAAAAATGTGCTGTATAAATTCACTAAACATAAACTCAGTCTGAGAAAAACTCCGCTATGGCCTGAAGAAAAAATGGCCGCTATGCAGAATTAGTAAATTAGTGATAGTGATTAGTAATAAATTAGCGAAGTATATGTAGTTAAACATTTACTCTATCATAAAATACTACAGTGAATCCACAAATAGGGAAAATATAGGGAATAATCCATTAAATAAAGTAAAAATAATATTATTTTTAAATAAATTATAATTTGTTTTATTGTTTAAAAATATTGTTGAGATTAAGATGTAAGTAATCGTCAATAAAATGATTTGTATCTAAATTAAATCGTTATATTTTTATGAAGCCAAATAATAATATAGATCATATTTTTATACTTGTTGTTCTGCATATAGTCCTATTGCTTTATTATAATAATATAGTATATTATTAGATTTTAATTAAGTCTTTTTTTATATAGTCTATTAGGTTGGACAGTTGATGTGCAGTAAATGGTATGTCATGATATGAATGTAAATATTCTATATTTAACATTTTATCAATGTGATTACATGTTATTTGAGCGACATTGCCAGCATTTTTAGACCCTTCTTAAGCAATCATTATCTTTATTTATTTATTTTTGAGTCATTCAACTCTAATAGTGTAAAAGAAATCCAAAGTGGTCATTTGTAGTAATGAAACGGACCTGTTGCATTTCACGTTGTCTCCTGGCTGTGACGTCTGAGCTGGATCAGTCGACTCCTGAAATGCCCGTTTGTGGCTGTCTTGTCTTTTTCTTCATTTCTCTCTGAATGTGTCCGACCTGGCAAGCTTCCTTCTCTCTTTGTTCCGCAGTTCCGATGGCAAATTGATTTCGACAGTGTGAACACAGAGAGACTGTGAGACACGCCCCCTACTTCCCTTAGCCCCTCCCCCTCTTAAGCTCTGCCTCCACTCACTCCTCCTCCAATGGAAGAGGCCAGTCTCATCCCTCCTTTCTGTGCTCTCTTCCTCCCTGCGTCTTGCCGGGGCGATAGTGGCGGTCGGGTGTGGTGGGTCGGGGGGGATCTCTGAGAAGAACGACCGGAGCTCATCTCGCCTGTAGTGATGCTGTGGACTCCAAAGAGACTGCTTACCACTTCTCCTCTTTCATGCATGAGCACACGGTTTTCGCTGTGGTGATTGTATTTTTAATGGATTTATTTTTGAAATGACATCCTCATGTAATAGTGCCACAAGTGACGCGAACTTGCTATTTTGGATCCGCTCTGCGAATGACAACGCTCAATGTCTTTTCCGAGATGTCATGTGCAACGAGGACTTTTATTTTGGATTATTGCTCTTCTTTGTTGTTCCGCTGTGCAGAGTGTACTTCCTCTGTGGTTTCCCAGAGCAATCATTGTGAGTTCCTCCTGCTTTTCCCCGGTGCTCGCACGAGCGTAGATTTCCCTCTGTCCACGATATCGCAACCATTCCGAGGGAAATCTCGCCGAGACTTTCGAGTAAAGGTTTCACCAGCCTTCCACATACCGTATTCTTCGGACTATAAGTGCACCGGAAAACAAGGTGCATCATTCATAAACGTCTATTTCGTTATATTTTTTTAAACACTTTTTTTTTCGGATTAAAAGTCATTTTTTAAGGTTTTGAAATGCGCCTTATAGTCCAAACAATACGGTACATGCATGAAAGAAAAGTGCCGAGCGCGAGTCGTCCCATTAAAGACACATTTCCTGCTCTCGGAACTGTATTGAAATGCCTATTCTGGATTCCAATGCACAAATGATGTACAAAATATTGAAATTGAATTCTAAAAGTCGTTTTTATATGTGAATATGAATGGATTCACGGCTTTCTAATAAAACATGTTTATAAAGGAGATGCAAGGATTCTGGCTGCGTATTGACGGTGTAGTCCTCACTTTTTTTTTCGGTTTTATCGCCTTATTTTTATTTAAAAATAGACAAACGTTGGGGACAATGCGCAAGGAATGAGTGTACGGATCACATTATGCATGCCGAGGAGGAACGTCTTGATCATTGACCTTGAATGTATGGTGACTTTTTACTAAAAAGAATAAATCTCTATATATTAATAAAACACGTGTTCAAATGAAGGTTTATTACTTGGATTTAGCTCGATACACACTTCCCATCATCCTCCTGGGTCGTCCTTCCCGTCCAGCAGGCCATGAATCTGAGGAGCACACACTTCTGTTCCAGCATAGGTGTTTGTTTATGTGTATCTCCATGTTGTGTGTGTGTGTGTGTGTGTGTGTGTGTGTGCGTGCTGGCTTCTTATCTTCCCTTTCCCCTTCTTCCAAGACTAAAGAATCCGACAAGTGTGTTTCCCAAGCACGTGACGGGTTTGACGTGCTTCTCAGGAGTGTTTGCTTCTACAAACCTGGCCAGACCTTTCATCCCGCACTATGTTTTGACCCTCATCCTTTACTCATGAGCATCAGAGCGAAACCTCATCCATCTTGATTCTCTAACCAGTGTGAAAAGCCCAAACGCCATGTCACGGAGCATCTAGCGCCACATTAACACTTGGAAACGTAGGCATGCTTGTCCCGGCCCTCAAGCTCAACTTTACCTTACCTGCCGTGTCCCGCAGGACCCCCGTAAGTCACCAGCCTCCATCGCTGCTTGGCCAACCAATCACCTCCTTCCTTTCCCTTGCTTGCTTCTCATTGGCTGCTCTGTGGTGTCACGTGGCCTCCTCCTCTCTGGTTGGCCCTGTTACGCGTGTGAGTAATTCCGAGGCAGCCAGGCGCAGGAGGTAACCTGCACTCTAACTTCTGCATGCGTCTCATCTCTGGAACCGTTTGCATGTCTCCAAACGCCATTGACTCTCGTTCGTGTGTGTCAGAGGAATCCGCGAATGCCTTTCCGTAATTCCAATGGGAAGACACGTTTTGTTTAGTTGCTAGTGAGCAGTGGGCCGATCGGTGGTACTGACCGTGTTTGTTCTTCACCCCTTCTCGTCTAGTGACCGCTCCTTGGAGATGTACTTCAGGCAAAGCATGATGGACGACCGAACCGCTCCGCTCTACTACTAGTGCGCGTTACCGCCCTCTGCTGGTCGCTCTGTGTCACTGCACCAGCCGGCGGGGCAGGGAATGGAAGCGGCTGTTTAGTGCTCTTAGCTGGTTCCAAATCTGGGTGGTAGTTGTGGGTTGCGGGACCCTCTTTGATTCATTTAAGGGTCTTTTACAAGGAATGAATGTGAACGTGTAACGCGATTTGGTTTTATTTGTACTAGTGCTTTCTGTGACTTAGATGAAGCGCTTTTTTTTTTTTTTGTTCTGGTTTTTTTTTTTTCGGAGAGATTAGGATTAAACTGAAACGCAGAGCGCCTTCCTGCCGTTCTAGTGAGTGACATCAACCCGACTAGACAACTGTACGTTAGTTATTCAATGCAATATTCACTGCAACGTGAACACTGCGCCCATGCAGAACTTTGCCTTTTCTTGCAGTTGTGTGCGCGGTGCAATTATTCAGGAGAAAAAAGATTAGTCACGTGATCAATGTTAGCTGAGGGATTAGCTCTTAAATTGATTAAAGTTTACTTGTCACTTGTGGTTTTTTTTTTTTTTTTTTTGTTATCACTGGAGATTAGTAGTTGTGGATGATTTTGTGAGGTTTTGTTTTGTTTGTTTCTTTCTTTGTCTGTCAGCTACTAAGATATTTTGTTCTCACTGAGCAACGCTGTTGAATAACCTTCACTTTCGCTGAACCGTAAGGAAATGATGCAATTGCTGGTTCTGTATATATGATGTATTTTTCTGCTTTTCCGATAGAGTAATCCTGACAGAAATCACTGTACTGATTGACGTTACACTGTATGACACTCCGCTTTGTTACGGTTATAAACGGTAGAGTAAGACTGTACGTGTAACGCGGGACAAACCACCTGATTTTCTTTCTCCTGCTTTGGACTTTTTTTTCATGTTTGTGTTGGCCATTTCTGTACCTTATTTATGGAGAAATGCAAGTGTGTGTGAATGAAATAAAAGGTAATTATTGATGAGTTTACTGCCATTGATTCAGATTTCAGAGATTATAGACATAAATGTTTCATCATTGATTCTGCAACTGCCCTCACGGTTTCTCTGTGGTCAGTTCTACAGTCTATAAGAATTACTATCCAATGCTTTATGGAATAAATTTATGTTGCTGTTTTTATTTTAATGTATTAATGTTGACAAGAAATTATGTTTCGTGTAAATCAGTCACACTACTACATAGGAAATGTGTACTCTCATTTTGGCTAGTTTTATCTAGTTCATTTATCTTTTATTTTTTCCGTTATCCATTTTTATTATTCATTTTACCATGAGTTGATTGAACATTTTTAACGAGGGACAAATTTTACAAGTTTTATAAAATGATTTTCTGGTGCTGACACCACTGTTGTTGGTTTGATTCCCCGATTTCCCCGAAATTCAAGTGAGAAAAGTCCAAAAGCATGACGGATCTTTCACAGCGGTCACAGGCACAAGGACAAACTGGAGTGGGGTTTATTTTGAGAAGAATACAGCACGCATGAGTCGTGAGGACGGCAGGAACAACACAACGCTCTCTGGCAAACAAGCGTTCAGCTGAAGTGCTGCTGTTTTTCACCGAGGTAAAAAGGAGACGGTGCTACAGCGGATCAAGGCCAATGTACATTACGTTTGAACAGCTTCTCGTTTAAAACGCTCTGTCAGGGTCAAATAGAAGCAAAGTGGAGCTTCTGAAGCATCGTTTAGATTCCGTGGGTTGCTGACATGATGTGCAAATGCAATCGAGGTGGTTCGTTCAATCGCTCAACGTTGCTCAAACTCCTCCTCGAATTTTGGGTTCAAATTAGGTCGTATTTGATGTGAAGATTGGCAGAAGCATGTAATGCAACTACAGATTAGATCACAGTGTGGTAGGCGGAAAACTATCCTTAAGGAACGGTTTTATCCATTGGCACCTAAATAATTCGTAGTTTGGTGGGTTTATTAGATATTGGTGCCGGGAGTCATCAACACAAATTAGCGAATTTGGAAAATTACCCATGTGAGGTTTAAAGTCTCTGATTGGTTCCTTTTAGTTTATTCGATGTTTATTGTTGGCTGGTTGGTTTCCTGTTGTCCCATTTAAAAGCACTGAGCTAATATGTCACCATAACTTAAGTGCAAGTGTTGATTGGGACCCTCTCCATAGTAGGGTTCCTTTACATGGCGAGAGCTTCACATCTTTTCAAATGGAGCTTATGAAACCGAGATGAGAGCTGCGTCTGATCTCAGCAATGGCAAATCCTGTACATATAACTATCTTTGAAAAACAAGAACACGTCTTTTTATGATTTGCGTTTTTTTTTTTCCTTTTCCTTCGCTCCTCTCAATCACCATTGAAGCAACACAAGGGAAGGGAGAATTCACTACGATGAGGCACTGTGTTCAAGAAGCCTATCAGGCTCTTGGGAACCGTATATTTAGCAAGATAATCTAACTTCATCCATCTGAACGAAGCTCTAAACACACTTATTCTTGTAAAGTAGTCTCCAGAGCTTCATTCTTATTGTTAACTGCGTGCAAAGCTAGTAACTCATATTTGGCTCGTGTATTTGCACTAACGTTAAACAATGTCGCTGAAAAAAAATCTCGCGTTACTTTAAGCTGGAGTGTGTTCAAGTGGCACATGTCAGATCTGACCTTCCATGTAGTCCATGTCAGAGTCAGACACCTGTGTGATGGAGAAGCGAGAGATGCTAAATCGAGAGATCGGTGTGGCTGGTTTTACGTCCGGAGACTTAATGGGAGAGTTGGGTGGTGTTGGGATCTCATCAGAGCTGGGCTCCGATGTCGAGGGGCTCAGCATCAGTGGAAAACTGTCCTGCCACTGAAATGCCCCACCTGCTTAGGACGGGAAAAACACCAGTGAGGGTAATTACTCAGTGTGGAAGACTAGCAGTAGTTTTGGGGAAACATACTTTCTTCCGAGACATTTGTGCCTGGTGGATCTTCAGAAACCGGTGGCACCAAATGCTCGGATTGCTGGCCATTTGTTTCTCCATCCGCGGGGAAAGCATAGTCCCCAAGCTCACCGGTGGGACTCTCCTGAATAAGCACACAGCATGGTTAGTTTGAGGAAAGGCGATTAAATACACTGATGTTTGTCTGTTCACAACCAGTTTTCTATAATAGTATGTGAACTAAGGGTAAAAAAAACACGTATGGCGTTCAAATCTCCGATACAAATGGACCAATAAGAAGCACGGAAGGAACCGTTAAAATGTTAAGGAGACACTATCTAATTCAACGTCAATATTCTCAAGATCAATCCATTCCACTTTCTTCGGCTTTTTCCCGTATCTGAGTCATGGCGAGTTAATCTCAGCAACTCCTGCCATGATGGCGTCCTAGGTTGATGACCAGCCAATCACAGAGCAGGACACACATTTATATACTCACACCAATTGGCGAATTTTCCAATTAAAATCCAGTTTGGACTGTGTGATGAAACTACAGATTAACCACATTTGTCGAAATAACCTGCAAATTCTCGAGCAAAAGTAAAAAACAAAATGCATTATTCTTAAAACAAATAGTTTGAATGTCAACAAACCTGGTCAAAGAGAAAAACGGTGACATCATCAAAGAACGACACGGCTTTTTTCTTGCTCTCCATCTCTGCAGAAAAGGTCTGGGCTAGAATGGAGGGTATTTTGAGGAGGCTGCGTAGATGCCTTGCATTACTTCGGTCACTCACAACAACTGGCACCACTGGGAGCTCCTCGTCACTTTCATCACTCTGCTGTATATTATAGCTACGAAGTTCTTCATCAGACTCATCACTATCATCTGAATCTTCTTCATCTGCCTCTTCTGTATTTCCTAGTGGAGCTCTAACATCTAGATTATCTGGCAAGGGAGGGAGAATATTTTCCAAGGATTCGTCACGCTTTGGCTTTGAAGTGGCTTCCGTTGATCTCTCATTGACGTTGTTTTCTTCGTTTCCTTCCTTAAGAACGTCCGATGTGTCTATTTTGTTAGAGACCTCTTGCTCTTCTTGAGTTAGCTCCCCACTAAACTCTACAATGGTAGAGTCTGAGCCAATTGACTCTGCTGAGGAATAATGTCTTGTGTCGCAATTTGCTTGGTCCACAATACATGAAGCCTCCTGTGTTGAGCTAGAACCTTCAGAGACCGTGGAAGAATAACACTCAGAAACTGGTTCATCTCCAGAGTGATCAGATTCCAAGCCAATTCCATCATCTGGAGTTGACTCTTTAGTTAAGCATCCACCCATTTCTGGTGGAAATGGTGAAAGCATGGAAATAATCGGAGAGGAGTTGGGAGATTGACCACGACCAGAGAGGGTTTTAAGATCAATCTGTAAAGATGGCATGGTACTATCACCCTCATGCCTGTCCACTTCAAACCGTGAACTATGCATCGTATGCTCAACTTTATCAGCTACGTTTGTTAAATGTTTTGATTTAATGTCAAAGACCGTACCGTTGCCTTGAAAGAAGTTGGTGTCATCTACACTTGGACTTTTTTCGTTTTCCATGTCAAAGTCTGAAAAGTAAGCAGAATCTCTGTATGGATTTCCTTCATTGTGACAGACTTTCTGTTGCTGAGGGTTGCAATGATGCAAATTTATTTCATGAACATCTTCATCTATGTCCATCTGAAGAAACATGTCAATCTCATCTGATCCGACACTGATGCTAAGTTCAGGATTGTCCTCTGGATCCTTCAGGATAAATTCTGGCGACTCATTGTTCTCTGTATCATATCCACTGTCCAGGGATTTGGGATGAATGGACATACTATATCCATCCAAGCTAAAGGCCTCAGTGGGACTGCTGCTAGACGCAAGGTTAATTGGTTCCTTGTGGTGGCTGGACCCGATCTCCTCCAACAATGGTCGATGAATCCTCTCAATGCTGCTTATCTCTGTGTATTTCAATGGGTAATTTGCAAATATTCCAGAATGGATGTTGGCAACAACCTCATCATCGCAGCCATTGATTCCCAAAAAACTAACACTGGTGCTGTGGTCCACCATCCTGCAATTTGTCATATCGTCACATCCTAGAAAACGTTTTGGGCGTGGTACCATCGTGACACACACTTTAGCAGGAGCATCAAATGCAGGTTCATGGGTTTGGAAAGTGGATATCCTTGTGTCACGTAATAGTTTTTCACCAGCCTTGTAGTAGCCAATTTCAGTAGGAATAGATGAATTAATTGAACTCCAGCTTCTTACGAAAACATTGGGGGCACTGCATTCAATTGGTTTTTGAGAAATAATGTGTTGCGTCTCCCTTTGCGGACCTTCTGATGTAGTTGTGTCGGCACCTTCTAGATTACTTTGGAGGCATAAATTGATGTATCCACCAAACCCAGCTTCAATGTGAGGTTTATCTCTAATGGGGGTCGTATGAATGGGGGCTTCCATGTATGTATGACCCTTGAGAGACTCTGCAGACTTGAATGTAGAGCTTTCGTCATCCGATGCTCTTATTTTCCAGTTTCCAATGTGCGATGATGGCGTAGGGTGGCGTACATCAAGGTATGCATCACAAAAGCCAAGGCCATTGGTGTGATTGCTTGAACTGTTGTTGTTTGCTGAATGGTTGGAGTTCCAGTTATTCACAAGATTTTGACAAAGCAGGTCACTCTCTTCTTCCGAATCGACTCTGCTTAAAACAAGGCCATCATCGGTTGCAACCTCAGTGTTCCGGTAAGGGGGTCTAACCACATTGTTTTGTGAAGAGCCCATCATGTCATAGTAAGTCTCACTGCCAATGTTCTTCTCCGCTTTTCTTTGGTTTGACTCAAGGTAGGGGTCACAACGTGCCAAGCTGGGACTGCTAAGGGAGACAGCAGTTGTAGATGGGCTTTCTCTTCCCACCTCTGACTGGTGGCAAAGATCCTCTGACCGCCGCTTTTTCTGGTTGCACTGTGAACCATGACTTTGCAGGAAGTCTAGCTCTGACTCCTGTAAGCTGTGCCCATGACTGGAAGGGAACACCTCTTCTGATTGGTCTGTTGAGACCGAGTCTTCAACCCTTCTTTGAAGTGGTTCCATGGTTAGACAACAGTCCGAATCATAATCATAACTGATGGGCTCTTTTGCTGCTGACCAGTAAGTACTCGACTGAGCATTAATGGGGCTTCTACTGGACAAGGTAGTTTTCCCAACCTCAGGACTTTCATCTAGATTAGTATCTTCTATTTGAATGTTACACTCTACTGGCTCCTCAATACGGATGTAATACTCACTACTTATTGATGGACTATGAGCACTTAGGACTGGAACAACCCCAGGATGGTCTGACTCATAGTAGGATGGGGAGACTCCAAGGGGAAGGCTCTCACTTTTACAGCTACCTGAATTATTAAGAGGATAATATACATCTTGGTAAAGGGGATTGCTCTTTCCCAAAGGTCCACTTGCTGAAGAAGAGCAGTAGGGCTGCTCCGCTCTGGCTTGTTCCCATTTATATTCAAAGTTGAGCCCCTGGCTTGTCTCCGTTACAGTCAGTATGTCATCTCCATTCTCAGACTGAAAGTTATCTGCAATAGAGAATTGTTCTAGTAGGGGAAATGAAGAGCAGGCGGACGAGACTACTTCTGCTACAGGTGTTCTCAGAGTGCTGTTGCAGTCCAGACTAGGTTTTAGAGAGTCCCAGCGCTTCTCAAAGTCCTCCTCTGCTTCTGTCGCTCCCTTGGCGCACAGGTAGTTTAACAGAAGATGAACTTCCTCCACCACAGGCCTCTGCTCGGGCTGCAGCCAGCAGAACTGCATCACCTCATACCTGCGTTCAAGCAACAACTTTAAGTCGAACATTTGGACTTAATAAAATTGACGTACTATCACCAACGTACTATTACTAGCATTAAAATGCATTTATTTTTGTTGTTTGAAACGGATACATGTATGGCAAACATACAACCTCAAACAATTCTACAATCTTGTGCAATCACATTTTGTTGAATAATAAACGAATGTACAAGTAATTGAATAAAAAAGACGCTCAACGCACCTATCCGTTTTGCCTATATTGTAGACATATTTCTAGTTTTTCAACAATTATCGTAATTTGCAACAATTCCCAAATTGCAAATTGTGCTTTTTTTTCTTACTCTCACAATTATCTCACGTTCTTTAGCCCATCTAAACAGATTTTTGTCCAAAGTAAGTGGACAATATTAGTCCTTTATGTAATAGAATTTGTTTCTTTAGAATTAGACTCACCAGCGATCAGACAGAGGCACTTTGAGCAGAGGCTTTGGCAGTTTGAGCTGTTCTTCCTTGACGGCGTATGTTAAAACTTGTTTATCAGAATAGTGGCGATAAGGTTGGTTTCCAAGCTCGAGGAGTTCCCAGATCGTCACACCCAGTGACCTGCCAGAGCACAAGTCCACACGTGGCATTGTTGGTACATGGAAGTTGTTGATTCAAGATTTAATACCAGGAAATAACAATTATTATTATTTTTATATTTGTATTTTTACTGTAATATATTAGTAGTATTTTAGTTGGGGCGGGGGTGTGGGGTGTATTTTAGTAAAACGCACTTGTGAAAATTTTCAAATTTAAATATAAAATAATAATAAATAAAGAAAATAAAAACTTGTTTTTTACAACCTTGGCAGAACGTTTTCCTTGAAAAGGATTCGTGCTAATTGCTACAAGAATTGTATTAAAATTAATTAATTTTTCCGTGTAGGAAAATTTCTAAAAATGAATAACCTGGTATTTTTCATTCATTATCATGCTAATGCTTAAAAGATTTGTGCTCCATCTGTTATTTTGATCTGCTAAATTTGCGCTCTATCTGATACCACAGGCGTTTCTCACCAAACATTGCTGGCCTTGGTTTGGTCCACCATTAAAAGATTGCCATGGACTTCATCAATAAGTTCTGGAGCAATCCACCGTAGAGGAACCCAGATCAGGTCTGCTGTCACGTAGTAATCGTCCTGAGAAACAGAAACAATGTACCAATGTAAAACAAGTATTTAGGTGAGTGTTATTTACTAGATCAAGTGCACTTTTTAAACTCGCCTTGTATTTGCTGTGGCTAAGGCCATAGTCACCGATTTTCACTGCCAGCTCGGAGGTTAACAGGCAGTTCCTGAGGGCCAAGTCACTGCAAGCAGGAGGAAAAGCAGCAAAGTTGTTCCGTTTACTCCGAGTAACACAAAAGTCCAAAAGTGTTGAATCATTTTTCACTGAATTACTCTACAAATGATTCCTGGTGTGAGTTCTAGGTGTTTCCCCTAGCAACAAAATCACTGATGCTGGAGTCTGTGAGACGCACTCAGGCAGCACCAGGATATTGTTGCCAGGAGAGACCAAAGCTCAAGTCTCCAGTGACCTGAAGGGAAGGAAATGACCACGGCTCGGCGGACCTCTCACCTGTGGATGTAATTGTGTTTATGAAGGTAGAGCAGGCCGGACGCAATCTCACACGCCATCCGCTGAAGGGTCAAAGGCCCCGGCAGCACCGACTCTGCCGCCCTGCAGCTGCGGAGATATCCTTTAACATCTCCCTGTGAAATACCACAAGCTTAGGTTGGTCTTCTAAAATATGTCCTGAGAGCATGTGTGAGTCTTTTCTAGTACGGTATTCTAAAGATGTGAAGGCGACAGTTCCTTAAGTGAACACTAGAGGGGGTTGTTGATCTGCTCTGACTTGTTCAAACCAGTTCAAATGGACTTGAAATGGATGAAAAACATAAATTATCCGAATACAATGGTACCAGTATTTACGAAATTCATCTGTGCCGAGAACCGTTTCGTTGGGCGGGAATTTTGTTAGCTGAGTCGCATTTTACATGTAATTCGTCTAATCCGTGCCATGAGTTTATGAAATCAGACAAACATTTTGTACAAATTACATACTATTGTTAATAAATGTATTAAGACATGTTACCAAGCAGTTGTTTAATTTTACATAGCAGTTAGTTGTTTTATTGTTTATAACGATACAGTATATAATGATGCAGCGGTCAACATGAACGGTTATCGCCATCTTTGAATTATGTCATGCTAATCACTGAGATTTCCATAATTTTTGCAAGAACGAAGACACTTTGTCGGCACAGAACTGACGTCGTCAGAATGTTGCGCTCGGACTATTGAGAGTGTAACACCCAGTGAGAATAGTGATTGTAACTGCTTTATGTGCCCACGTTTTCTCCTAAGAGCAGTGTTTGTTTCTAAGACAGAGTCCTTTATTCTGGAAGAATACAAGCTATTTTATAATTTGGAAGAAAGATATTTAAAGTCGTCAAGAGTTTTGTTGTTTGTTTGCGTATTTGAAGTGTGTGAAGATTAAAACAACAGTGTTTTACACCTCTGGACTGTCTCATCTCTGTATGATGGCTTAAGGAAAAGTCGTTTTGTATAGCACATTTTTGCAACTCGGGACGAAATTTTTGCGCTGACGCATTTTGTTACTCTGTTTTTTTTGTTAGAAAGGACATTTGTAAGTCTGGGTACCACTGTAAATACATTTAAACTGGTATATAGTCAATAATTTGGATGAATGAATGTGGTTCTTACCATCGAGCAGTGCTCCATAACCAGCAGATATGGAGTGAGTTCTGAACATTGGGCCAGACACTGCAGGAGAGCAGGATGCTGGAGAATCCTGGAAACACATCAACCCCGATGAAAAAGCAGGTTCGAGGAAGGAAAGGGCAAAAGTGTAAAGCGACGTGTACCGATACGGCTTGGCCTCCTCCAGGAAGCGCTTCTGCTCGTGTGCGCTGGCATTGGCTTTGAGTTCCTTCACCACCACCTGTGTGTTACCCAGTCCAGCCTTCACCTCACCTACCAGCACCTGAAGCCACGTCAAAGAAAGCAGAAATAACGCTGAAGCTCTGAACAAACACTCTGAATGGATTCGCCATGTCCTCACCTTTCCAAACCAGCCCTGCCCGATTTCCTTGATGTAAAAGAGACTACGACGTCCGAGGTTGTTTGATTTCAGCAGCTGGACTGAAAGAACACAGAGAGGAAAAAAAACGTTCAGTTACGGCAAAAAAAAAACAAAAAAAAAACGTTCTCAGAATCTGGTTGGGTTTGTGTGGGTGTTAATCGCACAAACCATCCGAGTTCAGACCCGCTGACAGGGAATTACCTCAGCCAGAACCTTTCCCAACAGACAAGAGCTTCCAAACGTCTGATGGTGGTGAGACAGATGCACAGCAGCTGGAGAGGAACCGGACGATGGAGATTTTAGAAGGTCCTGGTTCCTCAGGGGGTTTAACCCTCCGAGCCCTCGGACAGCTGAAATAGCAGCGCTGCCCTCCTTCCTTCTCCTCAACGCCGCACATCTTCTCCCCATTCCACAGCGTTCCCATAATGCACCCGGCGTGAAGCTGTGTGAGAGCAACGACACGTCCCAGCTTCTCTCCGACACTTCTGCTCACGCCAGCGATGCCTGGAGCCCATAATAACCATCCCTTCTTCGCCCTTCCCCACGCTCCTATCTCCACAAGACTATGGGAGGACAACCACAGACAAGTGAGACACTGTGAGCAGTAGAAAGCCCTCTGTCATCAACGCTCCACCACCAGGTCTGTGTGTGTGTGTGTGTGTGTTAATGCACTAAACTGTTCTCCTCCTCCTCGGCGTTCCAGAAGCTTCTCATTCCAGCCTCTCACACTGTTAAATCGTGGCTTTTGTCCGTGAGGGCAGCAGCGCCTGGTACCCCAGTACCAGCCCAGACACAAGGCCCATTCTCCTCTCCTCTGAGCAGGGATTGTCACGCAACCAGAAGCCCCCCGCCACCCCACCACCCGTTCCTCATACACAACTGTCTACTATCTGCAGACTTCAACTGGGCTTTTATTTGATTTGTGTGGAATCTGTGACCAGTGCATTCCCATCCCACTCCTGGCGTTCCCACTGCGGACCGCCGCCTCGCTGAAAGACTATTCAGGGAAGCTAGATATCTTGGAAAGCATGTTAATAAATAATGTTTGCATATTGATAGAGTTGATGCTGATTTGACCAATCATTGTGAAATAATGTGTCTACAATAAATGTAATGGTAGGTTTACAATACATTTATGGGGAAATGTTAACTGAAGCAATTCATTTTCTGTTAATTTTAGCTCTTGTTTAAACCGTTCTTTTTCGGACTTTTTGTTTGTTTGTTTGGTATGGTTTATTTAGTTTGGTTTGATTGTTTGTTTTGGGGGAGGGGCATCTGCAGTATCATATCAGTATTTTTTTGTTTTAAACAGTTATTGTTACATTTTTGCAACAAAGAAATATACACTTTTGAAGTGTTTTCAATAGTTATTTCATGTTTTAAACCCTTAAATGTTCATTTTTGCAACAAATGTGCAAGTGTGACGCTTTTGAGACAGCACAAAAGACGTAGCTTTTGATATATATATTTATATAATGTTATTTCTATTGAGATGTCTTTCTGTTCTGTTTTTTGAGAACTTGGGAATCATTAAAACTCAAGATTGTAAAGCTCTAGATCTCATTTCACACATTGAACTTCCTCCAGATGTTGATATTTGTCAATAATTGGAAAAAACATAAAAGACAAAGAGTGATACCATGCAAACATGTGTCGAAGATATTCAAGCGCGTGGGTTTTTTTTTCTTTCTTGGCACTCGTTATTGTGTTTATTTCTACCCATTTGCATTAATATAAACTTGTGGGAGGATGAAGAAGAGGATGTGGTGGGAAGAAAAGCAGCTCAGCAGTGACGGAGCCCTTCTCAGCATCACGAACCTTTCTGCGCTACCCACTCGCTCCGCAACACCTGGACCAATCACAGGCCCGTAACTACGGACAACGAACGGGGCGGCAGCAATAGGCTGGCTTCTGAAACTATTATCCAATCCCTGGCCAGCATCCTGCCTTAGTCTCCGCCCTCCCCAGATGCGGGCGAGTGAGTGAGTCACGGAGAGACTGCGCTGAGGAAGATGCAGGTAAAGCGTCTGACTGCAGAACTATCACCGATCGGAAAAGTGATTTTAATTACAGTATATTAAACCAAATATTAAAATATAATGATTTATGTTAAATCAAATATCAGTATATTTCATATCAAGCACTTTTTATTTTAAAATTTGAAGCCTTCCCAAAATAAATGAAAGGCTTAAAACTGAAACAAAATTTTCACTAATAAACTAAAAACGTTTTTTCCCCGCTGCTTCAGTTTCATTTAATTTGAAGTGTTTAAGTGTATAATTTAAGATTGAGAACGGTCAGATTTAGGTACGTATTCTTTTATATCAAAATTACACAGAATATTTCCTATTTTATTTTACTCCTTTGTGTTTTTGTTGCACCAAGTTATACTAACAAACAAATGTAAACTACATTTTTATAACCATGAAGTAGTTTGTCCTGTTGTTTTTAGTACAATTTAAAATTAATTGAGAGCTAAAGTCTCACGACATGCTTTATGGAAAAGTCACGCTGAAACTACTTTTAGCCTTTCAACATAGTGAGGAAAAAATACATGTTAATATAAGAATTAAATATGAATACAGGAACTTTATTAACTATAACCACTAGAACCACTTTAACTATAATCACTAGAAACAACAAGTCTAAAAAGACAGATGAGAAAACACAAGTCACAATAAAAGTGTAAAAAGAGACAAACAAATCCCCCTATGTCCAGGTTTGACTGATTTCAGATTTCAAATTGAGCTTCTTTTCTACCGTCTTTGCCGTTCAATCTTTCTAAACAATGATCTGTTTGGTCGTCTGCTGGACATTAACAACTTCCTCTGCTTCTGCAGCGCATCCATCATGAAGTCTCACGGTGCATTATGCAACGGACAGATGTGTTGGGCTTCCACGGGCCTTCTCCAGCGCCAGAGCACAAACAGTTCTTCACCCTTCCTGTCACAAGGCCAGTATTCACAGACAACATCTGTTCACTCACAACACTTGTTTACCGAAGACGCATGTGATTTGCATTGGCGCGCTGATTGTGAATGCACAATAGTGAGGCTGAACTGTAAACGCCAGCATGGCATCACGCAGCGCTCTTCTGACTGCACGTCTAAGCAGGATTTTCCAATCCAGCCCGTCCCGAGTCAGCCTTACTACACAGATAAGCCATTTTATCCCACGGACCTTTTGAACTCAACCCACTAAACTCGTTTTTTAATCATTAAAGGGCTTCCCAAAGCCATCACTTTTTCAAGAGCAGCACGTATGAAAAAAACATTGTGTCTTTTGTGTGGCTTTAAAAATGGATTAGAGGAGTAAAGCTTCCTACACGACTGGCCTGGCTGCTTGGACACAGGTAGTGAGACCTCCGTCAGGGGCAGGATGTAAACCTCGGCATCAGTCTGAGGGTCCGGCGAGGCCAAAGTGGAAAGGTCTTCGCTCCCCGTGTTCTGAAATTCCTGCGAAGGAACAGAAGCATGAAGAAATTTTAATGTGGTTCTGACACGTTCGGTTGAATTTTGTCGTTGAACAAAATCTTATTGGGTTTTCATGGTCTTTGTCTTAGTAATGTTGTGTTGGAGAATAGATGCAATATGATCTGAAGCATTGAGACGTCTGCCACGTCGTGTCTGACCGCAGTCAATCTTCTAGTCTCAGTCACTTCCATGAAGTACTTCCATTAAACTTGTTTTTTTTTTTTTTTGTATAAATCAGTGTACATTTTTAGAGGTAAAATTAAATAGTGCATGCAGTAAAAAGTAAAACCTTATGCTATACCAAAAGCATATTAAGAACATTGAAATCGTAACTTCTACTTGGCCAAATTTCAAAGCGATTTTAAAGTTGCTGCTCATCACTGAGAGGTTTATCAGAAAATCTGGACCAAAAAAACAAGTGTTGCAGTGTCGTTTTATTCCACACGAGGGCGCAAAGCAATGTATTTAAGTCACAGCTTCTTGAACTGTTATTTCCGTTACTGTTAGCTGTTTTTTTTTACTGTAAATGTGTTATTAATACATGTATAATAAAAGTACTGTGCTTCAACCACGGTACTAAATGCTTAACTGTAACAATATTGGCATAGCTGTCTACACTTGGTCACGCTATACTGGTTACTGGACACTATAAACTGGACACTAATATCTGGGTCACTTGAGTCACGTTACGTCAACTAGCTAGTTTTGGTATTTTATTCATTATCTCTATTTTTATTGTATTGTGTTGCTTACTTATCTCATTACTCTTGTCTGCATCCCTTCCCACAAGCCCCCATGTTTAAATGCTAGACGATTTGTCGCGCCATGTTTAATATGTATGTGACAAATTGCATTTGAAAGTTGAAAAAAGTAAATTAGAATAAAATTAATAGCTAAGGTAGTGTCAGTTAAAAACGAGTATTATACCAGTGCGTTAGTTGAGCCTTGCAGATTTGCTGAAAGTTTTCATTTAAAAAACATACAATGAACATTTAATTAAACTAAATAATCAAACATTATTATTTCAATGCATTGGCACTGTAAATAAAATCACCTGATTATTGGAAAAATGTGGTTGTCCTATAGACATTGTTGTGCAAGAAATAGTGATAAAAAATTGACTAGTGTGTGTGTGTATGATATTTTAACACGTTTTTTACACATGTACACATACCCTAAAACCTCTAATAGAATATCATGGTGTTCGGATTTTTCGGAGGATGCTCTATTAGAGGTGGAATTCTACTAACTAGACTCTAGAGAGTGGCAGTGTAGTTTTCAGTACATGTAGGTCACAATAAATATCCGATAAATTTACCAGTCAAACAATTTACCTGACTCCCTTAACCGAAAATAAAGCCAAAAGTGTGGTTACAGTAATAAATACAACTCTTGGTTTGCAACTTGGTTTTGCAACTTTGGGGGCTTTGAGAAACACTGAAGAGAGAGAGAAAGAATCAGCAGCTCCGTCAGATGGACTTGTTCCTTGAAAGAGCCAATGAGAAGCTTGCAAGTAATTTTTTTTTTACTTTAAAATAAAGTTTAAGCATGTTTACATGAACCTGTTATGTTGTAAGAATGAGCAATTGAAGCGATTGTCCTTATGTGTTAAGAATGGCGGTCTATTGGAGGTGGTGTTCTATTTTTCAACCCTTCCGTCATATGGCGTTCTTTTAGAGGTGGTGTTCTATTAGAGGTTTTATGGTATAATAATAATAATGATCCATTCAATTTTTTAATTTATATGTACAAATAGAGAGAATAAGAGAACGTGAGAATAATAGGGCTAAGACCAAAAATAAAGTAGAACCAACATCATTGACACATGTCACTATGAAACATGAAAAGCATCACCACATAATCTCAGAATTTCACATAATGTAAACTCTTCATGACCAAACGCAACAGTAATCACATTTCTGGCGTCGATCCGAGAAACCATGGTGGTGTAGTGAGACTCCAGAAACATTGGCTCGAGACTGGAGTTGGAGGTTTCTCACCTTGGAGGTATTTGTGGAGGTTCTGGTTTTCTCCCACAGCCCATAAAAATGCATCAGCGGAAAGTGTTTGTAAGTTCTGTCCTGTTCTGTAATGGTCCAACCATCTGGTGCTTCCCACCTATATTTTTAAATCCCAGGCCCACAACCCAGAAATGGAAGGAGCTGCTAAAATGATCCAAATGCAAAGGCCACTTTACGTAAATTATGTGCGATTAAAATGATGGCTTTTAATAACTGCACATTCAGTGAAAGCTCCAACGAATTAACCATTTCTTAGTTTTTCTCCGTCACTGCCTCCACTAATAATGACAGACATGCCGTTCATTTTATTTCCACCAAACTCTTGCTTCTGGTAATTGACTGTGGACACCAATCACATTCACAATCCCTCAGACCGTCGTGTGTAAGCCAGACACGTAAAAGCCACTCTGAACTAGACGCAAACACAAGTCTGGCTTCACCGGAAAAAATAAACTGTCGTTTTTTTGTATAACGAGTTTCACATTGTGAATCCACAAGGATTTTAATGATGTGCCATTTCCGCACTGCAACACACAACCCGCTTATTCTGCGGCATTAATCCTCACTGGTGTGCCAACAGCAAATCAGATAACAACTTATCAGCATCTGTTCCTCCACTCTCTCGCACATCCATGTTCTCTTTCATTCGCTCAGCAAACAACGCTTATTTTAGCTGCTAGTGCGCAGTATTTCATGGTGTAAAGAGTAACTGAAAACCATACTTGAATAAAAGTACCTCACTGTAAAAAGTACTCCATTACAAGTTACAAGTCACCAATTCCAAGAGGATTTGAGTTAAACTCGTAAAGTATCCAATTTTAAAATAACGTAAGTATTTTACTTTTAAGTATTTTTAATTTAAGCTCAAAAAACACCAAGAAATGTGAACAACAAGAAATATTTTTTATTAGGTTTTATTTCATAATAAGTATAGAAATGAAATGTAACACTTCAATGTTTCAAAATGGCAGAACAAACTATATAAATGAAGAGCAAATGACAGAAAGTCAGTCTCAGTCAAATTCAAATGTGTAAAAAAGTGCAACTGCTAATTCACATTCAGGTGATTTACAGCTCATAAACAGCATCCAGTACCTTCATCATCCTGCAGATGGCGATATCACCTCATCCACAGTAAAAAAATATATATACCGCAGTAGAATAATATGCCAATTTGTTGCGCACAATCACAATGTAACGAGTAACGGTAAATTGAGTAAAGAGTACAGATAGTACTGTAAAGTACATTAAAGTACTCAAGTAATTTAAAACCCTGGTATTTCACATACAATTACCTTATTTCTTAATCTGCTTACTCCCCAAACAACCAAGTATTTCAGCCTCAACCTTAATAAATGTGATGAATTAAAGTCAATCTGGAAGCGATTGTAAATAATGCTAAGCTAACAAAAAAGTGCTAACAAGGCACTTTCACAGTGGACACACGGCTTGAGAAAAATCAATACAGCTCTAGTTGGGTTTTCAAAGCGGGAATTCAGAAAACCCTTTGGCTTTAGGGTGTGAGGGGTCTTCAAACATGTTTGATTCCACAACTGACTAGTTCTAAGCCGAGTTTCTGTTTTGTCACGCAGCTCACTTGCATATCTTTCCAGCATTTGAGTTCCAGACTCGGGATTGTTCACATTTAACAAGATGACACAAAGTTTGTGAAGAGATTGATGCGCGTGTGAAATCTACGCTGAGGTACCAGTGAAGGGATTCATCCCTCATCTCCCTGTAATCTGAAGGAGCGCCGCTGATGGATGAAGTGACTAATGCGGCCCGAGATCTCACCTTGAAGCTGACGTCCTCCTCCTTGCAGCACAGGCACGCCAGCATGAGGAGGACAAACGTGAAAAGGCCCGAGAAGGAGACGGCCACCACGGCTAGAGAAGAAGGCCATGACAGCTCGCTCAGTGGAGAGCCCCCTGTGGAGAAGATCACACGTTACCATCACCTCCAGCTCCTGGACTGAAGAGTCTCGGCAGATGTTTGCTTTCTCCAGTGCCCTGTGGATTCCACCGTGGTCCTCTGAGCGTTACATAACAGGTTGGAGAATTTCATATTGCTGGTGGTAACTGATTTAGAGGCATTACTCATCAGCAGATCTTCGGACCAGGCGTACACACTGATAAACACGCCGCTAACAGACCATACATCATCTCCAGGTGATAATCCCTGCCCCCGTTTTGTTTTAATTTCCCATCCACCTTCATTTCCCATCTTCCCTAGTGTCTCCCAGCATTTGTTTGGCTTTTGGGTCATGGGATTTATTTGTCCCAGCTGTGTTTTTTAATTAGGTTTGTGTATTAACCCTTTCTAAATTCTGTGTCAGTTTGTGAACATGCTGTTGATTGCTCTAATGAATGAATGAATGAATGAATGAATAACCTTTTTTTTTCCACTAAGGGGAAATGTATTTGGTTTCAGCAGCAAAATTGTGCAATAAAGAAACTGTGATGACAAGGTCAAAAACAAATAATTTAGTAGAAGTAGTAAAAAAAATGTGCAAAGGAAATGAAGAAGACACTGTTCTTCTGGTTTGTTAAATGTAGATTTTTCGTTCTCTTCTCCCTCTGAATGCCGTTCTCTTCTGCATCAAAAGAATTTTGACAAAAATATATTGACTAAAAATTGCAACAAATATTACCTATACAAATAGATAATTTAATTTCAGTGAGTTTTTGTATACTTCTTTTTAGTTTTCAAATAAAGGCAACTCTTCAAATGCAGCATTTATTAACATTAATCATAATACAAATATATATATATTATGATAAAATAATAAAAACATAATAAAAACTTGACTAAAATTTTGCTGACAAAAAATTTTAAATACAAAAAATACTAAATAATAATGGGTACAAACTTCTTCAAAGTGCAAAAAAGAAATACTGACCAGTTCAACAATTTCTGTCAGTGTAGTAAATACAAACCAAGATCTTCTTTGTAAAAAAAAAATAAAAAAAAAACAACAACCCAGCATTCTCTGTACACAAACACACACACACACACACACACACACCATCATACAAAAAGACCAAAATTAAGTGTTGTGAAAATCAAATGCTGTAATTATAATTCTATTTTGCATGATATACAGTAAGAACTGGAGGTGCAGTGTTCTCAGCATCACCCATCCACTCCCACCTGTCTCCATGGCAACAGCCTGCCTGGTTGACCCCGTCATGTTGACTTGTACTTTGTCAAATCCTCAGACCTCAGTTTTCATAACGATGATGCAGTTTTGCTGACACGTTAACGGCTGCTTTTCTCTTTTCTTCTTCAGATTTTCACCAGGTTTACCCATTAATTCCGAGCTTCCGGTAATGGCTCACACGAGAACCCAGCAGAAACCACATCAGGGTTTTTAGACGCATCACTGTAACAGGTATGAGACGTTTATCTGCTGTTGAAGGAACGTGAAAGCAAAGTGAAGTAGATGTGGTCAGTCGAAACCATTCTAGTGAACCTTCCGAGTCCATAAAATCCAACTCTCTCGCCCTTAAAACCTGAAAAGGGCTGATTCCAAGTTCAATTTGACGGAGATGTGACTGGCAGTTCAAGATGAAATGAAGGAGTTTGCGGTCCATAAGACGTTTAGCCAGCTCCATCATTTCAAGCGTGAAGACCAAAGGACAGGGAATCCCATAATTCTGTTGGCCGAGTCTTGCCGGTGAACCGAGAACACATTTTTCTAGTGTGAACGCCAGGCTACCTATAAATAGGATGGTAAAAAATGAAACCGATGCCAACAAAAACCTTATGCAATCCAGTAATTTCCCCCAGCGTAAATATTTGAAGTGTTTTCCGTCCAAACACTTTTTTTTTTGGTAAAAATCCAAATGGCTGTTTTGAAATTGTAGAAGATCTGAATTTAATGTACCCAGATGCACACCTAATTTGAATAAAAGCAGTATGACGCTTGTCCTGAAATAAAAAGTACTCAAATATAACCTAATATAATGTAATGTAATTGAGTATAAAATATATAAATATATTATATTTTATTATATTATAAATGTAATAAAATCAACATACAGTGTGAGTAAACCTTTTTTAAATGTATTATTTGTGCAAGATTTTTATTTCAATTATAAAAAGTAGAATTTTGAAACAGCCACTTCTTTAAAATGGTTGCTTTACATGAGGATTTTATTAGATAAATGTTATGACTTTTTTTTCCCAGTGCGTATTTAACTGTATCTTGCAGCTAGAGCACATGGCTTATGAGGACATTTTCACAAAGCTGTTCAAACAGACAGATATGAGATTGGAGATGGATAGTCTTACAGCAGTATTCAGCGTTATCGAGAAATAA
The DNA here is from genome assembly GCA_017309775.1 of Paedocypris sp. Pulau Singkep. NCBI lineage: Eukaryota > Metazoa > Chordata > Actinopteri > Cypriniformes > Paedocypris > Paedocypris sp. Pulau Singkep. Next base: position 791,375 of record MU204432.1, read on the forward strand.
AAGCCATGGCACATCCCGGCATCAATGATGAGCGATGTAAGAGGCTCATGACTAGACGAAGAGGAAGAAAGGAAGACAGGAAGGGTATATGTGCGGTGTGTGAGGAAAGACAACTCCAAACACACTCCCACTACACAAGAGACTCGTGTGCAGAGACGGTTAACCTGAGTGTCCCCTAAATGCATAGCAGACTCCGGTTAACACTACGTAATATACAGTATTTAAAATCACTGAAACAATCAGAAATCCCTGTGACTTTTTATAAACCTTGTTTTTTATGCCTAACATGTATGTTAATATTAGCATATCTTGTGGGATCTGTTTGTTTAACATTGGGTGTAACACGTTATTGTAATTAAGATAATTTTCCACTGGAAAAAGTAGTGTAACTGAATACGGTTCATGTTTTGGTATTTTAATTACAGTTACTTATTATGCACTTGTGTTACTGGGTAAAATAATTAAATATCAATTTTCATTTTAATTTTGGCTACATTGTGGAAGAGATGCTGCTTCCTGTAGAATCTCTGTCTTTTAGACGCATTTATTGTTGCAGAATATTTTTTGTTTTTCAGCAATTTTGTTTCTTACCTAAAAGGTTGCATTTCCAACTAAATTTTCATTCCAACTTTTTTTTTTCATTATAGACCGTAATAAAGTTGACACAAAGCTAAAAGGCTATTTTGTATTTTACTGCTATGTTTTTTTTTTAACTATTTATTATTTAAAGGTTTATAGGAATTTTAAGAAGCATTTAGGTAAGTTACTTTCAGAGTAGCTAAGTTTCTTTTCAGACACAGTAATTAGAAAAGTTTGTAATACAACATTGTAAAGTACGTAGTAATTGAAAACGTATTTAATGTAACTTACACACAATGATTACACCTGATTACAATTTTGTTTTAAAGGTTAGTTTCTGCAGCACCACACCTGCATCATCACCTTGTTTAATCAACCACACCTGTTGTTTTCTGGGGGAAACATTATTTGGCTAGATTGGCAGTTACAATTTTCTGTAGTTTATGACTTGAGTGCTGGTGTCGTTATCCATTTTGTTCATTCATCTTTTTTTTTTAATGTGTATTGTGTCACTTTTGTATCACACAAAAAAGTTCCACAGATCTAGTAACGCTAATCCAGCTAGAAATATTCAAACCGAATACTATACACACATTTTCCACACCATTCAGAAGATAGGTGTTGGACTATGAGTTTTATGACTCCCTACAAATCTTCAAACATGGATATTAATTCCAAGGTCTGGAGGATAAGACCCTGACACTATAAAGCCGCGGCACGCAGCTCAGTGATTTATCATCAGGTCTTGTGTAGCAGAAAGCTTTCAGTGAATGCTGATGTAGCTGAAATTGAAAGATTCAAGTTTCAAGTTGCGTTTATTTATAAAGAGCTAATAAAATCACAGAGAGTCTCGAAGCAGCTGTTAAAAACCACGAACAAAGCAAGCAGAACAATGAAAAAAGTGAAACGTTACATCTGGCGCTGCCAATATGCCCAACAAGCAAAACCGTGAGCAGGGAAATTGGAAACAATGGCTTGAAAACCAAATAGGAAATGCAATTCTGTTTCATTTACGTTTCCTGGAATCCTCCAACAATCTAACACTGCAAAGACTTTCATGTAATGTAAATTCTGGCAGTGGTCCTGAAGACACCCCATCCCTCTCAAAAATGACACAGATGTACTCCAACCCCCTTACCAACTGTCCAAGGCAACACCTACAGTGATACCAATTCAAGCGTAGATCACTGAAGAACCTCAAGAGCAGACTGGAAATTGGAAAAGCTAATTCCATTAGCATTAGCAAGTCCATGGTAAAATAATTTGAACAACAACAAGAAGAAGAAAAGTTCTTTCCCTTCCCTCGACTCTCCAGCTCTTATGTGTGGAACACCAAGACCTACCCCAACTTCCTCCCCGGTGAAGAGGAACTCATTCAGCCGCTTTCTCACAGCCATTAAGCTTCGAGCCATAAGTGGGATTAGAGCTTTGATTGACTGGTCAATTCAGAGCTTTGCCTTTGGTTGCCCACCACCTGTTAAACCTGCCAGAGGTGAGTTTAAGACCCTCCTGAGTCCTTCCTCCACATGTTCCCAGAATACATGTGCTCAGATCCTGTGGATTAATTTAGAAGAGACACGTTTCTGTAAGTGCCAACACATCCCAATGAGATATATCTCGCTAACGTTCTGATTTACAGAGGTCTTTTCATTTTCATTTATATTTGTAAGTGCTTTGTTCAATCGAGCAGAATTTAAATTGTTCTTTTCCAAGCGTGCATTAATATTCTGTGCAGCATGTCAGGAAAACGACACAGTCCTTATGATGGTGTTAGACTCAGGAACATGTGGATTATGTGATGCAGATTACTTGTCTAGGTGACTGTTGGCAGAATGCAGACGGCTGCGGGCATTACTGGATAAGCGAGTGGCTCCCTTCCATGAAGAGTGGATGCCAGCTTGGTTTAGCAGGTCAGAGCTTCGCTGAGAAGATTTCAATTGTCTATAAATTACATGATGTGCCACGTGATGGGACAAAACAAACAGCCATGAATAGACCAATGGATCTCACTGTTATGGTCACAGTGGTGTAAAGTGCTGAGAATAAATCACCTTAGTTACTTTACTTAAGTACTTTTGGCTACTTTTTACTTGTACTGAGTATCAAAAATATAAGCAACTTTTACTTCCTGCTTGACTCTATTTTTGATTGAGTATCTGTACTCTTTACTCCACTACACACTACTGTACGATGTACAGTACGATGTACGATGATTTCGGACGATGTGATATCACCATCTGCAGGATGCTGGAGGTACTGGATGCTATTTATCAGCTTAATCATGTGAACGTTTAGTAGTGCCGGTCTCGTTTTCAGGCCAAAAAGAGCTTTTATTGAAGCTAAATAAAAATATTGCCTCTTGAGTGGTGAGTCAAGGTGAGTGACTTATGGGAACGGTCAGATATATGGGTTTGTTTTACATTCTAAACGACCTTAGAAAAACTATCTGTACGCCACGTATGAAGCAACAATCACGTGCAGAAATACAACACACCTGAAGCGCCACCTGCAGATAAACTTTTTTCACTGTGCAGCCATTTGTTACTTATAAACGTGATGCAATTATAATTAGTTTTATTTTACTATATTTATTTTCTCATTTGTTGAGGCTTCATTTGTGAGAATACATTTATTTGGATTGAAAAACAAGTGCATAAAATAAGTTCAAGAAAAACAAATGTTTTTCCAAATAAGTAAGATCTTTGTACGTATATATATATATATATATATATATATATATATATATATATATATATATATATATATATTATATGTTCATAGTTAACTACATATTCAGATTTCTTAGACATAACAACTTTAGTAAACATTTAGAATATGTAGTACTTATATTTTCGTTGATAAAAATGTTCTATATGTCGTTGACATATAGTCGACTAAAAACTGAGTTTTAGTCAAAAGACAATGACTACAGCTAAATTAAAAATCTTTGTCAAAATTAACACTGGTAAAGAGTTTCTTGTTTTTTTTACATTTCTTGGTGTTTTTGTTGAAAGCCACAGGATTGAACTAACGATGAGATTAGCAATCAAGCCGTAGTACTAACTTTTATTCTAAAAGTGAAGGATATTACTGAGAAAAGCTGAGAAACGCAGCTGTGAGCTACAGGATGTGATCTCACCATGATGTGGAGGAGGTCGTCACCTTTGACCCTATATTTAAGCTCCATATCTCCTCCCACTTTCCGTTTGCAAACACTTTTTCATCCACCCATCTCAGCAAACCATGAATTTCCAGCTGAGCTCTTTCTACCGTCATATTTGCACACTTCAGAAGCTTGCAAGCGTGCTCACATGCTCTTCCTTTCATGTCCAGGTGCTGACGGTTGGTTATGGACCAAACGCCACTAAAACAGCAGTCAAGGAAAGACAGAGAAGACAAGAATGTTCTTCTGGGTGAGAAGCATTATGCAACAGGCACATTTGTTCCATTATCTTTCTAGCTCTAGATCTCATAATTTAGCTCCAGCTACTTCAGCGGACCAGCCGGTATTAGGTAAAATCATAACAAAAAATGAACAATGGGGACTTGAGCATTATTAGAACTTGTTCAAATTGGACAGTGATGACCTTTACTTACAGATATCGAGCGAATACAAGCAAGGCAAGTGACATTTAAGGAAGGATGAGAATGAAGTGAGCGAATCTTTCAGCACAATGCTTTCTAGAGTTTGGCACAGTTTTACAGGTGTTTATTCCTTTTATTTTCCTTTATGAAGCTTAATTTGACTAAGGCGCCGTAACTGTTGCAAGGACCATTTCAGAACAATAGAATTCTTTTTTTATGCACCTGCTTTACTGATTGACCTGAAAACCATTAGTAGGGTCAAATGTGGACCAGACAAATAAAACAAGTTATTATATAAAATAAATATTTCTATTTTTCAACTCTACAACCATGGTGGCCTATTAGAGGTGGCTTTCTACCAGAGGGTGGCGCTGTGTTTTTTAACTACAGTAGCTGGTCATAATGTTATACTATGACTGAGAACATCACGCACAAAACAAGCGTTTATAATGGTTAATCGTTGTTAAAGCACTGCTTTTAACTGATCCACATGAAGGCTAGAGACTCCATTAATTCACACACACAGTTCATAAAAGCTAAGATCTCCTTTCCCATCAAACACTTTTAGACCATTGGTGGGCAAGCTTTTTGATTCGAGGGCCACTATGGGTTCTAACATGTGACATACTAGGTGCCGTACCGGGAGCAGATTGATGGAGCGCTTTGGCAACCACCTCACTGGAGGAAAAAAAACACATCTCGTGATATGGAGGAAATATGCTTTAATTTCAAATGACAAATAATAAAAATTACATCAAAATTTCTGAACTGCATTTAATTTTTACAAGTTTGACGGGCCGTATTAAGACGAATTAATAATACAAAAAAACTGCAAAAAAAAAACTCTTAAGCGCAAAATAACTCTGAAAAGAGAAACAAACATTACAGAGTTTCTCTATGAGGCAACTTGTGTATATGTATTTGTTAAAGAAAATAAGCTTTGAAATGCCTTAAACGTTTAATATTAAATAAGCTTGAATTGCAGAAGAAAAAGGTTAAGTTGACATTTTCAAAGTGTGCATGCTTATTGCTCAAATCAGATTTGAGCAGTAATTTAAAACTTTAAAGTAAGCAAAAGTCTCGCAAACTTCCCGTAACTATCTCTTTGCTTCTAACTATGCCGTGTCCTGATACGGTATTCTGAGATTCTTCTTCACGCTTAGGAAACGGTTACAGAGCTTGATCTCAGTCTGTTTTAACTCCTCTGCGATTTCGAAAGTAACTTTAACCATCGTGTTATGTGTTTTTTTTTCTTTATAAAGTACAGCAGTTTAAGAACCGGGTTTAAGACCTAACAACGTTGTTCTTCCATTCAATGCGCCCTGCATCCTCTCCAGTGATTCAGCAGTATTTTCATTAACACACAAGTTATTATTATTTTAACCTTCTTTGTCAGTACGGCAAGCTCAAAGGACACAGAATGCGATAAAGCAGTCTGTCATGCGTATAAATTACATGTATAAAAGTGGTCTTCTAATAGAGGGTGGCCTTCTAATTTTTTATTTTATTTTTTTAACTTAGAGGTTTTACTGTATTTTCTTTACATAGTCAGCGCTGAATCGGAAAGTGCTGTGGTTTGTTCGCGGCCCTAAAGAAGGATTGATGCTGACAGCAGCCGTCTGTCACCCACTGAGAGAGAGAGAGAGAGTGAGAGAGTGAGAGAAAGTCAGAGAGAGGAAATAGTTGCCAAATTGCTATTGGGCATTGAAACGGCTAAGTGAATGGAGACACTGAACCACGTGCTGATTAGAGAAGGAATTTTCCTTCCTGGAGTTTGAATTGAGGCTGAGCAAGACTGAGAATGGTATGTGATGCGGCAAATGGCTAGTTCAGCACAGATGTTTCAGCCTCTGGAGTCTGGAAAACAATAGTAAACAACAGAAGGGCGACAGAGAACAATCTACGGCCATTCCAGTTATAATCTGTGACAGGCTGTTTGCAAAAAACAATAATCCGACTCGGACACATGACATATGAGTTAGATTTGGTGTGGGGGTGTGTATGTGTGTGTGTGTGTGTGTTTGCAATATTCTGTATTGGCTGTTTTTATGGCTGTGTTTATCACTGAAAAGTTATAATTAGTTACCCAAAGTCGTTTATTTTTAGCGCAGGGTTTCTCCACAGGACTTGTCTCAGAAACACTTGTTTGTTTCTGAGTGTGTGTGTGTGTGTGTGTGTGTGTGTGTGTGTGTGTGTGTGTGTGTATGTGGAGACACTCAGGAAAGAGACAGGCTTGTGTATTTGTAACCATTCCTTCCTGAGAACAACATGTGAAACACAGATAACACACAAATGCGCATAAATTGAGATAGACAGTCACGTCACCAACGATACACTCAACTAACATTTCATATCAGAGAAACGCGTGGATGTCCTCAGGTAGATCATACATCAAGACGTTTTCTGCAGTAGAACGGACACAAACAGAGGAAACCCTTGCCACCGACAAGACAAAGAGCATTATGTCTTTTCCTGTCTGCCTCAAGGTCTCTTTCCTGTTTATTATTTTCAATATTGCCTTCTGCCATCCATACGCACAGACAAAAACTTTGGTGATGTAACACCTGATGTTTTATACCAAGGACACAATTTCCTGGTCAGTCAAAACACTGATAATACAGTCAATGCTAAAAGTCGGAGAAGATTTGCTTTTACTTAAAATCTGCCTGACTGGAAAATATCTCAAGTTGGAATCCAGTCTGAAAATATGATTTGTTACGCTCATTTGACTAAAATATGTTTATAATCATTCATTTTAATATTAATTTTTTTGCTTGCTTTTGAGGGAAATAAATTTCCGACTCCCTCAGCACAAACTGAAATAATAAAACGCGCTGCAGTGTTTTCCAGGCGTTTCACACAGATGAGGTCAGTAGAGCAGTGATGTACCTAGAAACCACTTTGCTACGATAAACGGATTCACCATAAAGTCAATTGCATATAGGAAGCACAGAAAATGAATGCATTTTTCTTGAGATGTCACTGGAGGAGCTTTGACTTGTACATCACCAATTCACTGGAAAAACCCATTATAAAGATGAGAGGAACATGCTCAAGAACATTTTGCTCAGCTTTTTTTTTTTTCAGTTGACTATTCAAGCAATCAGATTCAAAGGCCAGAACCCTTGAGGCAGAACCGCTTGTTTAATCTCTAAACCATATGTAGCAGAAGTAAAGTAAAGACTTCCTCACAGCACGCAAGTGCTGAAAAACATTTTTAAAGAAGCTAACATTAGACCAAAAGTGCAAGGCTTAACATATTTATGTTTTATGTTTTACAAACCAAAAACAGCGCATCAGTGTTCTTCGTATTGCCTTATATAGACATTTTCTACTTTGGCAAATCACCTCTGGTTTAATATAAAAGTTTCATTCATAAAGCCTTGTCCATGGTGCTGATGCTCTGCACAGGTGTAAATAGTGGTCAGGTGCCGTATCATGTACAGTTTCTGCCAAAAAACAACGGACTCTGAGTCCTGCTCTGTGATTGGTCAACCACTAATCCGGGTATGTATCTGTTGCTGGGATTGGCTTTTTCTCCCTGTGTCCCAGTAATGGAAAAGCGGTTTAGAAAATGAATAGGTGGACATTTTAGGTCGGGTGCAGTTTCCGCACGCAAAAAAAACAGACTAAGCAGAAAACTTTAATAAGTGCGCTTAAAAAGCCACTAGACACTGAGGATTAATAGGTCCATCAACTCAGTATTGATCTTTTGAAATAAATTGCATGTTAGTAACTGAGAACACTCAGAAGTCCGAATAAAAGACAACGACAAATCGAGTAAATCAGAAGACTGCCGGTCTCTAAATGGATCTAAGCGTTTACAAGACACTATATAATGGATTCACTTTTGTCATTTATTACCCTTAGTATTACAGCTCACAATACTTGATGGACTGGAACTTTGATAACTAATAAATGTCATTTAACGGTCAGTATTTCATCTGTCTATCCAAATTGTCAATTAATGCTGTTTTTATTATATGTCACACACTCAGCTTCCTCTAGTCTATAATATAATACTTACAACCTAGCATTGGAACATCGTTGCCTTAGTAAGGCTGTCTTGAAAACACAGTAAAGTTGAACATTTAGCGCAGTGACCCTTAAATTAAAATCTTCGTGTCTCAAAGACTCCTTCAAATTTCAAGACAAACTTGACAACAATCTTGACTTGACCAGACACGAGAATAGATTTCTCAAGACCAAGATATCATATCATACGTGCTTGTTACACAAACCCAACTCTGTTTCACACCTCCGTAATGTAATGTAAGAAAACCCACCAGTCCTATTCTAATCAGGATGACTTTGCCATGCCCTTGCCCACGAGTCTGAGAGTAGGAGTCTGATTAGTCTCCTGTCACATCCCACGCCGTACAGTGCCACTGAAACATTGATTCTCCATCCCATTACTTGACCAGTCAGAGTAACAAATTGCTGCTGACTTCAGCCTGTTATAGGGCATGTATATCAGCCAGACCAACGAAAGCAGCCCACAGTCATCCGAAATATGTCCTCATAAAACCAGAGGGAATCTTTACAGCCGGTGAATGGCAGCGCAGTTGTGAAGCAAACAGGGCGTAGAGATTCATAGACTAATATCTTCAGCTAGTTAACATGCACTGCATTTACTATAGCCATCGGATACAGAGAGCCTGAATCACTGGAGTGTAACCCAATCAAAATCAAGACCGTGGGCCAGTCCAAAGCAAATGTAACTCTGCTGAGTTTCCAGACCCATCACATCGATTAATCCAATTACAGCCGGAGCAATACGTAATTAGTGAGAAAATGTAAAACTGCATGAATAACCAAAGCCCTAGTCAACAGCCTATGCAAATCCTTAAGAACGAAAATGAAATTTGTCCCCTGGACTTCTGACATTTTGCTTGAACATTCACGTCATGCTTGAACGGGTTTCCTCCTGATCTCAGATTCACCCCCACAGTCAAATACCAACGCCTTTGGGAGAATTAGAGTCTGTGAAATGGGCCAAAATTGTGAGTGAGAGTGTGAATGTATTAGTATCCCGCTCTGTGATTGGTCGGTCACTTAATGGGGCGAGTATGTGCCTTCAGGACCAAAGGCTTGGAAGTCTGAAAATGGGATAGATGAGAGATGGATGGACTGATGGGTGGATGCATGGATGGATGGATGGATGGATTGATTCAAGGATGGATGGATGTATGGAGGGATGAATGGATGGATGGATAGATGGAAGGAAGGAAGCATGAAAGGATGGCTGGATAGAAGGATAGACATGAATATAGATGGAAGGAAGGATGGATGGACGAATGGATGGACCGATTTTCTGACAAAGTATCTAGGCTGCCTCTAAAATCCATCAAGAAGCACTAAATGAGTGAAAACACATTGATACGCAAACGACAACCCAAAAAATGGATTTGAAAAGCAGAGCGCAGGAGCCGATCTCCTCCAAGCCTCCAAACAGCAGCAGCAGCTGATTCATTAGTATGCCGCACATCGCCCTGCTCAGGCCCGTTTTAGATCTTTCCTCACCCGCGTCATGCAACAAGCAACGACATTCTTCCACATCGGGATGCCTCCCTTAATTCACATGTCGTGAGGCGAACGCAGACGTGCAGACCTCTCCACTCCACTCCATCCCCCACCATCCTGGGCCTCTCTTACTGGGCAGGAGGGCAGCACTAAGCCGCTTGATTCCTCAGTATGTCGACGCAAACGCGGGCCGCGTTGATTCCATACTGAGGAATCAAGCGGCTTAGTGTTGCCCTCCAGCCCAGTACGAAGAGAGAAGCCCATGTGAATCATGCCATCCATCATCTCTCCTCCATCAGCCGTGTTTTCCTCACACAGTCACCACAGAGACACCACAGGCTTCTCGCTGAAGTAAATAGCCGTGCTCAGCTTGCTCAGGCGAGGAGGTTATGCAACGCAACTGACTTGGGAACACAGATCACACAAAGGAGGAACACGGCATGACTGACCAAAGCTTGGAAATCCTCAGTGTGCCATGCCAAACAAAATAAAAAAATTAAAAACGCCCCTCATGAGACACATTATATATTATAACGACCTGGAATGATTGGAATAATTCAGTAGAAGTAGGTGATTTTTTTTGAGTTGTTGTCTAGTTGCACAGAAATGTACGAATTATGCACTTTAAGACATTCTAAAGAAAAAAGCATTGACATCGACACAAAACATATTATCGATATTTCCCCGAAAATGCGATCTTTTGAAGCCGTGCCAAAACACGTGTGACATTAACGGACAAACATAGGAAGATGTGATGAAAACAAGCCTGCTTCTTCACACGAGAAGCGTTGACATTAGTAAAGCAGTTGCGTGGATATAAATGTCGATTGTTTTACTCACCTGGGTCGAAATGCGAACTGAAGGAGAAACTGGGATTCAATAAAACGGAGGACACGGCTGCAAAGAACGCCGACGCTTTCATTCTCCCCGTCAGGCTTCGGAATCTCTAGCAGGACTCGGCGCAGGTACATGAAATAATAAAAAGATTCGCTTTATAAAAGAAAAGCGATCACGCGGACGCTGAGACGCATGATGGAGCACAGCGCGCGCCGTGGCTTTCTGCCTCACTTCAGACGCGTCGGATTAAGGAAACAGATGCTGGAGACATTTCCGCTCGTCTGATGTGGCTTTCTGCGCGTTTCAGTGTAAACAACGCGGCGTCTCTGCGTCCATTAGGCTGTTTGCCGAAGGGTTCTCGGCGTGTGGACCACCTACTCGCGCCGCTGTTTCTCCCTGTGCGACTGAGGTTCGGTTGCTTGGCACTTGGCCAAAATCATTCCAGAAATTGTTCTGCTCTGGTCACTTCTGCGCCCGACTGGTCCGGTCCGCTCCGGTCAGTCTAGCGCAGAGCATTTAGATCAGAAAGTGAACGATGATTATTGAGTCAGTGAATACTGCTGCAGATTGACAGGAGGGGGGGGGGGGTAGAAAGGTAGAGAGTGAAAAATGGAGAGAGGGAGTGAGAGAGAAATGGGGGGGCAAGGAAGACCTAGAGAAAGAAGGCGATAGAGAGGGATAGTAGGAAATGAAAAGAAAGAGAGTGATAGTAGAGGACTGGAAAACAGAAGAGTCTGAAGAGGGAGAAAGAGAGAGAAAGGAGAGAGAGGACGAGGGATAAGGAAGAAATAGAAAGATGGCGAGAGAGAGGGATAGAAAGAAAGTAAAAGAAAAAGAGTGATGGGAAAAAAGTGGAGAAGAGTCTGAAGAGAGAGAGAGTGGGATAGAGTGAGTAGAGTAAAGAGCAGGAGAAAGAAAGTGTTAAAGGGAGACTGGAGATGAGGCAGAGAGAGGCAAAAAGAGACAGATGAGGAGGGATATCAGAAATAGAGAGAGACAGGAGGAGATTGGAGGAGAGAATGAAGGGATGAGGGAGAGAAGCGAGAGAGGGGAGTAGAGAGTAGACAAAGAAAGTGAAAGAACAAGACTGGAGATGAGACAAGAAGAGAGTGGGATGAGAGAGAGAGAGAGAGAGAGAGAGAGAGAGAGAGAGAGAGAGAGAGAGAGAGAGAGAG
>MU204432.1:803173-828340 GCA_017309775.1 Paedocypris sp. Pulau Singkep
AACAAACTCACACCAGCTTAGTTTAAAACTCACAATTCTGGTAACCAGAGAAAATCACCAACAACGGTCACCACAACCTGCTTCAGTCGGGAGCTAAGGGGAAATGCTTCCCCGGGTGGCTCTTCCGAGCTGTTCTTATGCTCCCCTCCTTGGAGATCCAGGTGACCGCAATCACCTCGTTAGGAGCTTGGGAGTGAGGGCTTGCACACACCCACACACACAAACACACACCCACACCACAGGTTCAAAACAAAAATACGTCCTGGGACGTAACAAAGTTTAAGTTATTCTGGTATTATATTTTTGTCTGTTTTAATCCGTATTTATGTTCATAAGTCGTTTCATTTTAGTATGTCTTATAAATGTTTAATCTGCCCCTGATTTGACTTCTGACCCCCGTGTAATTTTGCTTGACAACCCAGATCTATTGTAAAAATTACCAGCAGATGGAAAATGACATGTGAAGAACTTATGAAAAGTTTAACCATTTATTGTTTTTAATAGATAATGACTATACTCCAGATACAGTACTCCATTCCCCAGAATCATGTTTTTATCAAACGTTACGTAAGATTATTCCATTGTTTTATTCCTTATAATGTGTGTCACTGAAGTGCAAAAGTGTTTACTGTAAATGTCAGAAATTATTTCTGACATATTTCATTGTTCAATTTCTGAAAGATCAGTAATTAAATAAAAGCCTTGTGATTTTTTTTTTGTTTTTGTTTCCACAACTGTTGAAGACAACACGTAACAATTTAAAACATTACATTACATTACACATTATTTAGGATTTGAGAATCTGAGAAAGTCGATCTGATCAGGTGAACTTGACTGTTACTGCTGGACCACAGGAAGCAGCCAATCTCAGCATCTCGTGGCCTGAAGGCAGGACACACACCCGGATCAGTCGCCATTCAAAAAAACTTATTTTTTTTTAAATAGTAATTCTAAGTAATAAAAAAACAGTATGAGTTTTCTTTCTTAACATAAGTAGTAAGGGGGAGGTGGTGATTCTTGCTTTGTCCAAGCAAACAAATGTACAAAGATTTTAACAATCTTGAGAGACATAATTAATCTGACAGAGATAATTTTTAGATAATCTGACGAATCTTGTTAATAACAACACCGAAAGTTGGCTAATGGGCTAAAGGAAAAGAGGACATCCTTAAGTGATGAGATAGACACGTCATCAATCACGTCATAAACTGATTAAAAATATAACCAGAGGCAAAATATAAAGCAGCAAAAAACTATTTTAAAAACTTGTTTGATGTAAAAATGTATACCATCGGCAAATAGAGACTATTAAAAACCACCCCCTTGTGTCAAACGTAGCATTATTTGTTGGACACCAGGGGTCGACAAATACTCATGATACTGTGTGTCCACACCTTTATGATTGTCCACACATTTAAACGGTTAGAAATACTGTATTGTTGTTTTTGTAATCACCAATTTTTTGTTGCTGGTCTCTGCTCTAAATGTTTACTTATTCTTTACCTTTGAATATTGTCATTTTTATAATGAATGTTGTAACTTTTATTTTTTTTCTTTTGTTAAAAAATGCACGTAACAAAATAATGTATTTGTTTGTTTTATTTCTGTTTGTTTTAGCAATATTTGATCATGATTTTTATTACACTTGATTTTTTTAATCCTGGAAAGTAGATTTAAAAGTCAATAATAAAAAAAATACTTTTGGACAACAACAACATTGTCATCTGTCTTTCCAAATAAAGGAGTTATTTAGCAGAGTAAAATAAGACTAACACTCTTCCTTATTTGTCATTTTGATCACACATTCATCAGACAGACACACACACACACACACCATGTGCTGAAGAAGTTGTCATGGCTGCATAAACTGTGAAACTTGTGGTTTTGGTCTCGGGATTTTCGTGAGGGTTTGAGGAAGAGGAGGTTCTAGTTAAATTTAAAAGATATATAAGTACTTGAAGAAACTGATGAGACACAAGAGGAACTGACATAAGTTTGAAGTTCATCTGAATGTTCTCAACATGGCTTGACCAAAAGTGTTCTTTCCACGATCACAGGAAGACAAAAATACATTTCACTAAATGTCACTGTTTTCCTGCTGTAGATCAGAGGAACGTCTTTGTGATTCTATCAAGATCAAACACGCAGTGAATTAGATGAAAATGTTTTATGTTTAGTCCAGAATATTAATAAAATTCATCATTGTGAATTTCCCACTGAAATTATTAAATATTTACGTCTGTCTGTTTGTCTGTCTGTCTGTCTGTCTGAAAATGGCGCCTGTGCTTGTTCTAGAACACACTGCTCTTCACCTGTGTTCAGTTGGTTGATATTCGGCTGGTAAACAACGTGTTTTAGCTGCTTCTCTGAGGCTTCGTCTATTACAAACAACAACCAGTCAGAACAGGATATGAACAGGAAATTACAAAAGACAAAACCAGAAAATCCCTCTTCTCTCCGTCTTACTGTAATTAGTGTATGGCCAACGCTACTGTCTTTAAAAAAGTTTACGTACTTAATTAAAATCGCACTGTATTTAAAAATGGAAATACCAGTATGTTGTATGTAAAAATTGAGCACATTTTATTTTATTTTTTTATGTCCTTAACATTAGGAACTAAATGTCAATAGCAAAAATACGTATGAATAGATTTTGAAAGACACTTTGACATCAGCATGTTCCCACTTATCAAAACATGCTTCTATTTACCGTACACATGGAAAAATACTTATTTAGAAAGTATTAATGACTTTGTGACTCTTCTGTCTCCAGCATCAGCTGAAAGAAACTGTCTCACTGCTCAGCTCAGATCTCTTCAGTTGAAGACGCAGGACATTTCTTGCCCAAGACCTTCATTTAATACCAATTAATTTTACCAGGAACTCAGAAAGATTTAGATTTGTTTAGAACTTGCCAACTGTCAGCCAGTTTCCCAAACCATCTTTTCATTCTGTTAATAATGTGTTAAACATAATAGAAAAAGTTTTTCTTGTGCCTTTTCTTGTAGAGAAACATCAGTCTCGGTCTCATCTGGAGGATAGTAAGTGTAGCCACATGCACTTTGACTGAACTAAAATAATATTTGCATAAACAGCTTTCACTTTAGAAGAGGTCACAGAAAATCTTAACTAACTATTAACTACCTATTAACAAGCTTCTGAACTCTTCTTGAATTGCAGTATGAGGTAATCACATCTTCAGGCAATGTTAGCACTGAAAATGACTAAGCAGCTTGTTGATGAGCTTATTCATTAGATGTTCATCATTAACAAACGTGTTACTATTCATACTTTGTTAACAATGAACAAACTTCTTATTAGATGCTACATGCTCAGTTAATGCTAAGTAAGGTGTAGTTATTATAAAGTTATTATAAAGGGCAATTCACCTATTTAAACCTTATAGGAAAGACTCTTGATTATTCTTTGCCTTTCTGAGAGTCATTTATTGTCATTTTCCCTATTATCATATTTCTGCAGGTTTGGAGGATGTTTTGCGTGGTAACATTGTGTTTCCTCTCATTGTATCACTTCAAGATATAAATAAGTGTCTAATGCCAGTGTGTTCTAATGAGTATCAACCTCTTTCATTTGTTGAGTTTGGATTTTTATACAGTAGTGGTAGTTAGTGGTAGGTAGTGAGAGAGATGGATAACAGAAACAGAGAAAGAATAGAAAAGGATAGAATTAAATAAGCTGCTGTTAAATCGAAGTGAGATATGTGACATACTGAAAAACTTTACATTTTTCAGATCAACTTACAGTATGTAACACAGTACATCTTTTAAAGTAAAAGCAAGGTGTTTTGGATTTTAACTCTTTAAGTTTGTATTTTTTTACTCAAATAACAAAATGTATTGTATTGGTTTTTTTTTTCTTTCTGATATGTGATACAATGAAACCAGTAGCGCTACTTCATTTGGTGCAAAAAAATGTGAAATAAAAGTAAAAAAAATCCACACTGAATGAGACCAATATAAACTACAATATATCAAAACATATGCTTAACATTACTAGGGAGAGCACTAGAAAGAGAAAGAAATGTAGTGAGAAAAAAGTAGTAGACAAGGATGAAGGGTACAGAGATAGAGAGAGAGACAGTGAAGGTGGTTGGGGGCGTCTAGATTTTGAAAGAGAACCAGCTATTCTTTAACAACAAGCCAACTTTCTTTCTTTTTTAATATAACCGACAGCCACTTTTATTCTAAACAAATGATGTGAAATGAAAGACGTTTGCGCTTCACAATGCTGCATTATTATACCATCCATCAGCAGGTCTCCAGCTCAGAAATGTGTTCTATTGTTAAAGGGTCGGGACATGTTGATTTGCCCCGTTGGCCATCAGATTCAAAGCCACACGACTGCGAGACCTTGTTTAAACAATCTGAACCCTGGACAATGTCCTGCAGAGAAGACATTAAATCTGTCACACTAATGCTCCTCTGGGACGCTCTCTACACGCTGGTGTATCAATGCACCGACAAAAGGTTAATTCAAGGTATCTGGGTGGAAAAATAAGATAACGTCTCTAGTATGTGTGCCGCCTAATTGCGTCAATTATAAGCACATTTGCCGTTTTTTTTTTCTTGTGTTATAAATTCACGTAAACTACAACGTGTGAGGTTCCTCAAGTCATGGAACTTCTCTGAAGAGCAACATGTTCCTTCACAAAGTGAAAATAGGAAATCACAGTTACAGACGAGTGTGAAACTAATGCACAAAACAAACATGCTTCGTTTTTTTCTTCCACATGCAGAGGAAATGTTCTCTAAGTTGTAGCTTTGTTTTTTTTTTTAAACACATTATAATCGTATTACCGGTAATAATACTCTGTAATTACATGTAACAAAGTAACAAAGTACATCTTTGAAAGCAAAAGTAAAGTGTTTTACGTCAACTCACCTCTTTAAATTAGCAATTTTTCAGAAATGAAAAAATGTATTCTATTTTTACTTTTTTTAACAGACATTTGATTATATAATGTGATTGACATAACTGGCCTGGTGTTTAGACAATTTGTGACCAAAAGGTTGGAATCCCAGTTCAGTAGGTATCACTGCTGAAGTGACCTTGAGCAACACACTGATTTGTTCATTCAGTAAGTCGCTTTGAATGTGTTTTGTAAAAACTGTACATGTATGCACTGTACATGTGTTCACCTCTGCATTTAAGAGGCTTCCATCCTGTAGACAGCCTTGGGTTAGGGACACCTGGACTACTGGAACTCAGTCCATCTAAGCTACTCTATCAGTAGCCATTTAAGATGAAGGCTGCCTATTGCTCCGGGTTTGTGTGTGTTCACTGTGTAAGTTCACTGGATGGTTAAATACAGAGCACAGTTTTGATTTGGTCCCTGGTGGACAAAATGACTAACTCTCTTAATTTTCTCTAAGTGAGCCATGTTCTCCATGACAATTCTAACACACTTTTAACAAGAGAAGCAAAGGTTGTGTCATGGTGGTTGATTTATCTATCATCAAGAAGGAACTACTAGTGTGGAACCAATGTGCCATAAGTTTTTACACAATCTGGATGTTGTAGGTAACAACCCAAGGTTGTGTTACCTCTTTTTAGAAAAGTACCAGAGAGCTTTGGCAAGTTCAGAGGCAGCACAATCATCAGACTTTTCCATAGAAAGTGTTTGAATATTCCACTTTTCCAGTGTGTGAATAATTCCACAGAAGAGTCTGTCAGATTTTTGAAAGGGAAAAATCTTGGAAACAATAAGAACAAGGCTAGTTTCTACTCAGTTTGACGTTAAGACTTTTAGAACACGTAAATCCACCATTACAGTATTTGTGTTTAGAAAGTTAATGATAATTCAGTCTGTATGAGCTTTGAGGACTGAGAGAACGTGGTCATCCTCTTGTGGAATCCTCTTGGTGTTTTTGAGACAGATTAAGAACCATTTTTTATCCCAGGAAGAGTTTGGTTTGGAAACCTATTTCTACCTCTGATTGTTGTATCAGACTGTTGTGGGAAAACAAAAATGTATAAGAAATGAGCTGAATAGCAAAGATATCTCACATTTCTCTTGAATTGCTAACCACAATTAAGAGCCGATGAACTAATGATTAAGGAGTCTCTCTTGTAAGCACAAAGTTATTGGTTTGAAACAAGATCCACCACAAACCATATCTGATGTGTCATTTAGAAGGACACTGATCTCATTCTGTTCTCCAAGCGTCACAGCTTTAGTGTGTGTGTGTGTGTGTGTGTGTGTGTGTGTGTGTGTGTGTGTGCGTGTGTGTGCGTGTGCGTGTGTGTCTTGGAAAATGTTTCTACATTTATTAGCAGTTACTTGGTACCTCTTTTAGCTTTTTCATACAACCGTGGAAAAAGTTGTGCACTTTTGTACAAACAGAAGATTGAAATGATTTGCATTGCCCAGAATAGCTGGTAAGGAAATCCCAGAGTTTTGAGCGGCTTCACTCTGACCAATCACAATGAATCAATGTTTTATATCAGCTGCGACTCTTTCAGCATCACGTCCCACCCCTTCCCTCTCTCTCCACCACAGACACGCTTTCACGCTCTTCAGCCTCATTCAGCTTGAAATATACAAGACTGTGTTTGAAAGCCAGACAGCGACAGAGACGGAGAGCGTCTACAAACTTCTGCTGCTGATACGCTGGTAAAACCAAAAGTGATTCTGACATTGACTAACGGAATATCATGCTGCTTTCTGGAACTCAACAGACAACAGCATCTGAGTTTTACTTCTATTTTTAGCACTTTGGTGTTTTTTATCGATTTCATCATGAGGTTCCGGGTGTGTCCGCTGCTTCTGAGTGAGTCTCATTTCTTCAACATCTTCAATGTTTTTCGTCTTTAGATGAACTTTTGGAGCTTTGTCAGCATCGTTTTTTTAGCCGCGGCTTCAATAAATGAGAAACAGCAAATACCCGTGAGAGGAAACTGGCACAGAAGCGGAAAATCTGATGTCACAAAGGCCACATGAGCTTCCACTGATCTGAAAGTACCAGCTGAATGTGGATGATAAAACAAATAACAGTGAGAACAGATTATATAAAAAAAGAGAAATAACTGTAGATGTAGTGCGTGAATAATTGTACTGCGATGTAAAAGTACCGTACTATTATTTACTTAAATTAAAAGTATTCAAAAGAAATACAAACTGAAAATCTTTTTTAGGAATTCGTTCCTTAGTTTTTGAAAATGGATACTTATGTTGAAACAGGAGATCACTGAATGTTGATTCTGAGAATGTTGGAGCAGAGAAATGAGACGTGGGGAAAATGAAAGTTTGAGGGTCTTTCTGAGGGGATTTTGCATGTTCTCCTTGTGTTTTGTGGGTTTCCTCTGAGTCTCCGGTTTCCTCACATAGTCCAAAATCATAGGTAAAGGTAAGTTGTAGTCCCTTTGTAGGTTAAGTGAGAGTG
This sequence comes from Paedocypris sp. Pulau Singkep, assembly GCA_017309775.1. Taxonomy (NCBI): domain Eukaryota; kingdom Metazoa; phylum Chordata; class Actinopteri; order Cypriniformes; genus Paedocypris; species Paedocypris sp. Pulau Singkep. The sequence continues at coordinate 810,577 of MU204432.1, forward strand.
TGTGTGCTGGTTTATGACTGGTTGGCCACTAATCCAGGGGGCGTGTCTCGTCTTCAGGCCCAGAGCTGCTGGCATTGGCTCCAGCTCCCCGCAACTCAGAAACTGAAAAGCGGTTCAGAAACGGATGGATGGGTGAATAGTCAGGACCTAGTAATGACAAGGCGATTTTTCTGTCCTTGATAATTCCTTCAGATTGTCACTAAGGGTGTTTTTTTTTCAGCCATAGATGAACTTTATTTCAGTATGGCATTTATTTTAGGAAAACACATTTTTCTGTGATTGTTACGCAGTGTAGAATTTCAGATTATCAGGTTATACGTTGTGTATAATATACATAACTGAGTTTTTGAAATGACCTCTTATTCTGTAATCGGAAAAGATTTGTGAAAATGAAAAACAAGTTTTAGACCAGTCAGAAGTAACATCAGATTTTCTAAAAGGGAGATCAATATAGTGGTAATTATTTGTTAAACTAATTGGTTACTATGAAAAGATTTAGTTTATTTGACATCTCTGTAGAATGTGATTATTTTATAAATTGTTTTGTTTTTGTCTGGTATAGTTTACAAATTCTGAAAATAAGCAAAGGTTTGTAATATGTGTATATTTTTGGAAGTCAAATACACTAATCTGATCACAAACCATTTTACTTTTGGTTATAGTTCTGATTCTGGGGCTGATGAAAGAAATGCTGACAATCTGTCCTGGAGGATTCGAAAGAGAAGGAAAAAAAAGAGTTTGCATCGGTAGGAATGAAAAAGCATCCGGTTATTACTCGTCTCTCTGACTCTTCTGTTTTTTATGATTTTTATGTTCACATTCGTTTTAATGTTTGTTGACCCTCCACAAAGCATGTGCACGTGTCCACCATTTAATTTTCTTTTATTTCTTTGAAAAGCTGTTGTTATATTATCTATTTATAGATTATGATGAATGTGCTTTGGAAGAAAACATTTGTGGACAAAACGCAAATTGCAAGAACACCAATGGCAGCTACTACTGTACATGTCATGAAGGGTTTGAACCACGAGTTCATTTCACTCAAGATGATGGAACAAAATGCCGAGGTAAATGCATCTTTCACGCCTCCATCCATGAGACGTTCAGCTCTTACAACACAACAGTCTGGTTTATTTTCTCTCTCTCTTTAGATTTTAATGAATGTCGGGCAAACAGAACTGTGTGTGGGGCAAATGCAGAGTGCCACAATACTATTGGCAGTTATGAATGTAGGTGTAAACTGGGCTACAACAGCAGCGATGGCAGTGAGACGTTTAAAGCTGGACGTGGAGTTCAGTGCATCGGTGAGAAGGACGGACATTACTGTTTAACTGACGACAGCTCTTTTCCTCCTGATGGAGTTGTTCTGCACCGTTTCTTTATGTCTCAGACATGGACGAATGCAGCAATTCCAGCAGTTGTGGGATAAAGAGAGAATGTCACAACACACCTGGAGGTTTCTACTGTAGTTGTGGTGCAGGATTCAGACTGGATTCTGGACAAACAAACTCCACAGAAACAAGCAAAAGCTGCAGGAGTGAGTTGGAATTTGATCTTGGATGAAAAAAAAGAGATAGATGTGCAAGTCTCTCAAACTAACAAATGACCCCATTTTATTTGATAAAACAACACCGTATGATATTTAGATATTTAGAACAACATCAATATGTTGTTATACTATTACACTTTTAAAGCATTGCTTTCTGTGTTAACATGTAGATTTTGATGGAATCTCCATTCAGACTTTATTTATACATACTCTTGTTTTCTTTTTCAGAGATAAAGTGTGAAGATTTCATTATTGATAATACTGCAAAACAGGTACTTAATTAAAATATTTTTATTCGTTTTATATACTGTCATAATATATACAGTAATTTCACATAATAATCAATTATTATTATTATTATTATTATTGTTTATCAAAATCAAATAAGAATGCTTGGTCATCAAAAGTGTTTTTAAACAAAGCAAAAGCTGCTTTTTAGACATCTATATATACCAGTGGTGGGCTTTTATTGGCGTTTAGCACAAGATTATTATTGCATGTGATAATAATTAGAGATGTTTGTTCTATTCTCAGTCGCGTTGGGAGTTGGTCTATACCACGCAAGGTGTGCATATTTTCTCGTTGATTTCTGAGTATACAGTGTATATGACAAACTTATTACCTCAGGACAACTGTGAGCCTAGAGAGAAGCTTCCACATCCATTGTGACACACTAACATGGATGCAGCTATGAAGCCGCCGGGGTTTCATTGAGGAAAATTTATTTTTAAGAAGCCTTGCTATGGAAATCTTGACAAAAGTAATGTAGCGTGCAATGTTGAGTTCTTTCAGTCTCAAGTATCACTTTAATTCAAATCATTGTTTAGTAAGAATATCCTTCTGAAAACATAAATTCTCAGTTTTTTTCTCTCTATTTTTGAATGTAGAAAGTTCCAGGTTTGTCCAAATTAGTTTCAGTGATGAACAACAGCTGTGTGTTACTCGGCAACAGCGAGATTGTGAGGAACCACTCTATACAAATGGACGGGAAAACACTTTTGGAGGTCTTTTATTCTAGTTCATTGAATTGGTTTTGAGTTTGAATCTATTGGAAATAATTCATAAAGTTTTCCCCATTCAACTGTAGGGTTTTCTGAATGCTTTAGATGATCTCCTTCAGGGCGAACTCCAAGATTTCCACAGTAAAGCTTCGCCTGTGTTTAGCATCGTGGAAAGCGTGATGAAACTAGCAGGAGCTCTTCTAGACGAGGGCCACACTAGAACATCACAACCTAAAACTGGTGAGTAAGACATACTAGTTAATATAATCTTTAGCTGATAAATTCAACCAGGTTGTGTCTTTTCTCAGAGGTGGAGATGTTCGTGAACAGGGGAAGTCCTTCATCTGGAGGTCCTTTGATGGTGTCGGTCAGTGGAGCTCAGTTCTCCAGCCACTGGGACACAGCAGCAGGAAACACAAACCTCGGTACACGTTCCTCCATACTCATAAATGCGTTAAACAAGGACCAACCTGAGTAACAAGCAATATGTTTGCAGTGGTGTAAAGTACTTGAGTAAATTACCTTTGTTACTTTTACTTGGGTATTTTGGCTACTTTGCACTTGTGCTGAGTATCAAAACTTTCAGCAACTTTTACTCTCTACATGACTACATTAGTGATCTATCTGAGTATCTGTACTCTTTACTCCACTACATTTGAATGGACACTTACCGTTACTGATTACATTGTGATTGTGCACGACAAATCTGCCTCTCTTTAGAAGTTCAAGCTCTTTTTTTACCGTTATTACATTATTTTGGGTGGACGAGGTGATATCGCCATCTGCAGGATGCTGAAGGTACTGGATGCTATTAATGAGCTAAATCACGTGAATGTGAACACTTTTTTGCACATTTGAGTTTGACTAAGACTGACTTTTGTTCATTTTTTCATTTTGTTTTGCCAATTTTGTACGGAGCCCCCAAAGTGACATGGAATTTATTTTGTTTTCTGTTGAAAACTAATCTACTTCCTGCTGCGATTCCAGGACACCATTTGTGAAAGTAATCGGGAAATAACAACATCAGTGTTGGTTTTTAGGACTGGAGAACAATAGTAACACTTATAGTAATAGTATAGTAATAGTAAAACAATAGTAATCTTTTTGAAACATTAAGGTTTTACATTTGATTTATACATTAGGAAAACTAAAACCTGACGTGTTAAAAGTTTCTTGTTTTTCACAATTCTTGTCAAAATTCAGCAGTTTTTTAAAAATTGGGTACTTTACGACTTTTACTCAAGTCTTCTTGGAATGGGTGACTTGTAATTTAGTTTGTTTTACAGTAAAGTAGTTTTACTCAAGTATAGTATTCATACTTGAGTATTCAGCTACTCTGTATGTTTGTAGGCTTTGTGACGGCAGCTCTTCTCAGCTACTCAGGCCTGGAAGAGTCAGTCAGCAGCTTCTCAGATGATTTAGGAAAAGGACAATTTAAAATCAACTCCAAAGTAGTGACCGCCACTGTCAGTAACCCTGACACGGAGCATCTGGACAAAGCAGTCACGCTCACCTTCACTCATTTGCAGGTTTGAAGTACTTCACACGGGTTACTCCATCTATGATTTGCTGCATACTGACGTACGAGATGCATTTGTCTTCACAGCGCTCGGACCGTACTCACGTCTGTGTGTTTTGGGACCCTAAAGTGAAGCAGGGCGCGTGGTCAGCGTCTGGCTGCACTAGGGTGAACTCCACTGAAGATCTGACCATCTGCTCGTGTGATCATCTCAGCAGTTTTGCCGTGCTGATGGCTCTCTACGACATCGGGGTTTGTGTTCCTATTTGAAACTGACTTTAAGTACTTTAGAGAAGTGAAACTCTCAGTTCCAGGCACTTTTTTAACGTATCTTTTATTGTAAAACCAACCAACATTATTGTTTTATTTACATATATATTTTATTAATAATATGTTTATGTTTTGTAGGCCTACTGAAATTACAGCATTATTCAGACTATACCGTGCACCAGTTTATAAACCGAATCATTAATAAATCTATATTTCCCAATTTTTTTATTTGAAAGGTGCACATATTTCCGCATTATAAGGCGCACAGCAATTGTGTTTTAAAATAGTTTAAATTTCTTTTTAGGATTTTAAATGTGCCTTACAGTCTGGAAAAGCACGGTACTAAGGTTAACTAAGTGTAACCTAAATATTTCGAACATGGTCGAAAGCTACGCCATTTACATTTTAACAGTTTATTTTTTTTTTTCATTTTTTTTTGTGAAAATAAAGCCATTATATGACATATGATTTATATTACAAAATATAAAAATATTACAAAATGCTCTAAGTAAAAGATTTTGGGTGTTTTTCTGCTATAAATATTTATTATATACGAACATAAATAAAAGTTCAAATGTAAAGTTAAAGATAAAGTTGAATTAAAATGAAAGTGACTTTTTTGCACTGAAGGCTGAATAAAGGTGAAAGGTCATCATGTTGGTTCACATGTGGTTAAAACGACCTCTAAAGACCTCTGACCCGGGAGTTTCGCACACAGGATGTTTACGAGCTGAGCGTAGTCACAAGGGTCGGACTGTCGCTGTCTCTGATCTGCCTCCTCATCTGCATCGCCACCTTCTACCTGGTGCGCTCCATCCAGAGCACACGCAACACCATCCACCTCCACCTCTCCATCTGCCTCTTCATCGCCTACTTCGTCTTCCTCGTGGGCATCAATCGCACAGAGAATGAGGTGAAGCACCAGCTCTGATGTAGCTTCTCACTAGTGTGCACTTCTGAGGACGTATTGATCTCACATGGCCATCTCACGTGGTTTAGGTGGGCTGCTCAGTGGTGGCTGTATTGCTGCACTACTCCTTCCTCGCGTCCTTCTGCTGGATGTGTCTGGAAGGCGTGCAGCTTTTCCGCATGGTGGTGCTGGTCTTCAACACCACAGTCAGGCCGCTTTATTTATTTGTGGCTGGTTATGGAGTTCCTGCTGTTATCGTTTCTGTATCAGCCATGGTGAAGGCCGGAGGATACGGAACCGAGAGCTAGTGAGCGTCGTGTTCCTGACAGCACAATCTGATGAAATTATCTGAGTAATTTGACGTTTCTCTGATCTTCAGCTGCTGGCTGAGTTTGAAGGACGGCTTCATCTGGAGCTTCTATGGGCCTGTTTGTCTCATCATTATGGTAAGCGTTTCAGTCAAAGCACACACAACCTGAAGAGAAAATGAAGACCCGTCAACTTTACAACACAAATATTGCTGCCTTGACTTTATCTCAACATGACAAAAAACTCCCCTGCTTCTCACGTGTTCTTTTTAACAAGTCTGCGTTCTATTTGTAACTTTCTCAGTAGTACTTGTTAACTTCAACCCTAATAACCACAACCCATCTCACCAAGAGAGAATCAAATTTAAAAAAACACACAAGTTCAAAAGTGAATATTTTAAGCTGTTTACGCGCAAACGATTTTTACTAATCTTTTTACGTTTTACAATTTTAGGCTACAATATTATTAAATATATTTGATTTAAGGTAGTGGTCATTTTTGTTTTTTTTTTTTAACAAAAAATGATTTTTTTTTGCAAGATTTTATAACAAGATTTTAATCTAACTCTAGGTGAGTAACTTCAGTAGCTTAAACATAGTTGGTTTATAAGCGTTAAAAAATGTAAAAGACATTGCAACCATTGTGTTGCAAACACAAGCTCTAATAGAGCAGACTCCCCTTGAATTATCAATATAAAATATGCTAGGCTGTAAATGTTGTAAATATTATTATTTTTTATCATTATGTACTAAATTGTACATCTTACTAAATCTCACTTAATACTTTTAATAACATTTTTGTTTCAGGCTAATGCGTTTTTCTTCTTGATAACGATCTGGAAGCTGGCGGAAAAATTTTCCTCTCTTAACCCAGACCTGAACAATCTACGGAAAATCAAGTGAGAGAGTTTGAGAAATAAAGGCATCGTTAGTTCAAGAATAAAGCAAAGTTTACTTTAATACACTTAGCAGGATCGCACTGGTTTATGTTAGCGCTCTGTCTCCCCCTACAGGACATTCACCATCACTGCGGTGGCTCAGCTGTGTGTGCTGGGCCTCACGTGGGTGTTTGGCTGCTTTCAGTTCGACAGTAGTTCACTGGCCACATCCTACATCTTCACTATTCTCGGTAGCGTGCAGGGGGCGCTGATGTTCCTCATGCACTGCTGCCTCTCCAAACAGGTGCGTCTGAACCACAGGTCTATGAAAAAATATATATATTTATGACTTGGTCAAAAATAATTTAAATAGAATATTTTATTTATAAAAATGTCCTTATTTGTGACATTAATTTGACAGGTGAAAGAAGAATATGCCAAAGTCCTTTCGTGTTTTCATACACCACAGAAGAGAAAATATTCCGAGTTCAGCTCAAACCAAACTGGAAAAACACAGGTGATCTCTCTCTCTCTCTCTCTCTCTCTCTCTCTCTCTCTCACACACACACACACACACACACACACACTAAAACTCCTCTTTTTCCTCTCTCTTTTTCTATTTCTTTTTATCTATCTTAATCTTCTTTATCTTGATATCTTTCCATCTTATTCTAAACAGATTACAATTTTTAACTTTTAGAACAGTGTCATATTTGTAATTCTCAAGTTCCTTGATCTCTCTCTCTGTCTCTCTCTCTCTCTCTCTCTCTCTCTCTCACTCACACACACACACACACACACACACACACACACACCCCTACACATGCAACACACAAACACCTCCTCTCTCACCCTTCTCTTCATTTCTCTTTCCCTCAAACTTTATCTCGCTCATCTAATCCTTTATCTCTCTCTTAATCTTCTATACCTTGATCTCTTTCCATCTTATACTAAACATATTTCAATTTTGAACTTCTAGATCTAAAACAGTATCATATTTATAAATTCTCAAGTTGTCTAATCTCTCTCTCTCTCAATCTCACTCCCTCTCTCCCAAACAAACAACACTGTCGTGTGAATATTAATATTTTGAAGACACACAATTTGCGCTCTGGTTGTGGTTGTCGAAACAACAAGCCGATGTGTTTTTGTCCCAGCACTGGTGTCAAAGACCACACACCATCTGCGTGTTCACCAGGGCCACATTAGCATTCCTCATTACTAGTAGTGAGCGTTCAGTCAAACTGTAATAACTAGCTGTGACTGTGAATATAAATGAGTTGGAGTCTGACTGCTTGACTCTTTTGCAGCCATCCAGAAGCGCTCAGCACACGGGCGAATCTCACTTTTAGGAGAACGTGTCGACAGACGTTGACTTCCTCACTGAACTTCACGCACCATTTTCCCTCATTATCTACTTCTGTCACCAGACCAATAAAGTCAATATGTAAATATTCTACTGATTCTAAGAGGAGTATGTGCTGAATCAATCAAGAGCTTTAAATTGTGGTTTCATTAAAGCCATCACTGTCTATAATACTTATTTTATGTATATTATGTACAGAAAATACATATGTTATGTTACTATATTTGATAAACGTATTGATTTTTATGCATCATGTTCTTACACTTAAATTTAAAAATGAACAAAAAAATGAAATTAAATTTAAAAATTCTGGATTTTAGATTGAACGTGTTTAAAAAAAAATTATTAATAAATTCAAGGAAGTCAGAGAAATTATTTGCAGTATTGTTAAAACTGTGTTATTTTTTTATTTTTATTCATAGACTGTTTTTATTCAGACTTTTTCATACATGCTGTACTAATTTGTGACAAGAAAAAAAATCTTGTCGTTTCCATTTTAAGAATATTGAGAGATTTTTGTTTATCTACTGTATACTGTACACGTGTACAATATATACATTTGTTGGCTGTACCTGACTGTCATGGTAACACTGTATAAAAGACTTTCAGAAGATTGTCTTTGAGTATTGATCCGTTTAAATGCGTTACTCGGTTCAGAAGACAGAAACTTTCCCCCGTTGCAACATTAACCTGTGATTTAGTGGATCAAATCATTTTTATGTTTTTCTCCATCTGCCTGCCACTGCTGATGCGACTTTGATCTTGCTTTAATTTATCGCTTGGTTTTACAGTGGAGTTTGAAATTAAAATGTTTGTTTCTAATCTCCTCACGTCTGCATTATCTCCCTCTCTGAATTCGATGCTTATTAGGGATGGAGCCGCTTTTGATGGGCTTAATTTGTGAATGTGGTTATTATGGAATGAACTGAATAAAATATAATGCTAGAGGTGAACAAGAAGAAAAGGACAGCCAGTGAAAGGAGAGAGGGTAATAGATTGTGCAGAGCATAACAAAGACGAGAAGAATCACCAGCGCCAGAGCGACTGATGTGGCTTCTGCCAAATGCTGCAGGGCAAATTGGTATCTGATAGTTCAAAAACAGATGTTAACTTATTTAGAATGTTAAGTAGGAAACTTTAGGTGAATAAATAAAGGGAACAAATGAAACGAAAATGTTTTAATGGGTTTTTGAAGTTGCTTATATACAGCCCAGGATTATAGATAATATATGTTCATAAATCTGATTTGATTCATGAAAGTGATTTGAAGGACGCATTTGGGTCAAGTGAGTGAGAGTGTCACTAACAGACAGTGGTGTAAAATACTTGAGTGAATGGACTTTTTTACTTTACTTAAGTATGTTTTTACTACATTGTATTTGTACTGAGTACAATGTATGGTCTCTCTTGTGGACCACTTGTGGGTCTGAAAAAATGAACTTTTTAGATATCAAAAATATAAGCAACTTTTATATTTGACTACATTTGTGATTTTTTTTTTTTTACCTTTTGTGACCTGTACTCTTTACTAAACTACCTTAGAATAGACACTTATTGTTACTCGTTACATTGTGATTGTGCGCAACAAGTCGACAACTCTTTCTTGGGTTAATTTCTTGGGCGGATGAGACAATCTCGCCTGGATGCTATTTTTCAGCTAAATCATGTGAATGTGGATGAATTTTTTTGCTCCTTTAATCTATTTTGTTCTGCCATTTTGAAACATTGATGTGTTACATTTTATTTCTATATTAGGAAATAAAACCTCATAGATAAAGTAGAGTTTCTTGTGTTTTGATAGACTTTTCCTTCCTTTTTGTTTAATGGCAGTCGGCATCTATCTTAATGAGTGACAGTAGGAGAATATGAAAACTAAAAATTATTTGTGCACTCGTCTTTCCTATTCTGATTTTTTTTCCGTCTCATCTTTCTTGCTTTCAAATCCTTATCATTAATTGAGTTTCTCTTAGGAATGCCATCCTATTCTTTTCTTCCTTTCACTCTCTACTCTCTGCTGGAGGAGTACTTCCTTTAGTGTGAACTGCATCCCCATCTCCCTCAGCTTCCTTTCATGACCTCTCTTTGTGCTTTTACAAATCATGGTCACGTGTTCTATGGACTCCTCTTCTTGACATTCTTCACACAGTCCAGCCTGGTGCTTGCCTAGAATTTGTGACAGACTTATTTATAGGTCATTAGCAGTGCATTTAAAAAGAGTCACATTCATTACTCAAGTAGAAGTACTATCATTCTAGAGTTAAAAAAGACTTCTCTCTCTTCTCTTTCAGCTTATTTGCTACCCTTTTCCAACTCAATAAAAAAATTTAGTTGGAAGTAAAAGTATCAAATCAACCTTTTTACTCAAGTATTGGTTAATGCAAAAATAAAAATGACATTTTTAATGGTAAAGGACTATATTAATATGTTGCTGTGTGTAATCACATTAAAAATTACGGCTTTTATTACAATGCACAAACATTAAAGAACCATTAATGTGCAAAAAAAATAAAATAAATAACAGAAACAGAAAGCCGCTTGTAGCCCATTAATGTTAACAGTACCATATTTACAATTGGACAAAAACATAGACTGGTCAAGAACAAGATAGAAACACGGAGAGCAAGAACATCAATCTGGACAAAAGGTATCGCAACAGACACGAGAAACAACAACAAACAAAGCAAAGCAAGCAAATGTAAAAGACACAAGGATAACCAAATTAACCAATTAGGACAGAAGTAGAAGTGTAAAGTTTTTTTCTAATTATAAAAAAAAAAATCTGGTCTGGTCATAAGATAGACATTGGCACCATTGGTAACCCATAGTATTACTACCTCATTAAAAAACATGTATGAAAATGTAATGTAAAACAATATTGTGATGTATGTAAAACAATACAATGAGTTGACACTGTCACCAGACTACTACCATTTCACCACTGATGAGGTACAGTAGCTTCCTTCTTAAGTGCAGAAATTGAACTGGCAAGATTATGGTTACTTAAACGTATTATTTTTTGGCCTCGGCCACATGTCAAAAAAACTAACTTCAAGTATCTCAATGAATCTGAAGTCAACGATGGGAAATCATCTCAATATCCAACAAAACCAGTAAGAGTAGATTGGCGATACAGCGTTAGAGAAAGCACCAATTTGAACATTTTGGCAGAATCATGAACCAAACCAAGAAGAATCTGCCCTGCGTCTTTGAAGCTGCAAGTTTAACTAAAATCTCTTGAACCTAGAAGTTTAGAGAAAATATGCTAATACTTAACTGGGATGCGTCCTTAAATAGGTGTGTACGTAATTGGTTGGCTAAGGTGTTATTAAATCAAATAGATTTAAGGCTGTTAAAAAATCTTTTTTTTTCTCTACCTTTCGTTTTCTTTTCGAGAGGTTTTCTCTATTTTATTACCTGGCTACATTCGCATATATGCTTGCTCACTGGTCTTAGCCATCAGCTTAACACCAACAAGCAAATTAATAAAATGAGTCAATCTTTTTTACATTTTCACACATGCTCTTTGAGACAGTTGTAACTGTGAAAAGCGCCTTACAAATGCACTGAACTTGAACTATAGCCGACTAACTTTAGTAGCTTAAACAAAGTTGGTTAAAAACTGAAAAAAAAAAAATCACTTCAACCTAATTGTTAAGATGCAAATTACATATACGTAGTAATTTCATTCCAATAAACAAAAAACAACTGTTTAATTGCTCAATAATGAATAATATCTATAACAGAAAAGTCTTTAAAAGGTTCATCTTGAAGCAATAACTTTTGATTTGTAACATCATGACAAGTTCACTTGTCCACATCTTATTGTCCATTTATCATCCACCAGCTCAACGCTGTATTTTCTCATAAATTCAACTTGTTGCTCATCTAAAAGAAACTCTCATCTGAGATCATCTGAGCAGAAAGGAGCACGACATGGATCACGAGCTTCTTCTGTGAACGATGGACATTAACGCTAGCAGAATGGCTTCATGACAATGGCTTCAGCCACTCATAGATGGAAATATGTTGAAATTAACTTTCAAGACTATTAATGACTCGGATATGAAAAGACAGTTACATGAAAATTAGAAGCTTATCTTAATTAGTTTCCTCTCACCTTCAGCAATTCACTCATCCAGTATGAATAATATCTGACTAAATAGCTACGATACTGTCTGTCTGAGAATAAAAACCCACTGAATAGCTTCTGTTTGATGACAAACACTTCTATTATTACTGAAAATGTTTGAATATGCATTTCAATTATTGTCGCTATATCACAATGTGTATGTTTTGAGAGAGTTAAGAGTCTTTTAGTCTTCACTTCGTCTTCACCATTAATTAAATCAACTTTTCCAATTTTCCATTGGACTTTTTCATTAATTTAACACAAATATAAACACATACATTTTGGAGCCATTGGCGTATTTTTATGGATTGCCATCTGACTCTCTGGCAAGACTTTAAAGCCAGATGTCTATACTTTAATCAAAGTTTTAAAAGTTGAGAGGAGTAACTGCTTTATTATTGAAACTAGAGAATTTTATGGCTAGTTGCGTTCTATTATGTTCATTTAGCGTTTCCCGCTGATCGACTCACCATGTGTGAAACGCTGGCCGATTAACCACGGAATTAATGAACTGCATTAAAAACCCAGTCACTGCTCCGTTGACTTTAAAATCTAGTTGTGGAAAAGTGACTTTGTGAAGTTGGAACTGTGCATGATTATGAATGTTTACCGAGGGGTGAGAATGTAAGGTGCGTTCACCTCAGAAGGGAATATATGGCACAAACAAATGAACATCAAGCCGCGGGGAAATCATCGTCATCGTTTTTCTCTGTCTTGCCCTAAGTAATTTGATTTTGCAGATGTTCCATCAAGAGTGGGCGAAAAGACTTTCAGCGTCTCGTTCTCTTTAGCACAAAATTGGATTGTCACTTAGTGATTGACAGTTGGGCCGTTTTTTATTTCTTCAATCTCATTTTTAAAGGTCATTTAATAAGAACTGTTCGAAATTGCTTTGATTGCTCGTTTTGTACAGTATTGCTAATGAGGCAAAACTCAAAAGGAAGAAGACACCTTCTTGTCTTTATCTAACCGACATGTTCTATTCTGTAGTCCAAGGACACTGTCTACAGCATTACCATGGAAAATGTCAGGAATGTTTGCCTTTAAAAAATGGATTCCTTTCAGGGATATAGTAGATGATGGAAAAAAAAGAGTGGATTAGGGAGGAGGGAGAGAGAGAGAGAGAGAGAGAGAGAGAGAGAGAGAGAGAGCTGGTTGCTCAGGCTGTGAAGTGATCAGATGTTGAGTAGAGCTGTCTAGAACACATGGGAGAAGTAAACTGCTGTCGTCTATACGGAAGACACGAGGGACACTGGGTGAGTAAGACACATTTTTACTTCTGCTCAAAAACGATTGTTCACATAACACAAAACCTTTGCTACTGACATTTATCAATATGTAATTTCCGAATCGATGGATACATTTCCAGCTTCGGACTCACAGGCGTGTGATTTGTCATAGAAACCAGGGATGAGAAGAGATTGAAAAGGCATGAAAGGCTTTTTTGCTGCGTTCTGTGTGGCCAATTAAACGTGAAAGAAAGAGGCTTGAGAAGAAGCAGAAATTTAAAATAGTGTTCGTCTCATATTTGAACTCATGAGATTTGACTGTGCTGTGATTTTGTTCAGATTATTTACAGAGCAAAATGTTGTAACATATTATCAAAGCTATTATGAATAAATAGTTGTGCTGGTTCCTTTCAGTCGGACAGCCTTGAGTGACCTGATATGGTCATACTAGCTTCCTGCTGAGAAACTCTGTGGCTCCCAAACTACATCTTTCCACCTTCACACTAAGAAAATTGGGGTTATGTGTTTGCAATCATTGCTCAGTGTGACACAATATTTTCTGGAAGAAAAGATAAAAAAATAAGACAGAATTCCAGCCCAACACCTGTAAAACAAGGTAAAGGATTGGATAACAAAAAAAAAGCCCAATTTGTCAGGCTGCAGTGGGCGCACTGATTACTCCATTACAGCTCCATACTTCAGGACTGAGGAGCAGCGTGTCATTCTGCCTGGTGTCAGGAAAGAAAAGTGAAAGACGAACAGAGTCTGAAGTCTGAAGTCTCGCTAAGCCATTTCTGTGAGCTTGAAGAACTGCTGGAGTACGTCTCCCAGGGACATTAGACTCGATATATGTTTGTCTGAAAGGACGAATCATGATTGTGAGGGTCTGATGGATAACCTGATGGAGTTCTCTTCTTCTGGAGCACAGGGAATATGGTGACATTTTCACAGTAATTTTGTGGCGTCTGAAAGCAAAGTGGGATGACAAATCTCACTTGCCTCCGAGTATTTAAGATGTTAGAGTATTTAAGCTTTTAGTCCAGGTTTGAGGCCAATTTCATCTTGTGGCACTTGCAGATAAACAGATTATATTTGCCTTCGTACCTCTAATGGAACTAAAATTTTCACGGTATGAATCATCTCACAAGGAACGGTGCTTTTGTGCAATAAGTGATGCTCAGATTAGTGTGTGGGTGTGTGTTTGTGTAAAAAATCTACATATGTTTATAGTATATAAACATTACTTAGTTTTATAAGATCTGACATGTTTTAGATCTGAAATGTCTGTGTCTACACAGGTATATATGTATATATATATATATATATATATATATATATATATATATATATATATATATATATATATATATATATACACATATACATACACACACACAAACACTGTATATGTATGTATATATTTGATTTTATACTTATATATATACAGTACTGTATATATACTATACTGTACTGTATATATAAAATATAAATAATCTGCTTTACATACGTATATAAAAACATAAGGGTATATGCTTAATTAGAAAAGACAGTAAGTAAACTTGAAAAAATTTGAATTTTTAAAAATTTGAATTAGAAAGAAGTATGTACAAAAAATATATCAGATACATACTGAAAAAGGACTTACTTTTGGACAAACTCACCTTCCTTTTTTAGTGTTAATACTTGCAAATAGTTTAAAAGCAGTGAAAATTTGACTGTAACTTAAAATAATGGCACAAAAAGCAAAGGGAGGATGAGACAACTGGGTGAATTAAGAGAACGAAGGGTTAGAGAACTGCCGGAAGGAGAAAAAGATAAATTAAGAAAGGATTTTGGCAAGCGGGCAGACACAGACAGAAAACACTGAGATAAACAAGCGGCGTTTTCTATTGAAGTGGTTTTCAGAAGAAAGATTCTGATGAGGACTGGTGGATACGATAAAAACGGTATCTTTGCAAAACCTGTGTTGTTTGCTGAAGTATTTAATGGAAAAAATATACTTGTAAATAACATGAACAGATCGTTATAATGAGAAACGTATTGGAACAAATAAAGCCATATGTCACACCACTGCTGTCAAAACATTTAAACAGTTTGTGACTTAAATACCGCGTCTTTCCAGCTGCAGCCTGACAGTGTGTTCAGAGTGTTTGAATTTATTTCTTTCCAATTGCACTTTCTTATGTTCACGGTAATTTATTACCATTTTAGCTGCTTAATTTGTTAGAGTGCTGCCAGATATATTTGAGCCGGCAAATGTGAGAGGAAATTAACTGGAGGCCAAAAAGTCACTTTGATTGGCTGAGATTTGCTTCTTCAATGTCACTGTTTAAAAGTTCATGACAGCCTTCTCCAGTGAGACGTACTGTCAGAAATACTCCACTATTAAATGCACATTCACATTTTTTATGCAGTAAGGATGATTTTTTTTGAGTATGAGTATGCGGTCTTGCATAATAATACAAACTTGAGCTGTGAAGACTGCCTGGATTTGCTCTCTATGGACTTTTCTAACAGAAAAATAATGTTGAGGTGAATCTATTCGTCCTAAATAGAGCTACACTGTAAAACGTCTACCTGGGAAAACTGTTCATTGAGGCTTCTTGAAATTTTTTTCCAGATCACATCCACCTCACAAAGAAGACGGTCGCGCCATGGATAATCTCTTCGACCCAGCTTTATGCCAGCACTATAACCTCACAATTTTCTGCTCAGGCAATCGAACCATGAACTCCACGTCTCACGCTCTGGTGAGCCCGTCTGCCTTTGGAATGTCTTACTTCACCATGACTCTTGGCGCCCTGTCCAACCTAACGGCACTGGCAATCCTCGCCCATTCCTACGCCCGCTTTCGCCGCCGGGTGAAGGCCCCGTTCCTGTTGCTCGCCTCCGCATTGCTGATGAGTGACCTGGCTGGTCACGTGATCACAGGAGCTTTAGCGTTACACCTTCATCTAGGGAAAGTGAATAACCAAAAGGCCGCGGCACGAGTGGAGCCTCCTCAGGGTTACTGTAAGTTATTCGGGGCTTGTATGGTGTTCTTCGGCCTTTGCCCTTTGTTGCTCGGCAGCGCCATGGCGGTGGAGCGCTGCATAGGAATCACGCAACCTCTCTTGCACCCAGCAGTCGTCACCTTGGCTCGCATCCGCCTCTCCGTACTGATGATCGCCACCTTGGCTCTGGCTTTGGCAGGACTTCCTCTGATGAATGTGGGAAACTACAAATCCCAGTTCCCGGGAACCTGGTGTTTCTTACCCGTGAATGGTCCATTCTCCACAGCTGATGCAAGCCTCGCGTTGGCGTTCTCCATACTTGGACTTGTCGCGCTGTTGGTCTCGGTACTGTCTAACACTATAAGTGGACTGAAACTGCTCCAGGCCAGGTTCAAGGACCGACGGGTCAAGTGCAAGAGACATGCATCCTTCGTGTCTTCATCCCTGCACTCCCTGGACATAGAGATGATGACTCAACTGGCCGTAATAACCGTGGTCTCCTGTGTCTGCTGGACTCCTTTCCTAGTGAGTGATGCTGATGAATGGCGTTTTGTTCATTTTGAGGCCTGACTGATGGATGCTTCATTTCACAGATCTACATCCTCATTTCCGTGAGCAGGTTTTATGACGGAATCACCCAGCCGGAACGTCAGTGCGAGAGGCTTCTTTTGTTAGCTCTGCGCTTGGCAAGCTGGAACCAGATTCTGGATCCTTGGGTCTACATCCTCCTCCGCCGGGCCGTTCTGCGCAGGGTTCTTCAGCTGCTGCAACCCGACAGAGCATTGTTCACACAGAGCAGCTCCTACAGAGACTCACACAGAAAGCAAATCAGCTTACACTGACCATTCCATAAGATTGCACCAACCGTCCATAGCCTGTTTATACTCTTTTTAAATGTGAAGCATGTGGTTTTGCTTTGTGTCACTACCGTGTGCATGAAAATGTGTGTTTTTCTTATAGGTCACTTTTTTTTATAATGCAGTGATCTTTAAAGTACCACTGACCAAGTATGTCTGTAATACATAGATAGAGTAAACAAATCGCTGGTGTTCCCATTCATCTCAATGACAGTTGTTTGGCTGGTTATTTGAGTCGTCTTTGTCTCATAGCTCCATTTGTGATGACTGATTAGTCATCAAAGGTTGTAAAGAGAGGAAATATAAATGTATGCTGTGCTTTTATTAGCATTCATGAGATAGAGAATGGAAAAGCCAAGATAGGAATCAAGACACGCAAACAAAAGACTCAGTCACACAGAGATACAGTATAGCTCATTTGAACGGTTTTGCTACAAATGGCGCTGTCATTTTCGTTATATAATTTTTTTTAAATATATTTATTAGAAAGACAGAGAGAGAGAGAAAGAGAGAAAAAAGATGTGTAAAGGACTATAAGTGGAGGGGCGAGAATTTGTGTGTTTACTACACTTTCTAAACAGCTTTTCAATTTCTGGGTCATGGTAAGCTCCCACTCGGAAAAAACTCTGGCCCTGAAGGAAATTTCCCGAATTCCAAATCTCCTCATTGCATGTTTTTGGACTGTAGGAATATATATATATATATATATATATATATATATATATATATATATATATATATATATATATATATAT
>MU204432.1:828440-847603 GCA_017309775.1 Paedocypris sp. Pulau Singkep
TGTGTTTACTACACTTTCTAAACAGCTTTTCAATTTCTGGGTCATGGTAAGCTCCCACTCGGAAAAAACTCTGGCCCTGAAGGAAATTTCCCGAATTCCAAATCTCCTCATTGCATGTTTTTGGACTGTAGGAATATATATATATATATATATATATATATATATATATATATATATATATATATATATATATATATATTACATATTGTGCTTGTTTAATTTAAATTCATAAAAAAGAAAAGGGTGAATGAAAATTTTCTGTGGAGTCTGTGATCTGCTATCCCAGATGCATATTCAACCTTCAGAACAGTGACCAGTGGGAATAGATCCAGGTTCACATGACACAGAAATGGGGAAAAAAAAGTTGTTTCTTGACATTGGCCATTGGTAAAACTCGATACTTTAGCAACAAACAGGACAACCTGCTAAAGCTCAACTTTAGGCCAACATTGGTTAAAACCCCGTTTTTTATTAGCTCTAGTCATACTTCTTGCAGCTATACTAAATATTTCATATAATACAGAACGTAACAAGCTTTAATAAGAGTTTAAAGACGCAACACTTGTCAGGTCAAATGCTGCATAATATTAACCTTAGAGTTGTAACTTGAGTGTGTTTATTGTTACACAAACGTTCGCACTTGAAATGCGGGAGGAGGATGTGCTCTAACTAAATATAACTGTCCTTGGGTGCTCGGAAGATTAAAACAGCTCGCCTTTAAAAAAAAAAACTACCGAAATGTCCGGCGTGGGTCCAACATAAAAAAAAAACAACTTTAAACTTTCGCCTCAGTACACGACAGTCTGGTTTGAGAGTCGCATGAATCCCGCACTTTTATTCTGAAAGCCACCGTCATTCGGCCATTTTGGACAGCGTTCTCTCCAACTCCGGCTTCAGCGAGTCTCCTCCACCAGACAGCCGGTGGCTGTTGGTAAACACGCTGTGGCGCATGAGGTAATATTTACCTAGCTGTGCGCTGTTTTTAGAAGCCGGCTGGATTTCAAGCCACAGGTTCCGCTTCCAGCATCGGAGCTCGGACGCTCGTGGCACCAACACCAAGGGGTCAGTGGTTTGTCGGTGACCGCCGTCCGTCAACCTCTACCCGCACAGCAAGGTCGTCTGATGTCGTGACAGACCCGGACTGGCTCAGCCGAATCTGTCGAGCAGAGGTGGGTGCAGCGGCCGGGAGCGGTTGTGTCTCGTCGGCTCCGCGTGTTTGTGCTTCACCCGCCGCCCGCACGTGTCGTTTGTAGGATGCACTATGTGGCGAGTGGCTCCCTGTCTTTTGGGTCTCTGGGCCTGCTACGACTGTTCGGGGCGTCCTGGTCCTGGAGCCTCGCGGCGGGTCTGGGGGTTTACTTAGGCACCGGCGGATGGCGCTTCCTCTACGTGGTGGTTCGTACTGCGAGAAGAGACATCAAGTGAGTGACTGGTGCGAATGATAATGTAAATATTACTGTACTGTACTATACTAATAGTAAACAATTTTTCGGGGTTTATGTGATTCCGAGTCTGATACTTCGTCCGTGCACGCAAACACCATTATAACCAGTCAGTGTAGTACTTGAGTAAATGGACTTTTGTTACTTTAGGTGTTTTTGCTACTTTGTACTTGGACTGAGTGTCAAAAATATAAGACACTTTTACTCTCTACTTGACTACATTTTTTATTTTACTCTTTGCTACGCTACATTTGAATGGTTGCTTACAGCGGATCACACACACACACAGCTCGTTGGTCGTGATCACTTACTTGTTAAATTGTGATTGTGTGTGACAAGTCAGCATCTTTTCATCTTGTTAATTTAATGGACGGATGATGTAATATCGCCATCTGCAGGGTGCTGAAAGTGCTGGATGCTATTTATGAGCTTAATCACGTTTTATGAGCTTAATCACGTGTTTAAACAACGTTTATCAGCGCTGGCCTCGTTTTCAGGCCAAAAAGAGCTAGAATACGTTTCAAGAACTTTGAAAACCAGATTTTTGTAAAAATATTGCCTCCTCTGAGACTGAGAGGTGAATCACATCTAAGTCTGCTCAGCTTTTTATTTTACTAGTTTTTTTTTCTCTTTGTGCCTTTTTTGCACTTTTGAGTTTGACTGAGACTTTTTGTTCTTTTATATCTATTTTGTTCTGCCATTTTGACACATTGAGGCTTTTTATTTCATTCCTTTATTGGGAAGTAAAACTTCATAAATAAACAGTGTTTTCTTGGTGTTTTTTGAGACTAATTTCAGTACGTGTAAAATATTTAAGTTCTTTTCAAATTGATACTTGATGACCTACTCAAGTATTTTTTGGAATTTGAGTAATTTCTGCAGTAAGGTATTTGTACTTTTACTCAAGTATGATTTTTAGGCACTCTTTACACCTCTGCTTATAACACACAAAAGCACTCACTCAGACACTCAAAACGCACACTGTTGTTCACTCACTCACACACATGGACAGTAACACACTCATGCTCACTCATAGACTGTTCTGCAATGGATTGTTTTCATCTGTTTTGTTAACATTTTCTATAACGGTATGAAATTCAGTTAATCCCCTTCTAAAATAAAAGTGCTAATTTTCCGCTGGCTGTATTCCTAGACCGTAATGATGTCAAGGACCTCCGGGACACCTGGATTGTTTAAAGAGCGTAGATATGGAAAGCCAGGGAACAAAGTCAAACTGTAAATTTGCTGAATGAATACAAATACTGCACGTAGGATTTTCGATTTGGATTTATAGATGGCTATTATGTAAATTTGTTTTTATTTGTCTTTTATTTTTGAGTGGTCTCACAATATACGAATTAAGACTCGTCAAAATAAAAAAAAACAAGCCGTGTAGATAGTTGTTTCATTTCTTCATCTTTTAACCCTCGGGGCCATGGGATGTTTGAGGCACGCGGTGGTCTACAGCCCGGTAACTGCTCCACTCTGAGCGATTTGGACCCCCCAGCTATTACAATGGTGTCCGATGTATAATGAAGAATGTTCTGGAATACCAACAAGGAGCCGAGCAAGATAGTGATAGAGATAGATAGGCGTTCTTCAGAGACGACACTATCAGGAGCAGCCATTGGTCGACAGGAGCCGAAATGTCAGGATTCCCACTGTTTGCTGCCCTTCCAGGGAGAATAGAGGATCACTTCTGTCCTCGCTGGGAGCTGGACTTGCTCTCAGAGCGGCTAACAGACTTGGCAGAAAGAGAGGAGTCCGGTTCCCGAGATGCTCTGGGTGGAGATTTCTCCGGAGGGTGTGGAGTACCATGGTGTTCATGTCACTTCTGGCATCAGAGGTGGACATTCCTGTGAACCGTGTTGCACACAGTGACCGGCTTGGGACAGGGATGTGGGGCAATCGGATCCGATTGCCGTGTTTTGCAAGTAAATTGCAGAGTCACTGTTTGTGTAGAGTGACCTTGTGAGTGTTTTATGTGTGTGTCTAAATGGAGCGCTGTGGTGTGATTGGGGGCTTTTGTGTTGTCCGACAGCTTGGACCCCCACACTGTTACTATATTCAGGGTTATTTATAAAAAATGGACCAATTTCTTTACGCAATATTTTATTGAGCAAAGTATTACAAAGCTACGGCAGTTTTTTTACTCACAAACATGTTTGTTGTGCTCTCAAAACATGGACAGATCAGAATCAGAAATTCTTGAAAAAAATTAGAAAATGAAAATAAATAGAAAATGAAAAAATCAGAAAAATTATATTTTGTTGCATACACTCACCTCCTTTGATCCTGACAAAACACGATGGCATTTTAAAAATGGCATAAAACAATAACATAAAATGAACAATAAACTTAAAACAAAACTAGTTGCCTGTTTATACACTATATATAGATTAACAGCAGTTTTAACAGCAACGGTAGTATTTATTGTAGTATGTAGCAGTAGTAAACGTGGCAGTTCTTTCCCTTATTTTATCGTATTCTTGGGATGGAAACTCGTCCCTGACTTTTTACTTGAGACTGTGACGCCCTCTGTGTTGGAATCAGTCGAATCCTTCGGAGAATGTTCTCTGACGAGGAAGGATTAAAGTCAAATTGCCTTTGAAAGGCACGCTGCACCATGACAACCACATTTGTCCTCGCAAGCTCGAGAACGCAGCATTATGCCGAGGACTCACAGGCAAAACCTTGTTTGTAAACATATTGAACACAGGAAGCAAAACTTGTTTGTGAGTAGAATAGTTGCATCTTTGCTGGAGATTTTTTTATTTTACATGATAAAATATTGGGTAATAAATCCACTTTTAAAGTATTGGGATCGGTCTCGATCATACCATTTTAAACATTTCTTGATCATGATTCATTTGAGACTTTGGGACAATAAATGAATGATCATTGAGATCAAAGACTCAAGATCACATTTACAATCATTGTCATTGGTGTCACGTTTGACGTGAAGTGACTAATCTAAATTGGAGAAATGCTTGGTTGATCTTAGTTTGTACTGCAATGAAACACTCACAAAAAAAGATAGACATTTGTCGCGAGGAAAGACAAGTTGTTGTTAGTTTCACTCGGCTGGTGAATGTGTTGTTGCGCTGTTAATCCTGCTCAGAATGTGAGAAGCCGCGTGTTCGGACATGTGTTGCTTGTGCCTTGCAGGGGAATCACGACTATATGATTCTAATTATTATTCTAATATTTCTGAATTTTGCTTTTAATAAAAGAACACCACCACTGAAACACAGAACCTCTGGAAGACAGAAAACACAGAAAGTCTGGCGCTGATTGACTCGTGAACGACCTGTTGAGAAAAATTGCATTTTACAAAAAATAATCATTGAGCAAGTGACTCTCACGAGGTGATTCCCATTTTAATGACTCACTCATATCTTAATGATTCATACCGACTCTGCTCATGTAAACAGTGAAGAATCATCTCACTTCATTTTTCACTTTCACGGTATAGCTCAAATGTATTCATTGCTGTTTTGTTAAATTAAAATTTTTTTTAATATGGACTGAATAGATTTTCAATGTTTAACAGCGACTTCTGCCAAGTACATATACTTTAATGTATAAAAGCATGCAATTTTTGTAATATTTTATTTAATTATTTTTGTTTCTTTCTTACTGAATACTATTATTATTTTAATTTATTTCATTTATTTCATTTATTTGTCTAGGGTACAGTCCTGTTGGTGTTGTTTAAGGTTGTTTAAATGATTGGAGTTTAATTATAATATCCAATTTGAAACAAATATATACAATAAAATATTACAATAAAATAATCCTAAAAATACACACACTCACTAAAATGAGGTGAAAGGAAAAGCCGAAAAAGAAGTAGATCATTCACAATTTCCATGGAAGTAATATTCATAAAATACAAATAAACCAAGGAATTATTTATAATCTCTAATAAACACAGCAGAACTAAATGTGAAATTTTCATTGTGTGTTTTTTTTTTTTTTCTAGTGGTCTCTACGTGCTCCTGCGAGTCAAACTGGCATTATGGTATCACATGCGCCAACACAACACCATACCTTCAATCTTCAGCAAAACTGTGGCCCAGCACCCGGACAAGCCAGCGCTCGTGTATGATGCCACCGGGGAAGTGTGGACTTTCTCCCAGTTAGATCAAATCTCCAATGCTGTGGCCCACTGGGCGTTAAGCCAGGGGTGGAGGAATGGAGATGTTGTGGCACTTTTCATGGAGAGCCGTCCACTCCAAGTGGCTCTTTGGCTTGGTCTGGCGAAGGTAGGGGTGGAGGCGGCTCTGATCAACTTCAACCTCAGACGAGACTCGCTTCTGCACTGCATGGGTGTGTCGGAATCCCGAGGGATGGTTTTTGGGGCGGAGCTTGCAGACGGTGAGTGGAGGAAGTGATGGACGCATCTTCTGATCATCTTCTGATTGGAAGTCATTGCTCATTTGAAATGTCTTTGCGTCCACATGTAGCTGTGTCTGAAGTCAGCTCCTCCTTGAGCGAGGCCATGGTGCGGTTCAGCACGGGAGACCTGAGACCAGACCAGATGGCCGCTCTGAAATGCCAGTCTCTTGACTCCATTCTGGCATCTTTCCCTCGACATCCACCAGCTTCCACCGTGTCCAAAGGCATCAATGGTGAGATTTCCGCCCAATAAATTGCTTTAACTGAAAAATAACCTCAACTATGTGTCGACAATAAAGCTGAGATCGACTCTTGTGCGACGACTTGAGTGGTCTCGATTGAGCTAATTTTCCAATGCATGGATGAAAAGACGTCTTTTTGTGAATTTTATGTGCACATTACTTTCCCTTTCAACACTCTGGAGTGTCACAATCGCTTAATGTCTTGCTTTTACGATCTTTGCCGCTGCATTTTTAAAGCAGACGTCCATTATCGGCCATTGCCGGAGTTTTTAATGGAGGTGAGTTTTGAAACTTGTAGATTACTTTTCCATCCAATATATTTTAGAATGATGGAGGCTCTTGTTGATTCCAGGAAGTGTTTTTGCTCGGTGTCAGTTAATAGTGTGTGGAGAAATGTTCCCGTCCCGTGTCCTCCTTGCATCTTCGGATATAATGCGCTTCTTTGTGATGTCTTCTGATAGTCACATGAGTTGTTGTAAGCGTAATTTGCAGCCATTGCGATTGCTTTCTCTGCGTAATTACCTTGAAACAGTCACAACGCTGAGCAGCATATTAATGAGCGGTTTCATTTGCAAGTCGGGGCTGGAATGAATACTCCAGTGATCAAGTGCCTGGCGCTTCAGTTGAGAGCTCTTTATTTCATAATCTTTTGCTTGAAGACATGCCGCCAGGAGAAAAAGTGCTAAAAGAGACGTGGATGAAGCAACGTGTGACTGTTATTTCAGCAAATCTGGCTCGGAAAGCCACACTTCCATCACACTCTGATATTTTATCGGCCTTTTAGAAAACTCAGACATCCGCATTAAAATTTTACAGTTCCCCAAGACCATTTCATTTTGAAAGATTTATCACGACAGGATATTGTGGTGTATGAGATGAGTTGGTATTCAGAGCGTTCGCCTGACTAATGTTTTCTCTTTCTCAGATCGCTTGTTCTACATCTACACATCCGGCACCACCGGACTCCCGAAAGCTGCTATAGTGGTGCACAGCCGGTAACCCGTCCATGACAAGCCACACATGCAGAAACTAAGGCCGTACGCGCACAAACTTTTAATAAACAGCTTTTGTGCCACAGATACTACCGGATAGCTGCTTTTGGGTATTACTCCTTTGGCATGCGGCCAGATGACGTTATCTACGACTGTTTGCCCCTTTACCACTCAGCAGGTATTTCTTTTTGTCTGGATTGATGTGTTTGGGAAAACACTTTTTCCAATTTGTAAAAAAAATATTGTATGCTTTCCAAACTGAGAATGAATATACAGCAAATGCAATATCAAGAATAATTATAAAGATATAAAATATGAACAAAGTTTATAAGCAGCAGTAGTTCTTGATTGTTTGTTCAGTGTGTGTATCAAGACACAGTGCGTCAGGGGTGTAACTAGTACCTGAAAACCATACTTGAGTAAAGTACACTCACCTTACTGTAAACAATACTCCTGTACAAGATACAAGTCACCAATTCCAAGAAGACTCGAGTAAAGGTCGTAAAGTATCGTGTTTTACAAAAAAACTTCAGTGTTTTACTCGTACTGAATTTAGGCTGAAAAAATACCAAGAATTGAAAAACTAGAAACTTTTAATTTCTAAGGTTTTATTTTCTAATCTGGAAATTAAATTTAACACCTCAATGTTTCAAAATGACAGAACAATATAAAGTTAGTGTTGGTCAAACTCAAACGTGCAAATAAACTGCAAAAAAATAAAAGTGCACAATTATCTCATAAATAGCATCCAGTACCTTCAGCCTCATTCGCCTCGTCCGTCCCAGAAATTACTGGCAGTAGAAAAGATGCCGACTTGTTGCGCACAATCACAGTGTAACGAGTAACGTAAGCGTTCATTCAAAATCAGTGGAGTAAAGAGTACAAATACTCAATCACAAATGTAGTCAATTAGAGAGTAAAAGTTTTTATAATTTTATACTAATTACAAAGTAACCAACGATACTTAAGTATTGTTAACAATACTTCAGTCCATTTACTCAAGTACTTTAGTCTTGATGACTTTCATGTTACGTCTAGTTTGTCTCTTTTTAGTATCAGAACCAAAATGTGATGTGGTTCAGTTCATAGAATGCGACTGTATAAATGACGTTGCCATAGACTAAATGTCCCAATCCAATTGAATTAATGTTTTGGCGGCTTTATATTCCCTTGCTGTCCTGACAGGTAATATAATGGGGGTGGGCCAGTGTTTGATTAATGGTTTGACTGTGGTGGTCAAGAAGAAGTTCTCAGCAAGTCGCTTTTGGGACGACTGCATCAAGCACAACTGCACCGTAAGTCCATTTCATCTGGCTGTTGACAGTTGAAATCTAAAGTCTATAAATAAAATTTATTGGCGACATAAAACATAGCTCGTATTTTTGTCTCTTTGTGAGTGGGTGAATAAAAAATAAGATCTTCTAAGAACGACACTTGTCTTCCAGATTGTGCAGTACATTGGCGAGATCTGCCGGTATTTGCTGTCGCAGCCCGTGCGCCCGTCCGAGCGCCAGCACCGGGTCCGTTTAGCAATCGGGAATGGATTACGGCCCAGTGTGTGGGAAGCCTTTGTGGAACGTTTCGGAATAAAGAGGATTGGCGAGTTCTACGGAGCCACTGAGTGCAACTGCAGCATTGCCAATATGGATGGCAAGGTTCGCGATCAGTTGATTTACGTGAGGTGTGTTATTGAGAGCGTGTGCTAAAGCTGGACGCTGCCATTTATTTCCCCCCCCAACACATCAGGTTGGAGCGTGTGGCTTTAACAGCCGGATTCTGCCCCGTGTGTACCCCATCCGTCTGGTGAAAGTAGACGAGGAGACAATGGAGCTGGTTCGAGACAAGAATGGACTGTGTGTGCCCTGCCAGCCCGGTCAGGATCAATCTGTGTTTTTGTTCTCGTTTGTTTTAAAATAAAATACACTAAAGTTGTTGAAAATGGAGTTTAAATAGTGCTCTCATGCTGTATTTTGTATTAGTTTTCCGCCTCCTCACCGTTTTGTGTTCTTATCGCCAATTATAAGTTGACTTCCTCTCGCAGGAGAGCCCGGGCTGTTGGTGGGGAGAATTAATCAGCAGGATCCTCTGCGACGTTTCGATGGGTATGCGAGTCAAGATGCCACCAGGAAGAAGATTGCCCACAATGTATTCCGGAAAAACGACTCTGCTTATCTGTCAGGTGCACCTTTAACTTTCACTAGAAAGATGTGCCACTTTCTAAAAGTTCCGCCGGGATCGGGAGTAAAACTGTTCGCAGGCTCAAAGACGGAGAAAGCGCTGCTAGTTGAGACTTTAGCCTAAAGTAACTGCGAGGACGTGAACAGGATCTCAAAACACTGCTCTACCCTGCAAAAAATACACCTAAAAAAAAAAAACATTCATCATTTAAGTGAGTAAAAAAAAACTTAAATGAAGTCATATTGTCCGCCAATGGGGTGAGAACATTTTAATTGGTGAGACGACTTGAAACGAGACACAAAAATCTTGTTTGACAGAAGATTTGTTTCAGTTCTTGTTCTCATACTAGTTGTTTCCTAAATTGAGAAACATTGTGTTCTTAAAATAAGAAAATTTGACTTGACATTTCTTGTTTCAGCAAGTTCTGTGCCAAAACATAATTTCTACTTCGAAAAATTATATTTACTTGCAACAAGACATTAAATGTATCTTGTTAGGAAAAAAAACAATTCTTATTGTCTAATTTCAAGATATTTTGGCTTGTCAAGAGTTTATTTTTTGCAGTGTATGTTGTGGTCGTGATTTACCACTAGGTCTGGATGAGGAAATGTGGATCACTGTAGACTCGTGGACAGTAATCCGTCTATTGGATTAGAGATTATACAGGTTTAGGAATAATCTTTAGATTTTAACTTTTTTTGAGGAAATTCTTCATTGATCACTTTAATTCAAAGAACTACACAAATGTATAGAGAACCATGTTAAGCATTGTGTGTGATTGATATTTTTTTTTTTTTCACTGTTGGTTCAAAGCAAAGGTTTGTTTCGGGTTATTGCAAGATGTGTCACTATATTTTTTACAATTTAGCGCTTTAGTTTTACATTGAAGGGATTTATTAGCATTAGAATAACAAACGAAGAAAGTGTACAAAGAATATGACAGGCTAAGGTAGTTCTGGGAATAAATTATTATGTGCGTGCATTATTTGACATTGCTACATTTTTTTCTCACAGGGGATGTTTTAGTAATGGATGATCTTGGATACATGTACTTCCGAGATCGCAGTGGCGATACCTTCCGCTGGAAAGGAGAGAACGTGTCCACGACAGAAGTTGAGGGAATTCTGAGCAACCTTTTGGGACAGAGGGACGTAGCTGTGTTTGGAGTAACCGTAACCGGTGAGGAGGAAACGCCGCCATGAGATGAATAACATCTCCTCAGAGAAACTATATATACACCATATTTACGCGAATATAAGCACCGATTTTTCGAATTTTTGACGCTCAAAAACTTGGGGGGTGCTTATAATCGGCGATTTCAAATATGTGCGTAAATATAAGCCCCTATTTTTTCCGCTTTTCAGGAACAATTTCAAATAAAAGGAAACACGTCTTTATGCAGCGGCGCGCGTGTGCGTCTATATAATGTTAAACAATGGTCTGTAGGCAGAATGTGCTACAGTATGTTTTATTGGCTCAATAACAGAAATAAAGAAACAGTAGACAGGCAGCGACACTTAACAGAGACAAAATAACACTGGAAGAAGTAAGATTAAACTAAATACAGTACAATAATTTATATTTCAACAAACATAGATTACAAACCACGACCGGGTAGCTTAGTTTAGCGCAACCGGCTACAAACGAGTCCAATGTGTCAACGCAGAATCAGTCAAAAATAAAGAACACGGGCAAGGAGTAAAAAAAATTCAAGGAACAGACACAATTAAAATGCTGGGTCGCTGCACAGGGGATAAATAATCCTTCCTCTTCACACGGCGTCGGATAAACAGAGAGCATGACACAGGCCTGAGCTTGAAACAATTGGTCTGCACAGTGTACAGTCTGCCTGGAGAGCAAAGGATCTTGGGACAGGAAGAGCGATTCCACTAGAATCGACTTTTTGTTATCTATTCAAGTAAAACAATATCAAAATGTGACAAGTCACAGGTTAGGTTTGGTAAATGAAGACAAACTTTTTAAAGAGAATATTAACATAATTGAACCATAAATGTTAATAATAAAACAATAATAATAATAATACTTTGTGTATATATATATATATATATATTTTTTTTTTATTTTGTGCCTGAAAAATCAGGGAGTGCTTACGTGAATACGGTATGTGTGTGTGTATGTGCTTCAGGTGTGGAAGGAAAGGCTGGAATGGCGGCCATCGCCGACTCCACAGGAACCTTCAACTGTAGTGCTTTCCTGAGAGAAGTCCAGCAAGCTCTGCCTCCGTACGCTCGGCCCATATTCCTGCGCATCTCCCCGTGTGTGGACACCACAGGTGCGTGAGGGTTCCCACGCCTGACCATCCGCTTTGCTCACGATCCCTCTGCTTCCAGGAACGTTTAAGTTCCAGAAGACCCGCTTACAGAGGGAAGGTTACGACCCCCGTCTCACCACCGATCAGATCTACTTCCTGAACTCCCGAGAATGCCGCTACGAGCTGGTGAGCGAGGAGATGTACGGCGCTCTGGACGAAGGCCGCGTGGCTCTGTGAGGAGAGCACACGACCCTTTGACCTTACAGTGTTAGGACATCGCAGACCACACCGCCGTTATTTAGACGCAACGATTGCATTTATAATCATCTTGACATTAGCGTTACGCATTCATATCTCTAGCCATCTAGAACACATAAGCTGTGCCTTGCAGGTGACACACTGACTTGTCTAATAAGCAGTAGATGAGACGGTGAGCGTGAATTAGTATTTTAATCTGTTTTCTGATTTGATAGCTGTGAAGCCTCTTGCTATCTCGATTCGACTGATAAGAAGCCACCTGACAGAATGACGGACGTGACGTTAGTCTGGAAGCTAGCGACACTAAGACCACTACAGACTGGCAGTACTAGTAGAGCTAAACCACAGTGAGTGAACGTTACCAGATTGATTACGTGTTTTTACTTCTGAAGTGACCCTTAGAGAGCTGGAGGATACAGAGTATCTAACAACAGCCTAAACCAAGTGCCTTGTCTTTTGTGAGGAGATGTGCTAAATGGCCTAGTACTTCTTTCTTTTTTAATTTTTTTAAAAGGAATTGTAAAAATGTATGCAGGATTAGGACTTTGAGATTTTAATGATTTAATAAAATATCTGACCACTTTTGGTGTGAGGTTGACTGTTTATTGGTCCGCGAACCAAATATACGTGAATGGTTATACCGCTGAACGGATAGACTGGTGATTTGGAGGATAGATGAAAGCGTTGGATGATATTCATAGCGAGGTGAAAAAAAATGTAAGTACATTATTTTTTATAGATTGAACAAATATGTGGGTGAAAAATGATTGGGTGAACTAACAGATTAGTTGGATGGCTGGACGAATAGAGAAATGAACGTATACATCAATTAGGTCGATCACTTGTCAAACTCAAGGCCCAGGGGCCAGATGGGGCCGGCCATGTCATTTTATGTGGCCCGCAAGATCTTAAAAGTTTTGAGTGTCTAAAAATAACTACAAAAATCAAATTAACAACGTGCGTTGACCAAAAACTAAATTTCCCCACAATGCTTTTTGACTAGCCGCGAAAGTGTTTCAACAGTTTTATGTTATTTGTCTTTATTCACTTGGACAGTTTGATCCTTCATTAATGGAGTTATGTGTTTTTTATAAGCTGACAAAATTTTAAAGGATTTATGTTAGAGCAACAAACAAACAGGTTTTCTACGCAACTGGAATTGTCGCTTGATTAAGTTATGATAAATAATGAATTGTTTAACATTAAGAAGTAGTTAAATTAATTTTACACTACAATTGATTACATTTAGCTGCATTTACTAGTTCCATCCGGCCATTTGAGGACAGACATTATGCTGAAGTGGCCCTCTGTGAAAATGAGTTGGACACGCCTGGGTTAGATGGATGGATGAGTAGAAGGATGAGTTTATACTGTAGATTATGGGTGAGTGAGTGGGAGGATAGATGCGCTGTTAAAACAAGTCTCTTTTAAAGAACCAGGACATTTTTTTATACCAATTTCTGTATAGAACGGTTACATATGTGTTTAAGTGTTTATTGTCTGATACTCAAGGTCATCAGGATTAAAACTATCGTGACTCATGTGACGCCCACTTTATTGAAAGCCCTGAGCCGGGCATTCTTGGGCAGTCACACAGAGCCACGCGGGCAGCACTTTCAGCGGGTGATCCTTACAGGCGCTGCAGAAGTACGGGTGAGCGGTCAGTGTGCCCATGTCTTTGAAGGTGAACAGCGGGGTCTTCACCCGCGGGTCGTAAAACGTCACCCTGGACCTGCCCATGTCCAGCACCACGCGGATGACCTGAGGCTCCTGGCTCATGGTGAGTGGAGACCACAGAGCAGTGCAGGCCTTGTATTCTCCGTTCCTCAGCCGTATGGTCCAGAAGCCCTCAGCGGGGGTCAGCACGTGCTTGCCCTTGCGGTCGATGGAGGCGCTGGCCACCCCGATGACCCAGTAGGTGTTGTCCTTCACCTCCACGTCCCAGCTGTGGAGACCCGAGCTGAAGCCCTCGTAGGCCAGCACTTCCGCTCCCACATTGAAGCGCTCGGGGTTGTCTGGCAGGCGGAAGGCGTAGCTGTTGCACTGGAGAGTGGTCAGGTCGTCCGAGAGGATGAAGCAGCTGGAAGCCGTGTTGGGGTCGAGAGTCACTGGAGCTGCGGAGTGAAAATGTCAAAGGTCAAATTCACACTGTTGCACGAGAAACCCGGTTTCCTGATCTTAATCCAGACGTGGATCTTCATCGGTAAGTATGACTTTCACCAGTAGAAGGTAAGGCCCATGTGATTTGATTTGATTTGATCTGGTGTTAAATCCACATGACATAGAAGGCTTGGGTTTAACAATGATTACCATATGTTGGATTGTACATATTTTATGGGAAGGTGAATGAATGGATGGATGTAGGGACAGACAGTTATGGATGGATAAATGAATCAATGAGTATGGGTTGGTGATTGTGTTGGAATGACCGATAGATAGTATACATGAATAGATGGATCTTGGGATTTTTTTTTATTTATTTAAAAACGTTTAAAACTCAAATCTTGGGTTTTCTCAATATTCATGTAAAAGTTATCATTCTACAAAGTGAAAAGTGATGCTTGCCCAAACTTAAAGAATGTTCAAAATTCCAAAACAGTTAGTGAATGATATATTAGAGCAGATCCATACTTTACTGTCCCATAATTCTTATACAGAGAAGCACTTCTGACATTTTGGAAAGAGGATAAGCTATAAATCAAGATATTTTTGGGTGGTTTGTTTCCATGTCAGTGCAACCCAAACTACAAAGATCACTTTATAAATACGCATTTGGTTGATATTCCACATGAATCGTGCAGCTGTTTAGTTTGTTTAAAAAAAAATCTAGCATTTAAGAAAATAGCCAGAAGCTACTGTTTTAACAGTCATGTCTCCTGAAAAGCCTTTCACATTTCTTCATTGTCCTTGTGAGTCATCAAGACCGGTTTAAGCTTTGGATTGAACATGAACAGCATAAAGCACCGTGTCGTGGTCCTTTATACAAACTCACCAATTGCACAACTAGAACATTGAATTAGAAACACCAAGTTAGTGGGTTATGGTTATGGTTGCGGTAGGCGTTAGGGTTAAGGGTTAGGTACAATGGGTCAAAATACTTCGATACTAGTGTTATTTTTGGGGTTAACACTAGGGTTAAGGGTTAGGGTTATGGTTGGGTCTAACCCTAATGCCAACCCCCATAACACCAACCATAACCCTAACCCTTGGCTGCATTAGGGTTAACCGTATAACCGTAACCAGTAGGCGTCAGGGTTAAGGGTAAGAGTTATGGTTAGGGGTTATGATTAGGTACAATGCATTAAAATACTCTGATACTACGGTTATGGTTGGGTTTATAGTTGGCATTTTAGGTTAAGGGTAAGGGTTATGGTTGGGGTTGGTATTTGGGTTGAGGGATAGGGTTGATGTTAGGCCTCTATCGGTGAGAAAGTGAGTGGCAGTAAGTGATTGAGATTGTTACACATAATTCCCATCCCACTCACATCAGCAACTTATAGTGTTGGCGTTTGGTTTAAGGGTAAGGGTTATGTTTGGGCCTCTTTCGCCACTCAGGATGGAGACATCTTCCGGACCATTCGTCAAAATGTGCGGAACAACCATTGCGATGATTTTGTAGTGTTGGCATGCCACAGCAGACTGGCACCAGTGAGCCGGGTTCTCCCCAGGGTTTTTTCCTCTCATTTCGTCAGAGAGGGTTTTTTCCTGGCCACTGTCGCATATGTGCTTGCTCACTGGTCATAGCCATAGCCGTTATCTTAACACCAATGAATAAAATGCAACACAGTGGCTTTGAGACAGTTGTGACTGTAAAAAGCGCTTTACAAATTCACTGAACTTGAATTCTAATTCTCCAAACAAACAATATTGTAGAACTTGTATGAAAACTTCTGCCAAGTGCCCTCAATGTCACGTAAATGCGATTAATAAATGTACCATCGAATTAAAACTTCTGAGGTGTTTTTGGGTTTACATACTGTACTGGATCATTTCCTTCATTCCTTCCCAGATTTGATATTTCAGTGAACCCAGGTGTTTGGCCACGTCGAGCAAAGAGCCCGCGATCATCTCTGGATCCTGGGGAACACGCCAGGTTCTGTCAACGGAGAATGGCAGTTACTCTGGTCGAGTAGATAAAGTAATTGATGGGGAAAAAAAACATTGGTAAGTTGTGAATGCTGTGAATTTGTACCTCTTTATAGTGTCCTTGTATTTCTAGATTTAAAAAAAGACAAATACGAGATGTAGTTAGTGAAAAGAGTTTTCTTTTTATCTTTTCCCCAAAGGTCACCTTGAGGAAGGGAATATCCAGAGATCTCATTTCCTCTTCTACTGCTCTTATGGTGATCGTGAGTGATGTGATGTCAATATCCAAATCGTCGACCTTGTCGTTTATGATCTGCCACTTCTGATCGTGTTCTTGCTGCAGCGCGGAAAGTCTGGATTCTTCTTCTTCAAGTAAGAACCGGTGAAGCTCTTTAAACTCTTGTCGTAGTTGCTTTTCTGTGAACTCTGCCTGAGTCTGAAAAACGTTAATATTATGAGATATATATATATATATATATATATATATATATATATATATATATATATATATATATATATATATATATATATATATATATATATATTAGTACAGACCAAAAGTTTGGACACTTTCTCATTCAAAGACTTTTCTTTGAAAATTACATTGTCAGGACTATGTTAATTGTAGATTCACACTGCAGGCATCAAAACTAAGAATTAACAAATAGGTTCTTATACACATACGTACATAAAAAAAAGGTTCAACAACTGAAAATATATCATATTTTAGGTTCTTCAAAATCGCCACCTTTTTCTTTGATTACTGCTTTTGATCACTCTTCGCATTCTCTTGAAGAGCTTTCAGAGATGCATAGCACTTGGCCCTTTTGGCTTCACTCTGCGGTCCGGCTCACTCTAAATCATCTGGATTGGGTTCAGGTTGGGTGACTGTGCGGGCCAGGTCATCTGGCGCATCACTCTCCTTCTTGGTCAAAAAGCCTACACTTTTCAGTTTCAGAGTCTACAGTCATGACAGTAAAGAAAAGTCTTTGATTGAGAAACTGTGTCCAAACTTTTGGTCGGGGTTATATATATATATATAAGTAATCATCTTATAAACATTACCTTGATAAGATCTGTAATTTGCTCATATGTCTCTTTGGTTTTCCGGAGCAGCTTCAGCTTTTCCTTAAGTGGATTTAATGCGTTTTTCAATTCAGCCTGGAAAAGAGCATTGTAAAAACATAGGGAAAGTATTGACTATATACTGTACTTATATAAAAGTTAGACAGAGTGTGTGTGCGCGCGTGTTCTGGCGCGTACTTGTGTGTTCTCTGCATTTCCTAAAGAGTTCCTGAAAATCATACTTGGGTAAAAGTACCTTACTGTAAAAATTGCTCCATTACAAGTTAATTCCCAATTTCAAGAAGACTTAAGTAAAAGTCGTAAAGTATCCAATTTTAAAATAACTTTATAAAATAACTTTAAAATACTTGTACTGGATTAAGGCTCCAAAAACACCAAGAAATTTGAAAAACAACAAAACACTTTATTTATGAGGTTTTAATTCCAAAAATAGAATTTAAATTTAACACCTTCTTGTTTCAAAATGGCAGAAAAAAACGATGCAAAATAACAAAGTCTGTCTCAGTCAAACTCAGATGTTCAAAGTAGTGCAACCACTAATTCACTTGATTTAGCTGATAAAAAACATCCAGTACCTTCAGCATCCTGCAGATGACGATATCACATCGTTCACCAAAGAAATTAACCGTAGTAGAAAAAGAAGTCTTGTGACTTGTCGCGCACAAATACAATTTAACAAGTTATAACAAGTTAATAAGTATCCATCAAAATGTTGTTGAGTAAAAAGTAGCTTGTACTTTTTTGTACTAAGTACAAGTACAAAGTAGTCAAAAACATAAAGTACCAAACTTCATTTACTCAAGTACTTTACACTGCTGCTTACTAGCTTGACCTATCCCAAAAAAAGCCTAGAGAAGAAAGCAATTTATTATTATATTTAATTAAGTTTAATTCATATTCAAGAATAAGGGAATCTGTAGAGCAAAGTGTGGATCAATCAATCCTCCAATAATACATCATCTTCAATCTTGCTTTTTAACTCCTGTGTGTGAGCTGAAATTACAAGATGGATTTCACAATCCGCCTGGTGTCTTGTTTCAGCTATGTCTGTAGACCTCATAACCAGCAAGAACTTGCCACTATTATTAGTATTATGATTATCCAAGCCAAAGAGCCACAAATAACCATTTCCAAGGACCTTCTACATAAAGAACAGCCGTCTGCAAGGTGACTCTCACGTCTCTTAGGCCAAACGTCTGAAGGGAATCAACGCTGCTCCACTAGAAAAACTCAAATTTGAGACCACCATGTTTGGAAACACCATACCTTACAGTCTTGTGAGGCTTCGTTTATGGGGTATAACCTGTGACCCTGGTGGTCATCCGATGACTTGCACTTGCAGCACGTGGGCTTCAAATGCTCCAAACAAAAGAGCGTCAAGGTTTCACCGTGGTCTTTGCATGCCAGAGGGTCGTTTTTACAGCGATCCAGAAATCCCTCGCAGGTCTTCTCCAGCGCGCTGTTGACCCTCAGCTCCTCCATGGACGCTGGCTGACCGCAGAGGGGACATTCGCAGACCTTCCCCACCTGCCAGAGGCTCTCAAGACAAGGCTTGCAGAAGCGATGTCTGCAGAACAGCACCACAGGCTTCTGGAAGATGCTTCCACAGATGGGGCAGGAGAGATCTTCTGCTCGCTGTGATTCTATGGCAGCCATTGCGTCTTTGAGCTCTAGGTTCCTCACTCGGGTCACGAGGGGATACTACGCCCCACCTACCACTTAAGATGACCCTGCCTGATCCGTCTCAGGGTTCTATTTGCATGAGTCCAGACTGACATGTTATACCTACTGATGGAGGGTCAAAATTAAACTACTGTAGGTTAATGTTACAGTACATGACCTCACTGAAATATGTCCAGAGTGTGTCTAGATCTTCTGTCAGTCCAGTGGCACTAAGAAAACCTCAAATTAATACTGGTTGGTGCATTTTAACTTGATTATAATAATTCTAATTATGCTGCCTTGTCTATAAAGTGGCCAGAGCATATTTGGGTGGCTCTGTGAGGGAGAGAGTGGGAGTGTGTGAGTGGGTGTGTGAGTGTGAATGGTGAGAGTGACTGAGTGAGTGAGAGTGAGTAAGTTACTGAGTGAGTGAGTCAGTGAGTGAGTACGTAAGTGAGACAGAGTAAGTTACTGTGTGTGTGTGTGTGTGTGTGTGTGTGTGTGTGTGTGTGTGTGTGTGAGAGAGAGAGAGAGAGAGAGAGAG
>MU204432.1:847703-953667 GCA_017309775.1 Paedocypris sp. Pulau Singkep
GTGTGTGTGTGTGTGTGTGTGTGTGTGTGTGTGTGTGTGTGTGTGAGAGAGAGAGAGAGAGAGAGAGAGTGAGAGAGAGAGAGAGAGAGTGTGTGAGTGATTAAGTGAATATTGAGTAAGAGTGAGTAAGTTACTGAGTGAGTGAGAGTAAGTGAGTGATGAATGAATGAGTGAGAGAGTGTAAGTTACTCTGTGTGTCCGTGTGTCTGTATGTGTGTGTGTGAGAGTGAGTGAGTGAGTGATAGTAAGTGAATAATGAGTGAATGAGAGTGAGTGAGTGAGAGTAAGTGCATAATGAGTGAGTGAGAGTAAGCAAATCATGAGTAAGTGAGTAGTTCACTGTCTCACCCTGTGATTGGTTACCAACAATCAGTTGTGTTTCATTCTTTTGCCTAGAGTTGCTGAGTTTGGCCTTACAATCCACTGAGCCGAAATAAAGTATTGATGAAATCACATGATACTGTATTGATATAACATTTTAATATAGTTTGTCTTTACACATAATTCCCATCCCACTCTTAACATCAGCAACTTACTGACTAAACATGTTCTGTGTACATCAGTTTTGATGCATGCGTGATCTGGAAATGGTCAAAATTAATACAAATTACCGACTTAAATTCCCAGATACAAGGAAAAACAGCCACCGTGTGCCTCGGAATAGATGGTTAGATCTGCGAACAAGTAGAAACCTGTGGCAATTTCCTCAAGCCATTTAAGATGGACAGTGAGTTTTTGAGTGCTTCATAATTGCCAAATATAGTTTGTATTAATACTATAACCTAGTTTCTGCTCAACCACACTGACTAGGTGTTTGTTTCAGCAGACGGAACAGTCCCGTAGCTGCTGGGTTGTGTGCCACGCTGGTTTTATTACCTCTTTTCTCTGCTCTTTGCACTTTGTGAGATGGGATCCAGGCCTGTCTTGGGTGCAGACGGGACATTCCTCACAGCCTTGTTTCTCCCACAACTGCTGGAAGCACATCTCACACAAACTACATCCGCAGAAAACACAGCAGAGGGCCACGGGAACGCTGAAGACCTCCTCACACACCGAGCAGCAGGGCTCTTCCTCCACAAAACTCAATATCTCCTCCATTATCTCCGTGGCTCTGGGTGCACAGTCCTTACCTTTTCACATCCAAACTCGTACTAATCAAATTACAACGTGTGGCTCTGACTGACACTTGGCCTTTACTCTCCGCTTCTGTACGCTAGTGTTCACAGCCAAGATGACACTCATTATGTCAGCACTCCTGCTTGTGTAACGCTGCTTTAAATAAAAACAGATGTTAGCCGCGGCCATTTCTGTCAGATCACGGGGTGTTAATGCCAGAGGTGTAAAGCACATGAGTAAATGACTTTACTTAATTATTTTGGCTACTTTGTACTTGTACTGAGTATCAAAAATATAGGCAACTCTCTACTTAACTACATTTGTGATTGAGTATCTGTACTCTTTACTCCACTACATTTGATACAGGTTGCCTTGCAACCCCTGTGGCTAGATTAGGTCGGCATCTTTTTCTACCACGATTAATTTCTTGGGAGGATAAGGTGATATCGCCATCTGCAGGATGCTGAAGGTACTGGATGCTATTAATGAGCTAAAATATGTGTTTTAAATTAACAGTGTACTTTTGTATAATCAAGCTTGACAGAGACGCTTTTTGTTATTTTTGTCTATTTTGTTCAGCCATTTTGAAACAGTGAGGTGTTAAATTTTAGAATGAAAAAAAAAAACCCTCATAATTATGTTTGGTGATTTACAGCATAAGTTCTTGTAAAATTGGGTACTTTACAACTTTGACTCACGTCTTCCTGGAATTGGTTACTTGTAACTTGTGGTAGAGTAATTTTTGGTAAAGGTATCTGTACTCAAGTATGGCTTTATTACAACTGTGGTTAATGCTACTGGGATTAGCTGTGGTGTATAACAATGGAGGATAATGTTTAAAGTAATTACTTAAGATCAGCTGAGTGCTGTTTTTAATTACACACGTAGGTCCCTGAAGCATCTTTTGGAGTTTACACAGGCTGCGCTGAGTGGAGTAAAGCAGACAGGACTTCAGCCCCAAGAGCAGAAGACAATCAGCTTCTCACACACTCTCAGCAGAGACGCAGATGTTTTTATTCTGAGATTGACTGTCTTGGGAGATTTCTGTCTTTGCAGAACTACAAAAGGCAAGATTGCAAACTCAACACGTGAGACAGCGGAACACAAGTCAGGCATCTGCATGCGGAGCACAGCACACATCATCTATTCCAGCGGAAGAGATGAATATACTGTCATTGTTTTCCCAATTGGTTTGGTTTTATCTGCTGTTAGGCAGAAATCTATTGGTATGCTACACCACCTTGAGCACAGTCCCATGTTGACTCGACAATCGCCTTTGTGTGGACATCAGGGAAATGTTCTGTCAAGACGTCAGTGAGAGTTTATTAAATTAATGATAGCCAAATGAGTGTCTCAATTTTGCTATTAGACTACGGATTATCAATCACTTTAACCCGCCATCAGCTTCTAGACATGTGTCTCTGTGGTTTTCTCTGGACTCTGAAGTTGTGGAACTATTTTCACGGCACGTTTTAAAGCCACTGATTGATTTTTGTTTTCCTCAGGGTTTCCAAGGGAGGATCCGAGCCACTTGCAGGAAAAGCTGGTTCCATAGGCAAATGTCTTCGAAAATAATCAGCCAGAACGTGAGAAATGATGGAAATAATAAACTATTAATCATTGGAAAAAAGGAAACTAAATCTGTGCGCATGCAATGAATAACAACAGAAGTAAGACAAGGCAGGATTGCTGAAGACTCTTAACTTTTAGCATTAGCCACTCAAGCTACCAAAACAACTCAATTGTCACGCTGTGGCTGTGAACCAGACAGAACAACGTGGTTGCCAGATCCTTCATCTTGAATAAACTCCCACTCCGGCCGGTTCTACAACTGAATGTTCTTGAGCAAGACTCTGACCACCACATGACCCTCAGGTGACATTGCTTATAGTTGCCCACTGCTCCGGGTGTGTGTGTGTGTGTGTGTGTGTGTGTGTGTGTGTGCGCATGTGTGTTTACTGTAACTAGCCCTAAAAAACTTTAAGTTTAGGTCTTTATTGAGTGTATGAGGCGTGTAGACGAGTTTTTAAGTCTTCAACACAAGTTAAGGTATATGGTTGCATTATACTGACATCCAGCGGTCAAGTTGTGTCACTGACGCTGTGTTAACGCATGCAAAACAAACATTTGATATTATTTAAATTATTTAAATCAGGCATTCACAGATTTCAGACATCAATTCAACACTTTATTTTGTCGAGCTGTAAATTAAATTTGAAAACATTTTATTTCATTCGTAGCTACACAGATTTATTACAACAAAGAAGAAAAACATTCAAAAGGTTTTGACACTATTGTTTACCTACAATACAATTGCACTTGTAGCAGAACAAATGTGTGCTTTCAATTAACATTTTTCTTGTTTTGAAGTGTGTAGCACAGTTGCCCCACAGCCAGAAAGAACCGGGTTCCAAGCCCAGTCTGGGAATTCTGCGGTGAGTTTCCATCTTCTCCTTTTGTTCGTGTGGATTTCTACTTAGGTTTGTGTTTATCTCTCTAAAAGACCATGCACAATGAGTGTGTGATTAACTGAATGAATATGTGTGTGGGTTTTATTTCCCACCCGGTTCACAGTAATTACCCAGAGTTCAGATCTGTGTGACAAAGCTTAAAAACACCAATGTTTTTTTTTTTTTTTTTTTTTACAGATGTACAGTTTAGCAATGATGCATCGACATTCTGAAACAGGAAAGATTCTTATCAAATAAAAATGAGAAAAACTTGAGCTTCAATTGAAAATATTTTACCGTAATAGTAAAATTCTAAACTTTTACTGAGAAGTTACACAAAAAGGAATAGTTTATATTTAAAGTTTGGCGTTTCTGATTTGGTTAGATGTTTTCACTTATTCAACTCATGCATAGGTCTATAAATACTATAAATAAAACAGACAGAGAAACTTTGATAAAAATGTAAGCGTAAAAAAAACACTAAAAATGAAAGTGGCCTGTGCGTTAATGTTGTTTTTATTTGCACTTGAATACACTTTGTAATCATTTGAACAATCGGTTTCTATATGATTCATGTAAAAATGAATAAATTATAATGAAGAAAAAAAAAAAGAAAACAGCCATAAAAGATGGATAAAAAACGGTTATAATACAAGTTACAAACACACACACACACACACACACATTTTTAAATTTTGGAAGTTTCGTTTGGCAAATTTACAAACAACGCAATTCCAATTCGAATTGTCGCAGCACACTACGCTGGAACAGTGTGAAGGTCTGAAGCAGCAATTTGAATTTTACATTTTTGGTTTTATAATAAGTTAAGCGACGTCTTATTCTTTTTCCAGCAGTAATTTCGACAAACTGTGTTTTCCTCATACTCCAGTCTACCCTACGCACTGGTGAGTATTGAAACACTGCTTGTACGTGTAGCTTTTCCCGCAATCTACGCAGCTATAAGGCTTTTCCCCGGTGTGGCTGCGGAGATGTACGTTCAGCGAACTCTTCTGAGCGAATCCTTTCCCGCACGCC
This sequence comes from Paedocypris sp. Pulau Singkep, assembly GCA_017309775.1. Taxonomy (NCBI): domain Eukaryota; kingdom Metazoa; phylum Chordata; class Actinopteri; order Cypriniformes; genus Paedocypris; species Paedocypris sp. Pulau Singkep. The sequence continues at coordinate 852,305 of MU204432.1, forward strand.
AAGCACGTGTACGGCTTCTCTCCGGAATGAATACGCTGATGGATTTTCAGGTAGGTTTTCTGCGCAAAGCGTTTGCCGCATATCGTGCAATCAAACGGTTTCTCTCCGGAGTGTGTTCGCATGTGTCCTTTAAGGTACGTGAGCTTGTTGAAGAGTCTTCTGCAGAACCCACACTCAAAGCGCTTTTCCTCGGGCATGGTGGTCTGATACTCCAGACCCTGTAGATTGGGCCCGGCCAGAGCGTCTCCGTGCACAGATGATGCTACATCGGGACTTTGTTTTACGGCTTCGTTGGGCTGAACGTTGGACTGCAGGTCGTCTGTGGGTATCGTGTAGGTGATGAAGTCATCATCGGAGCCTTGTGCAACACAGCTCTCATCTGTGGCCATGGCGGACCCTGCCAAAAAAAATGACGTTTACTTTCAAACATACATATGAATTACTTAAATGGAATGATCCTCCACCTGTCAGCGAGCTACTGTCATCCATCTCCACTTTACTTTTCCTCGAGCAATCTTGAAACGTCTCCTCCTTGACGGTTATTATTTCTGGCTCCTCATCCATCAAATTTACAATCTAGGCGATGGAGGAAACATCTCAGCTTCATTTGAGAACTTTTAGGGTTAGAAATGCTGCAGATACGAACCTTTCCGGGGATGTTTGGAGAGTCCAGACGTGTGCTGTCCTTTGCAATGATGGACGGCTCGTGGCTCCACTGGCTCATGCCCCATTCTTTACCGAACACGTTCTCCACTGAAGGACGGAATACGGCATCTGAAACACAGTGCTGTTATCTATCCGGCCTTGGTGTGACTTGAAATGAGCTGATAAGGTGTGTGCGCGCGCGCGTGTCTGTGTGCCACCTAGTTAACCTCGTTTTGACCTCTGAAACCCAACGATCATGGGGTGATACCTTTTAATAATTCATAATCTGACTTGCATTTCTCAGCCATGGACAGAAATGGTCAGAGTTAATGTTTGGGGATGGGAAGCGCTGACAGACAGACAGACAGACATATTGCTCAACCACACGTTTCCCACCAGTCTCCTCCACCAAGCACCACGCACCAGGCTTTGTCTACGTAAACGTGCAAAAACACCCAGCCACGCTGTTTTAAGACGATTTTTTAAACAATATGTAAATTACCGGCGAGTCCCGGGCGGCCGAACGGAGCTTCTGTCCCGTTGATCTTTCCAGCGGTTTTCCGGGCGGATTGAAGTTCAGCCTCCAGAAAATGGCATTTCTTCTTCAGAGACTCGTTCTCGTTAGTGCATCGTGAGATCTCCAGTCGCAGTAATAAAGAATTCTCCTCGAAAAGTTTGCTGATCTCCACCACGGCGCTTTTCGCCAACATCTCCATAATGGACGTTAACTGTGTCTGGAAATCCGCGGCGTTCATGATCTCCATCATTGGCGGAACCGATCGGACTCTCTTTACAGCTGCACGTCGACACGAAACCACACGCTGTCGTTATTGTTTCGAGTAGAATATCGCACCCACGTCAAATAAAGCAGCTTCGCCCCGTATTTTTGTGGGGAAATCGCAATATAATCAGCATTGATCGAAAGGGATCGGGTGAAATTACCGTAAACCCCCGATTACACAGCACGAAGACGAAGCAATGGCTGCTGCCAAAACTGAAGAGAAAAAAGCCGAACGCATATACAAAAGATAGAAACGCCTCGTATGGATTTTTTTCATAGCCTCGTAGACGTCCTGATCTCGTTAAACGCGACTCTTTTGTGGTGATGTCGCTGCGTCACCGGTTTGTTCTTTGACGATATGCCCCAGAAATCTAAAGATAAGAGATCACATTTGATGCTCACGTAACCCTGCGAAAAGCACAATACATTCCTGATTGAATTAACACAGACTCAAAAGTGGGACATATCAAGGGGTTTTGCATTTAAATAATTTGATTATACGGTGGCCACACAGACAGGCTGTTTTAAACCCTAAAAACCGTTATACCGGTTAAAAGTTCGTTGTAAACCCGAAACCACCAATAGTCCCATAATCTGTGTATGATTTATGAGCCAGCATTGGACTAAACTTTTTTTTTTGCCTTAATACTAAACCAGTTCATTTCAAATCTTGTTTTCATTTCTCTTGGCCTCTGTCTGACACATAATATATCTAATCATAAAAGACCTTGATGCATTTGTGGAACTAGCTGGACAATTTTTATCACTCAATCACGCATAATGTCCTGTAAACCAGTGTTATGTTGACATGCTTAAATCATCAAGTATGATTAGAATGGACTAACATGTGTGTGGTTTCTCTCTCCTTCTATAACAAGACCACCACTTAATCACAGTAGAAAACACTTTCTACTTGAGAAATTAATTGATCACACATACAGTATGGATGAACACTGAAAATGTATTTTTTAAAGAAATACTTCATAAAACCAACCATTTTACAAATCATAGTTTGACTCCATTTATTAGGTTTTATTCAACACAAAAAAAAAACGTCAAATTAGCTATTTTGTTGCCGTCAATTCAAATTCTGAAAGTCTCTGCATGAATGAAGCCACTCGAGAATTTAAGTTCTGAGATTTCCTCTTGACAATGGATCCTGTCCTCCGGCTGGTACCCGATTTTGAGGTGCACTTACTTCCTTCAGGATTAATACGGACCAAAAACCTGAAAACAATGGACATTATTTAATTAATAGATAAAATACTAGCCAGTAATTAGCATTCCAGTGTATGACACAAACAAAATGGTTGCATTAAGTGGCCAATATTGATTTGTTTTCATATCATAAATGGCATTTCCTATAACCCAAATTAAGTCAGAATGCATAAAAAGTATAGTAGCACTTTATTTACCTCTGAATGAACTCTAACGTCGTACAGGCCGATTCCTGATACTCGATGTTAAAAACATAGTAGCAGGCAAAAAACACAGACAACGCTGCTGCAAAGTCCAGACGGTTGTCGACAGAATGTGTAACTCGGCCATCGATGCAGATGAACCACTTGGACGCGTTCTGTACGGTGTCACCTAAAAACAAGCAAAGCGTTACAAAAAAGCCTCATCAGGTTCAGTGCCACTGAATAGCTTTACCCAGCATGATGAGTCTGGGTGTGGATGGCAACGGAAAGTCATTTTCAATCGACTTCTTGGTGGATGCCTCCTTGAAAGCCAAACACAAGAGCGCGTTAGCATTCTACAGCCATCTATAGTCATGATTCAAGACTTCTGAAGACTCACATCTGCTAAGATGAACAAGGCGTTTTCCTTCTCCTTAAAGTACTTCAACATCAACAGCATCGCTACAATGGCCGTCTTGTCGTTGGACTGAGAGTCGTCGACCTCAAACTCGTTCAGTATATGCTGCATCTCTTCAGAACATTTCAGTTTGCGATTATGAAAGTAGTTGAGAATCCTCCTGGACTTGGCGTTTAGACTTTCGCTGAAGCGGCTTCTGATGTCGATCCCTGTGAGAGTCTCAAAGTGCTTGCAGAGTCCGCGTTCGGTGAACAGGAAGGGCCAGTGCTGCTCTAAGTCTGGAATGCTGAGAGTGGGGTAAGAGTTGATCATGTGGCGCTGGTACACGTAGGTCTGCTGCATGAGGTCGTCCACGTTGGGTAGCTCGGCAGCTCTCGGCCCGGCGGACTGAAAGATCTCTGCCGCCACTTTTCGCTTCATCTCAAGCGACTCTGACGTCTCTCCATCCGGAATGGAAGTCGGCTGCCAGTTTATGCATCCGTAGCTGTCCGTTTTGCATCGGAATTTTTTCATCAACCCTGCGTCTTGATGTAAATCCATCCTATCCCTCTTTAAGGACAGTTTCCTTGGTTTCCGGATTCGGTTTTCTAGGTTGTCTCTGTTCACATGCTCTACTCGAGTCTTGAGTTGTCTCTGTAGCCAGCTGAAGCCGTTGCCTAGCTGCTCGCCTTCCTCGGAAATGTCTCCGAATGTCAGCGGATAAGTCGACACGATGTGCCGGGCCACTTCGCCACAAGCGGTCAAGGTTGGGTTTGGGCAGTACATTTGCATGGCTGCCACCAGAATCCGCACAAACTCCCTTCTGGGGGCAGCTTGACCTCTCTCTCCGGCCAACGTGGCATGAACCAGGGATTCTGGCATCCGGTGCCACGGGATTTGGAAGTTTCGATACCAGTCAGTACTTGTGGGACAGAGAGAAATTAAGGGCACTTCAGGAAGAGATTCGGCCGATGAAAGTGGCGTGAGGAAAACTTCACGAGGCGTCCCATCATCTTCTTTACTGGATTCTTGAAGACAGAGATGAGATAGCAGAAGCTGAAGCAGCGATAACAGAGGTAAAGATTCAGATATGTCTTTTTTTATTATCATTTATATATTTTATGGATGTCAAGTTAAAGTGGAAATGCCCAACATTTCCAAATATGGCGCTGAATTTGACTTTGCTGTGAATTTTGCAGGCCACAACATTTTGGAAAAATTAGGTACATTGGTCTAGTTGCCGACATGTGAGAAATGAAATGAAAACCTAGTCACTTAAAAACTCAAAATCCAATGATTATTTTTATGAACTGAGATTTAGAATCTAGTTTTTGAGTTTTGTTTCGAGTTGTTCTCAACTAGACTGAAGATTAATCAGATAATTTTGTAATGCGAGTAACCCAGGTTTTGTTATTTTTTGTACAGTTATACAAACGAATTAAAATCACAAAAAATGTGTGATATAGAAATAAAAGGATGTGTATAGAAGAATATTGGAAAAGTTAACTGAAAGCCTAGTTGTGGGCTTTGTGGATTTAAAGGAACTAATTAAAATCGGATTAAAAAAAATCAATTTCAGTGGATTGGAAAATAGATTGATGTATTGATTATTGACACAAGTTAATTTGCTAGAAATTTATTTCACAAAGATTTTGCATTTTTTGTCATATCTACATAATTTTAGAATCAATACTAGCATCGTTCTCTACTGAATGAGAAAAATTGAAAGTGTGAAAGTGATTAAACGTCTGACCTGTTTGCTTGAATGATTTGACCAGCTTTCTGCATTGCTTGGGATCCAAAAGAAACTGGACATCTGACTCTTCTACGTGGGAAAGGTCCTCTATCTTTTCCACACCCATCACAAATGTAAGATGACTGACCAGGGTTTGTAACGTGCTGATGTCCAGCTCTGGAAGAACCGACTTAATCTTCTCCTGGATCATAGCTGATGACAAGTAGGAATCAGGACAACATACTTTTATTCTTATAAGAACTTTTTTTAAATTAGAAAATGTAAAATGCATTGGTATTATCAAATTCAAAACCAACAAAAAGTTAGTTTGTTTTGAAGCTAATTTAAAAAAATGTTAGCAGAGGTTCAATTTTTTTCACCTTTGTTTTCCTTCCCATCACATTAAAAACGAAACCAACGGGACATTATCTTAAAGATATTAGGACATTATCTTGATAAACACAGTATACAATGCTTCTATGTATAAAATGTATACATGTATGTTTACAGTAAAAAAAACCTTTGATGCTTGTGTAGCGCATCAAAGCATTCATTCTGTCTAATTCCAAAAATCCTTTATGAAATAAACTACATTTGGTTTTAAAATAGTAATTTTGTGGTAAGTGCAGCACAACTGAAATTTCTGGTAACACTAATATTTACACAAATTATAACTAAATAGCAAGTTCAAATTGCTCTTACACACCTCGCAAACGATTAGTTTCATCATCATTAACATCAAATGAAGAGTCTTCGAATTTCTCCTGCTTAACAGGAAACGCGTCTCGTTCTTCATCCTGCAGACGCAGTGACTAGTGGGGGAAGGAAGATTAAGTAAGTCCCGGAACTGTTAGAGGGGGGAAAGTCCATGAATATAAATATTGACATGAACCAAACCTCTCCAGTGGAGAGTCTGGTATCTGAAGGTTGCAGATGTGTGTTCTCGTTCTCGGTGATGGATTCATCATGGCTCCACAGGTTCATACACCATTCCTTGCCAAACACACTGTCGATGGAAGGACGATGCACGGTTTCTGAAAACGTAGATATGGGTTTAACAAAAGAACATTTGAATATCTACAGTTGATTTAAGGACACAACATGGCCGGTTATTGGTACGTCCCCCGTTACTCCGATCGTTTATCCGCTAGGTGGCGCAGTTTCACGGTTCAAATCAGTGTAATAACCATTTGCGATGGATTTTATTGGTACCTGTGAGACGGTTGAACGAAGCTTCGGTCCCCAAGTTCCTTGTTTTCTTGGCGGCCTGGAGTTCAGTCTCCAGAAAATTGCATTTCTTTTTCAGTGACTCGTTTTCGGTGGTGCATCGTGAAATCTCTAATCGCAGCAATAACGAATTCTTGTCGAAAAGTTTGCTTATTTCCACCACGGCGCTTTTCGTCAACATATCCATGATGGACGTTAACTGTGTCTGGAAATCCGCGGCGTTCATGATCTCTGTGTTTAAGAAACAGGATCGTTTTAAACGCCAAGTCGAGCCTAGACAGGACTGTTGACTCTGTTGCAATAGTCTACTGTACCTTACACCAACAATAGAAAAAGGCTCATTTCAATATTTCTGCAGAAGGAAACAAAAGCACGGCGCTTTACAGAAAAGCATCATGGGATAAATACCGTAAACCTACGTGTACAGCGCAAGGCTAAAACTGAGGGAACGCGGCTTCTTAATTTAACACTCGTTTGCTGCACCCATGTTTCTCAAAATAGATTTATAAAGAGAAACATTTGTCCTTCTAATCTCAATCTATCTGTTTCTATCCTTGTCTAACTCTTTCTGTCTATCTTTGTCTGTTTATCTATCAGTGAATCTACACCTGCTCGTAACCTTTTAGCAGCACGGTGTGTATATATAAATGTGTGAATGTGTATATATACACAAACTCGGTGTTTGGATAGTACGCTGCGAAATTCTTAGAACACTCGTTTAAGAATGTTTAGGCATTAAAGCAACGACACAAACGTTAGAATCACTTCAGTATCTTTATTAAAACGCAGTCAAACATACATACGTTGTGTATTGCAATAGCAGCAAAGGGAAAAACAAAACCTTAAGATCATTTCAGAGACCAGTCGTTCAACCAGTATCTGATCAGTTTTGGAAAGCCTCATTGAAACGTCAGAATCGAAAGAAATCAAGGGCCAATAGCAAGCAGTAATCAAACAGTTATGTGTGTTATATACGCACGTAGCTACAAAATAAATATGCTTAAATATCAGGGTTAAATAATGGCCAATAAATTAAAACTCCACAAGGCATCAATATCCTGTTCCCAACGAGAATAAAATACAGACGAAAAACATTTCACGGTCTTTTCCCAAGTGCTGAAGACGTTTTTAACAAGCCACTGATTTTACTACAAGGCCTCGGTGTGTTTGTACACCAGACCTGTATTGCATGAAAGCACACGAGCTTTACTGTCACTGTCTTCTGTTTAAGATATGTATATATGACTAATATACTCAAAAGCATCCCACCAACAAACTGTAAAATACTTCCAACATTTTTGGAGTGAACTTCAGACCAACACAAACCTACAGGAAACATTGGATTAAACGTATGCAGGTTTAACTGACGCACTGATGTGTGTTAAAACCGTGTTTGTACGTGTAGCTTTTCCCACAATCTACGCAGCTATAAGGCTTCTCCCCGGTGTGGCTCCGTCCGTGTACGTTCAGCGAACTCTTCTGAGAAAAGCTCTTCCCGCATGCCAAGCACGTGTACGGCCTCTCTCCGGAATGAGTACGCTGATGGATTCTGAGGTACGTTTTCTGCGCAAAGCGTTTGCCGCAAACCGTACACACAAAGGGTTTCTCTCCGGAGTGTGTTCGCATGTGCACTTTCAAGTAGCTTAAATAGCTGAACGACTTCCCACAAAACACGCACTCGAACTTCTTCTCTTCCGAATTAGTCGGCAGGTTGTGCTGGCTGCTGAAGGCCACGGCGTTGTGGAAAAATCCAACATCGGGGTTAAGGTTCAACCCTACAAGACCGTTCCCGTGTGCTGAAGTGGCCGCACTGAGGTTTGGTTTCACTGCTTGACTTTGTTGAAAAGGAGACTGGATCTGGTCATCGGAAGGAATCATGTATTTGATGATTTCATCATCATCCTCTTCATCATCCTCGTCGTCGTCATCATCACCCCCATCAGAGCCCTGGATCACACAGGTCTCGTCAATGGCCATTGTGGATCCTGCAGTTACACAATAATTAGGCATTCATTTTATAAGATGAACATCACATCATATACACACCTCTCAATGTGCTACTTTCGTCCATTGTGGCTTTCTTGGAACAATCTTCAAACGTCTCTTCCTTGATGACGATCGCTTCTGGTTTCCCATGCACCAAATCTATAGGCTAACCAACGGACAATACAACATACAGTAAACTTCTTTCTGGAATCGTTCAATCATTAAATGTAAAACTGACTAGCTGACCTCTCCGATGATGTCTGAAGCGTTGAGCCGTGTCTCGTCTTTTCCACCGTCTTTGCAATCTTCTAGTCTCAGTTGGTGAGCGCACCATTCTTTACCAAACACTTTGTCGATCGTGAGAGGATGAGCAGTTCCTGAAAAATATTGTAAATATATTATTATAGCATCAAATTACAGTATATGCAATATACAATCACATTATCTACATGTCTACCTGTCCATCTATCTATCTGTCGGTCTGTCTATCTGTCTGTCTGTCTAATCCCTGGCAGTGTGTGTGCTGTGGCCAAGAGGTCACTGCAAACAATTCACATTGATGTATGAGTTGCTGAGAGATGTGTTCCAGCTGTTGTTTATCTGCAAAATATGCATATATTTTAGTGTACATATGCAGACAGTAAACCTATGCAGAACTTAAAATATTTAATGCAAATAGTTTTTATCTTGAAAATACATAATGCACATTTATGTGTGTTTGGGTTGGAAGCAGCTTGTCTTTCTATTGATTCCACAGGTTTTTCAAACTGTGTGCGCGTGTGCATGCACATTTCCCTGTATACACTAGAGATAAAACTATAAATAGAATATTTATCAACTAAAAAGAAAAGATATTCTGAAAGTCAAATGCTCATCTATTCAAATATTAATGTTATATTTTTCAACTCCTTTGATTTTTCAACTCTTCCGTCATTTTTTCATGTCCTTCTATCAGAGGGTTACGCAGTATTTTTTTGAAAAACTGGTTGTCAGATGCTCAAGTGTAAAATAGTTCCAGCTGTCAAAAGACACATAGAGCCGTCTGTCACACGTTTATATTACCTGTATAAAAGTGGCATTCCGTCATAATGGCCTACTATTAGAGGTGGTCTTATTAGAGGTTTTAGGGTATTTATCATCCCAAAAAATAAGATGCAAGCTATTCTGAAAGTCAAACACTAATTTCTCCAAATACAGTATCTATACTACAATCTGTAATTCAGCAAAACTGAAATGACCAAATTTCAAGTTTTGAATGACCAAATATAAATCAATAATTTCGTTTTTCTTATACAGATATGCATTATTTACATATTATTTGAAATAAAAACGTGAATTTATATGCTATTCGTTTATAAGAATGGAAATAAAAACAATGATAATAAACTATTGAAATACATAGGACTGTGTACATTGGTTACGCAAACAGAGCGAGTCAATATGTGCGGAAGAGCCGACAGTTTATTCTCAGTCTCCCGTAAAACAGACAGACAGACGGACGGACGCGACAATCCCTTTAAAACTACCCGGGTTCAGCATCAAGGGCACAAAGAAAGACGCCAGCTCATGCTTCACCCTTTGTGTGTGTGGTCCCGACGTTCCCCAGCACCCCCACACACGAGTGTTTACACGCCGCGACCGATACCTGCGAGTCCCGGGCGGCCGAACGGAGCTTCTGTCCCGTTGATGTTTCCAGCGGTTTTCCGAGCGGATTGAAGTTCAGCCTCCAGAAAATGGCATTTCTTCTTCAGAGACTCGTTCTCGTTGGTACACCGCGAGATCTCCAGTCGTAAAAACAGCGAATTCTTCTCGAAAAGTTTGCTGATCTCCATCACGGCGCTTTTGGTCAACATCTGCATAATTGATGTCAACTGTGTCTGGAAATCGCCCGCGTTCATGGTCCCGGTTTGCGGAAGAATTGTTTAGATCTGAAGGCAACAAAGACAACTAGTTAGACTACTGTGTCGGGATATCTTTACAGACGCGCGCTTATTCTCGACGGACAACAGCGCCGTTCATTGCGATATTTCTGTACATAGAGAGAATCCATAAATAGCGTTTGACAGCAGAGGCTCATGGGATAATTACCGTAAAACACTGTATAGAGAAGCCTAGAAATACTGTTAATCAAAAACACTGTATCCCTAAAAGCCCCGTATATTGTTATGATACGTCATCGACAACGTCTGCCGTAGGAATAATGATTTAAAAAAACATTATTACTTATTACATCATTATGAATATTATTACGTGTCATAACTACGACTGTTTTGTCATACGTAGTTTTGCATTATTAAATAAAACAGGGTTTTTTGTTAAAATGTGAAATCCGACATACACATAATTTGGTGCTTGCAAGAATATACTCACTATAACACATGTAAGATGCACTTTGTTACACATGATCGAAATACCACATGGGTATTATAAGTTTAAGCGCATATTAAAAGCATTATTACCCTGAGCGAAACTGCTCTCAGTGATTGGTGGCTTTTCAGACCACGTGACGTAACTCACGCGGAAGCTGGACAACAAGCGCCGCTACTGTAAATCTTTGGTAGGTTTGCGTATTTAAACCCCTGTTGCAAGGTTTCGTGACTTGTTTTGTATTTATTTTGATGAAAATACAACTATCTGGCCCCGGAAGCCGAACTCAAAAACTAAACAGCACTAGTTGTTATTTCACAGGGGCAGTTTTAATGGCTTCATCACCCACGTGCGTCTGTGTTTACGTGACAGTCGATCTGAATGATGCTGTTTTGGCTTGTGATGTGCCACAGATCCTCTTCTGATTCACGGACAGTCAAGCTCAGTGAAGGATGTCCAGGAGAAGAGTGCTGGTGTACCCCTCGGCGGCGGAGCTGGGGTCATCTCTTGCCCAGCTTGTGTCCACTCGAGCTGAGAAAGCCTCGTGCAGCCCCGGAGCTTCCTTCTCCCTGGGTCTGTCAGGAGGAAGCCTGGTGTCCATGTTAAGCAAAGGTCTCTCTGCTCTTCCCAACCTGGACTGCAGCCGGTGGCTCATTGGCTTTTGTGATGAGAGACTGGTACCCTTCAGTGACCCCGAGAGCACATATGGCTTGTATAAGGTGAGACGTTCAAAATAAGATGCTGGACATCTGGGTGCAAGGTATAACCCTGCCTTGTGTGTTTTACAGAATAATTTATTCAATAAAATCAACATTCCTGAAGACAGAATCATGTCCATTGATCCTTCTCTACCCGTGACTGATTGTGCTAATGATTATGCTGGGAAACTGAACAAGGTGGGACTTCCAATCAAATAAATATTTTTAAAAAGAATGGCATAAAAGCACAACAACAACAAGAAATTAATTTTAAGAACTACATTATTGCTCATGCCAAATTGCAATAAAATATTTAAGTAATCTTTATCGTAACTTTAAAGATTACATATACAGCTACATGTGGACTACATGCGCATTGTTAACTTGTTGAACAATCATAACAGTTGTTTGTAGTACATTCTGTTTTGCATTATAAGTATATGTGCACTAACATCTTCTGTTGTAGGCCTTTGGCACCGAGCAAATTCCAGTTTTTGATCTGCTGTTGCTGGGCATGGGACCAGACGGACACACCTGCTCTCTGTTCCCCGAGCATCCCTTATTACAGGTTCCAGATACGTTTTTTTCTATTGCATTACAATACATTTATTTGACAGATGTCTTGATTCCATCGACAGATGAGATGATTCAGTGTGTTGCTCAAGGTCACTTTTGTTGTGAACCCTATCATGTTTTTTAAATCATTCGGCCCCCCGCCTGTGTGCGTTTGAGTTTAACACTGATCTATTGTTTCATCAAAACTTAAAGCCACAAAATCCTGCATTTTCATCAATTTTCGTCAGGGTAATCGAATAGCAACACCTGTTTAAACATTAAATTCTATAAGAATAGTATTGTCCATTTTTGTAGGAAACCCAGAAGATGGTTGCCCCGATCTCAGATTCTCCCAAACCGCCACCCGAGCGTGTCACTATGACGTTACCCTTGGTCAATGCAGCGCGATGTGTTGTTTTTGTGTCCACTGGGGGCAGCAAAGCTACTGTACTGAAGGTATGTAACAGATCTTTGAGAAAACCTTAACAAGAAACTAGTTTTACAAGATAACATAATGATTTCCTTAGCATATTTTCAGACAATCACAGTACATTACATAAGTCTATACTATATTTATTTATCGCAAAGACTTCTCGATTTTTACAGTATTCTCTTTTTCTCTTGAAGCAAGTGCTGGAGGGGGGAGACGGCCCAGCGCTGCCAGCTGCTCTGGTGGCACCGGGGCAGGGAGAACTGTTCTGGATGCTGGATGAGGCCGCAGCTGCCTCCCTCACGTCTGAGGTAGAGAGACCAGGCCCCGGGGCTAGACTATAAACTCAGGGCCTGCAGAAACACTGCTTCACATTCCTGAAGGAAGTCCTTGAAAATATATTGCTCTAAGCTTAATTGATAAATATTTTATCATCAGAATGCTTGCTGTAGTAAGTAATCAGGGCCATTGTATTGTTCTTTAAATCAATTAACTTTTATAGAACATAATCAAATAATGTACAAACATGAAATAAAATTGTGTATAAAAGCGTTGAATTTTCTCTGCTTTTTTATTAGCAGGCCTAATTTTGTGGCCTAATTCTGGTACAGGCAGCGTGAGTTAAATTATTGAGCAGCATAAAATGCTACATATAAAATAATTTTATTTAATTGAAAAATAAAGAAAGTGAAAGTCAACTACAGTATATTGTTATATCTGTTCTATGTTACAGAATCAAAATGTTGTTACCATCTCACCCATGTAATATGTAACAAAATTAAACATTGAACAAAAGGATAAAACAAAGTACATTTTGGGAGTGCATTTCTATAAAAGAGCAAAATTCCAATGTGTTTGTGAAAAACAAAATAACAGTTAAAAACTGGAAAAAGTGAAACTTTTTGTGCAGAGAGGAAACAATTAATTTAATTTGACCGTTATCATTGAAGCTAAATGTACAGAGAAAATTAAATGCTATGGTATATTTACAGTGTTTAAATACAATGTGAAAATACAATATGAAAAACCATGTTCATAAATATGATATATAATTTCAATTGTAAATTAATAAATATCACATGTAAATTCAATTTTTACAATATATATATATATATATATATATATATAAATAAATATTATTTAATGGCTACATTAAAAAAAGTAGAAAATATGAGCAAAGCTTGTCTAAATATTTACTGTACTAATTTAATATTGTAAATGTTTAGTCTATTAACTGTAACTGTACAATGTTGAATCGTAGAGTCTGCAAAAATAAATATTATATAATGGCTATATTAAAAAAAGTAGAAAATATGAGCAAAGATTGTCTAAATATTTACTATACTAATTTAATATGGTAAATGTTTAGTCTATTAACTGTAACTGTACAATGTTGAGTTGTAGAGTCTGCCAGTGATAGTGTGTGACTGTAATCGTTCTTTGATTCCATCTTTCAGTTGCTCTTTTATTTTTGCATTGCTTATTCACTATATGTTGTTTTCAGATATATTGAATATGTAGTTCTATAGTTTTCAGTTGATTTGTTCGTTAAGAATGATATTTTATTATGCTGTAAACGTTGTGAAAGGACCGATCTCAAGATGTTTTTTTTATTCGCAAATGTATATACGTAGAGTACTGTGTAAGATACCAGATGTACATTTTTATTGACCCCACAATTCAATACAGTATAAGGCTAAAGTAGAAACTAAAGTGTATATGTTATAATAATGAGTATTTATTATTATTAACTTACGTATGTGTCTGTGTGCGTTCTTTGATTCCATCTTTACCTGTTGCTCTTTGCATTGTATAGGTGTGTGCTGTATTGAATTCTATGTTTTTCTGTTAAGTTACTAGATAATAATAATATTTCATCGTTTTAATTGTGTAGAAGTCGTTAAAAGGACGAATAGAATTTTTTTTTGCACATTCGTCGGGATCGTTTGCGTGTCACCTCCCCTTTTAGCGTCAGCGGAACTTCCCCTTTAACGCGCTCCGACGCTGCTGTGTTGTCGCTGCGGGGGAATTTCGGTCGGCGTACTTATTTGAGCTAAAGTTACCGCGTTTAAACTCCCTGCCAGCTCATGAACAGGGGCTCGTATGTTCCACTGGAGTCCGTGCGGTACAATGCTGATGGCCGCGCTGCTTGTGTCCGCGCTGGTGTCCTGTCTGATGAACGCGGGGCCAGCTGAAGGATACTTCCACGAGGAGCGCTGGAGCCCGGAGTCCTCCATACTCGCTCCCCGGGTCATGATCGCCCTCATCTGCCGGAACGCCCAGCACTCTCTGCCGCATTTCCTTGGGACCCTGGAGCGCCTCAACTACCCCAAAGAACGGATAGCGCTGTGGTAAGTTACGTTACCTGCACATTTAGCTCATTGATGCTGTCTGGCGTCATTTGTTTCATCTTTAAATGCGCCGTTTAAATTAATTACGTCACTATTGGGGTTCTTACCGATGTAGTTTATTGCCCATACCAGACTTTGTTTTAATGACAGAAACGTCCAGTTGTTGTAGTAATTAGGGGTAAAGTAACGAAATAAAGGACAAAGAACAAACAAAGTAACGTGGAATTAGTTTTCTGAATGGATGTACTTATTATGTATTGTAAATGTAATTTGTTGTAAGAAAGAAGCTTCCACGTGTAGTACTTAAAAGCAACAAAAATAAGAAATAAACTACTACTCTTGCAAGTTATTATACCTAAATCATAATAATCTTAGTATTAGTACTCAATTGCTTCAAATATTAATATTTTTTTATTAATTAATGAATTAACTTTTCTGCAACAATTCACATTACACGTATTTGTTATGAAGAACGTAGTCTGTTAAAAGAACATTAACAGCTTAAACAAATGCATTTAAAAAAGAAAAAAGCTGATTTTTGTGAAAGATTTTGTGATTTTATTTTAAATAATTAATTATATGATGCATTCATTGTATAATCCCTAATACCAATAAGGTATTAGATTTTAAAGCAACCTTAAATGTAGAGTCTCAACATTTGCCCACTGCAGTCCTTGATTTGGCCCACCAGTTCAATTTAATGTGTAAAGTTTAACCATGTCAATTTTAGACAACAAATCTGATGTGCTATAAGTTGTAACTGTAACTTTATTTGTTGAGTTCTTCTAATCTTTGAATTCTGGTCAATTCGGAACGTCTCTTGTAAAGCTGTATTCTGTCTAGTGAATGAATTACAGCTAACTCTTCTTCCCCACAAAAAAAGCTCAACACAGAGATGTGATAACAGAGAGCAACATGTCAGAACAGAATCCTGTGCTGGAAGATTCTGTTTCTGGCAGTTTTCTTTCTCTAGATGGTCTTACCTGCCTCTGAATGTTCAGCCTTCCAGTCAGTGTTTTGGGGTTTATGTAAATGAATATTGACTCATAAACTGCACCATCCAGGAAATCTGTGTTTATGAATATCTTGAAAAAGTTTCAGCCACTCACTGTAACTTAAGCTTGGTGTTCTCACTGGTCCACTTGGCTTCCAAACTGGATTCTGTTTATGTTCTCCAGTGATCCAACACAGCTGCGCTATTCCACAGGCATTGTCTCGGCACAGATGTTGTACTGAGAAACTTGGTTTGTGACTAAGCAGAGCCAGATAAAATTTAAGTCAATCCTTCAGAAAACATGTTTACTTAATTCATCCTGTCCCCTTGATTACATAGAAATTTGCATTGTAATTTCACTTCAAAATCCCTTTCACTTTTGTGGACATTTGAGTGCTTTTTAATTTCCATCCATCCAATTTTCTTAACCACTTTTCCATTTCTGGGTGATGAGGAGTTAATCCTAACAACTCAGGACCTGAATCTTTGAAGCACCCTGTAATAGTGGCCAGCCAATCACAGAGCAAAACATTGAGACAGTTGCTCATACTTCTTTATAGAATTATAGAATTTGAACAATAAAGATTGATAAAAAGGTGCATTTGTTGGTTTTTGGTCTCAACCCTTTAACTCAAGAACGCGCAAAAATTGCAAAATGTAATGTAAAATTTATTGCAATAATAATTATATTGTTTTTCCCGTAATTTTGTGTTTAAAGGGTAGCAACGGACCACAACGTCGACAACACCACCTACTTGCTGCGAGACTGGCTCATCAACGTCCAGAAGCTCTACCATTATGTGGAGTGGAGGCCCAAAGAGGAACCAAGGTTGGCTGGGACTCATTTGTGTATTTAGGTCCAGTTTCTTTATTTCACTTTAGGGATTTCTAATTAAACGTCACATTTCTGTTCTTTAATTAGTGAATATCAAGATGAAGAAGGACCAAAGCAGTGGACGAATGAGCGCTATGCCTACGTGATGAGGCTGAGACAGGCGGCACTCACGTCTGCTCGAGAAATGTGGGCCGACTATCTCATGGTGAGCTTTTTCATCACAGGGTGAAAGCATTTTAATAATTAAATGTTCTTTTAAAGGCATTTTAAAGCCTAAACTATCATTCTAGTTTTAGAAAATTGTGGTAACATGACAAAAGTTGTCAAACTATTGGACGTGAGCTCAGAATTTTTACAACTGATTTACGGTAAATGTAAACCAACCGCAAAAAGTGGATCTTTGAATTGGAAATTTGAATTAAAAATTTTTTGTGGAAGGGAAAGTTATGAAAGGATTGTTAAAATTAGTTTAGTAAGTAGTGTTATGAATCCTTTTGCCTCCTTTTTCTAATCTGCTTTCATCCTTTAATCCTTTATAAGCTGTATTAAATGAAGCTTTAGAAAGTCTTCAATGTGTTTAACCATTATTTAAATATTAATACCAGTTCTGATGGAATCTTTCCTAATTTTGCCTCACAATTGACATAAAAAATTTGCAGTAGATTCAAAAAGACAATGTTAAACCCACTAAACTGTTAACTGTTTAATGATTCCAAAATCTGTGATTTGTTTTACATCCAGATGGTCGACTGTGACAATCTGCTGACCAACCGGGATGTTTTATGGAAATTGATAAGCGAAAACAAGACGATCGTAGCACCGATGATGGAATCCAGAGCGGCCTACTCCAACTTCTGGTGTGGTATGACATCACAGGTGTGTGTCGGTGCTCTGTGTTACAGTCAGTTCATTATAAACGCTCAACAAACGTCTCGTTGTGTGTCTTCAGGGTTACTACAAACGAACGCCTGCCTACATTCCCATCCGTAAATATGTCCGAAAGGGTTGCTTTGCCGTTCCCATGGTACATTCCACCTTCCTTGTGGATCTGCGGAAAGAAGCTTCCAGAGACCTGGCTTTCCACCCGCCTCACGCAGACTACACATGGGCCTTTGACGATATTATAGTCTTTGCCTTTTCCGCCCGAATGGCAGGTGAGTTGAGTAAAAGAAAGCACGAAATGGATTTTTGTGCTGTTTCTTTTCTCACTGTCCTGTCTTTCATTTTGTTTTTAGAAGTACAAATGTTTGTTTGTAATAAGGAAACGTATGGGCATCTACCGGTTCCTCTTCGTGTCCACAGCAGTCTGCAGGACGAGGCAGATAGCTTTATTCACACTTTACTCGAGGTCAATGGTAAGTTTCGGTTATACAATAGAGAAAACGTACATATTATACACACCACACGCACACTTATGTATATACTGTACAGACATATGTCCTCAAACTGTGTACATACACATACAATTTTGAGTCAAAATTATGTATTAATACCTATCAATAAATGAAAATATAATAATAACAACAACAACAACTGCGTGAAACAACAAATTTATGTTCAACCATTCAACCTAACAATTTAGGAACCTTCTACAATGATTTTTAAATAAGGATTAAATTAAAAAACAAGTCTTGTGGAATTTTAGAGAAATCCAAAACTTTTTTTTACATTTGCTCTCAATATCATTTCAATATCAGCAATAATATGATGAAGCTGTTCAAGTTGAAATCTAAAGGCGTCCATCACAGCTCTAAGCGAGCACAAAACGCCTTCCACTCGGTAACTGTGATTTGCGCCATTAAAATTTTCTTTTACAATTTCTCCAATCACGTGAAAAAGTTAAAAGCCAACCTCATTTTCAGTCTAAAGTTTCAACTCAAGTTTCCACAAAGTTTAGTGGATTCCGGCGAGTTGATCAATTGGTTTTAATTGAAAGTATTTTGTGCAAAGTCTATGACATATATCGTAACATTTTTATATTGTAATTTGTAATATATTTGGCTAAAAAAATCAATACCTGTAATGCTTTTTTTTTTTTTACTCAAGTGCGAAATGTGCCACTGGAACCATCAAGATACTTGCCTAAGCCTGTTAAGAACCCCGATAAAGTTGGTTTTGATGAGGTACCAGTTTTAGACTATTTAAGCAAACTATTCAACCTTTTACTCTGTGATTCTACTCAACCTGTGTGTTTATTACCAGGTATTTATGATTAACCTGAAGCGGCGGGATGACCGTCGGAAACGGATGCTGAGGGCGCTGAGAGAACAAGAGATGGATTGCAAGATTATTGCAGCTGTTGATGGCAAGTAAGTTCACTTGCGCGTCTACTAACACACTCATTCCCAGGACAAAACCTTTGCTTATCACGTTCCCTCATCACCAGAGCTATGAATGTCAGTGAGATCCAAGCGATGGGGATCCACATGCTTCCCGGCTACAGCGACCCTTATCACGGCCGCCCGCTCACAAGAGGAGAGCTCGGCTGCTTCCTCTCCCATTACAACATCTGGAAGGAGGTTTGCAGACTCATCACTATTTGATTTGAAACAAATATAAATATATAAAGTAAGTTATACATCTATAGTTTGTATGCTGTGCTTACAGATAGTAGACAGAGGTCTTAAGTCATCATTGGTGCTTGAAGATGATTTACGCTTTGAGATTTTCTTCAAGCGACGTTTAAAGAATCTAATGCAAGAGGTGCAGGACAAGGGTCTAGACTGGGACCTTATGTAAGTTTGGCCGTTTGGCCTTTTAATGGCTCTTTCTGCGTCTTTAGTAAAATTAGGCTTTTTTGTTGCGTACTGTAGTTATATTGGAAGGAAACGGATGCAAGTGGAACGACCTGAAAAAGCTGTTCCGAACATTCGCAATCTGGTGGAGGCGGATTATTCCTACTGGACTCTGGGATACATGATGTCATTGCAAGGCGCAGAAAAGCTCCTGAAAGCAGAACCGCTCGGGAAAATCCTTCCTGTGGACGAGTTCCTTCCTGTTATGTTTAACAAGCATCCTGTGTAAGTATTACATGTACGGAATTCCCTGCAACTATGGTGTTTGGAAAAGGCATTAAATCAAATTAACCTTTTATTAACACACTCAGATGATTTAATAAACTACAAACGTACCAAGAATGTGGGAGAACAAGTTCCTGTGCAAAAACTATACACAAAAACCCAAAGCTCCTAATCTGTATTATTCTTAATATTATTATTATTATTAATAATAATACATTTCAATAATTAATTATAATAATATATTACATTTATTACAATTAAGTATTCCTATTGCTTCACAATATGCTTATGCTTTACAATAAACAAAATACTAATGTTTGAATTATTACAATATAATGTCATAGCTACAGTTTGTACATTGATTGTCCAGACATGTAAAAAGTACATTACTGCCTACTGTGAACTTACCTCATCAAACATGACATGCTTAAAAACTTAAAAAAATTATTACATAAAGTAAGAATCCTACAAATGGAACCCTTGACAAGACCAAAGTTATGTCAAGTTCTTTCAGTCTCAAGTACCACTCTTTCAGTCTCAAAGCATCCCTTTGCTATTGCAAAACATGTCTATTTGCTGATTCTACATTAATTTTGATTAATAAAGATTAAAATAGATTGATTAAAACTGTATGCATGCCCACCTCTAGTATATATATTAAATATTAAAATATATAATAAGCACACACACACACACACACACACACACACACACGCACACACACACAAACATTTATAAGGTTTATTTATAAATTTATAAAAATTATTTATAAGGTTACCATATCAATCACTACATAGTACGCAATGCCATAATAATGCCGTAATATATTTTTGCTGTCTTGTTTTTGTAATTCCTCATAATTCCCTTTATTTAGATGCATGAGGCAGACACTTTTTTATTTCACTGCATTACATATTTTCTATATTGATTCTATAGAGTTTGTGCTTTCGTTGTGCATATTTCTATGCCAAATGACTGTAAACTTAAGTTAAGCATAGAACCCATGACTTGGTGCAAACTGCATTTTTGCTAATTAAATCCTCAGCGGTTCTTTGGGTAAAAACTGTTTTGTATTCACACTTTCTACTTTTGCTTATGTTCTCCAGATCGGATTACATGGAGCAGTTTGAGACGAGGGACCTGAAGGCTTTCTCCGCCGAGCCCTTGCTGGTCTTCCCCACACACTACACCGGCGAGCCTGGCTACATCAGCGACACAGAAACCTCCATCGTGTGGGACAACGATAAAGTGAACACGGACTGGGACAGGAAGCGCTCGGGTAAGACCCGAGAACAGGCCGAGATCAGCACCGAGGCCCAGAACTCAGACGTGCTTCAGTCGCCTCTGGACAGTACAGCCCGCGATGAGCTATGAGACCACCAGGTACACGGACATTCAGAGACCACCACTAAATTCCCCAAAACAGCCATTTGTTCTGTTGTTTGCTTCATTTTCCTCATTACGTTTAGCTAACAAACCACAGCAAACATTTGCCAAGTAATACAAGGTCATATCTATTAAGTTTCTCTTTCAAAAAACTGTTCAAATAAATTCAAATTTGCATTTTGCTATCATTCTATATTATTGTCCAGTACATTGTTGCACACGTTTGTCTCACGTGAGAATAGCAGTTGTTTTTTAATAAAGCAATAAATATGTTATTTTTCGAAAGAAGTTGTCCAATACTAACTATACTGTCTTTAATACTAACAGTTTTTATTTCCCCTTTTTGGTTTGTTTATTTTTGGCTCTTTCCTATTTGGCAAAGTTTTTAGGATAGGTGCCTCAAATCTAAAAAAATGTTTTATTGTATCTTACCTGAGAGAAACATTATCACTTATCACTTATCACTCTATGTTCTAAAATTCACTCAATGTCTAACAGATTTAAAAACCTGTTTTAAATTTCTTTTTTTAAATTTTGGCAAGTGACGACATAAATCATACTGGTTGGAGGATTTACAGTTCCACAGTTAAACAAGCACACTATTACTGTTCTAGTTACCGTACTATAAAGACCACCATCAGTAGTTTTTGGTCAAATTGTTTTCATTTTACATTAGGCAAGAGCAAAAAGAAGCAAAATAACATTATTCACTGTAGCTCTTTCCCTGTAACTCACGTTTCTGTTGCATTGTTCCATTGTAACACACAGCAGTACACACTTTTCAATTCATTCATCCTCCACAAAATGTTCACCTTTATCTTACCATTGCTCACACTTCTGTATTTGTGTATATTATGTTTTACTTGGCGAGAAGCAGAGTAAAGACATGTTTTTTTTTTAAGATAAAAAATGGTTCTGCAACAATTTTGATGGTTCAGCGTCCAAAGTAACTAGTTGTTGAAATGTGCAGCTTTTCATTATAATATAACAATCCTTTCTATGTAATATCATGATAGTTGTGCACATTTTTACACCTACTTTTATCCCTTGCATTCCCAGCATATATTTTTTGACCATTTATTTCCTTTTTCAATACAGTATGTGTTCCTATCGACATCTCAAATGAGATCTTGATTTTTTTTGAAAATGTTCTCTTTAAACTGTCCATGATTGCAAAATAAATCGGCATTGCATTTAGCCGTTGTAAGAGGATGAGAACTCAATTTAATTAGAAATTGAAATTGCTTTAATGAATTTAATGTATTAAAAACCAAGGAAATGATGGAAGTATCGCGTTATAATGAATGGAAGTAACGATCAATGTCTGTTCAGTTGGCATCACATTAAATGCTGTTGAGCTTTTTTGAAGTCTTTGCAGTTCTAGATGTTTCTGAATGTCCACCAGCAAAGAAGACAACAAGATGGAGAGCTCATGACGAATGTAACTGGAAGCTTTCAGGCCTGAGCAGAAGTTGTGGGTGTTAGGTGTGTCTGAAAGTGATAGTGAGACAAACTTCCTCTGCTTGTGCTGAAGCAGCATTGGCCAGTCTCGCTTTAGAGGAAGAGACGTGGTGAACTGAGATAATTTTTTTTGTTCACGCAGCCCATAAAACTTTGTGAGGTTGGATTAAAAGTGATGGCTGACCCGGTCCAGCTGTGACACGTCTTCACCGTCATCTTCAGCTGGAGTGGATGGAGTAACAGCTGGTTCCGTTGTGCGCTGAGGTTTCTTCACAGACCAGATGGAAGAGGCAGTAGATGTTCACCAGCTGAGGAAACCCAAAGTTCAAGGTGAGATGTTTGTCCACCATCTTTGGGGACATTTGAACAGTTTCTCGACTCTTGGTTTTTTTAAGCTGCTTTCTTGTGGTTGCTTGTTTGTGTTGCATTTCACGAACCAACTTCCTGTGCACTTGACTTTGTGCAAAATGTACATCTTGTGGAGACCTGAATTGTGAAGAAACGTTCTTGTGTTAGTGCTGGATTTCACCATTTGTCTTGAAAAGTAATTGCTCATTTTTGTAAACATAGGCAAAGCTACAAGCCATGATTTTGTTTGACTTATTGTAGTATATCAACTTTGATTTAGACATTTTGTTTTGTAATTTATATTAACGAATTAATACTTTAAAAATAATTTTATTTTGCTTCAGTAAAGAAATGTCACAAGATCTGTGAGCGGAAGTCTTGTCACATGCTTTGGTTTCAAATGACTTGTAGCTGACACGGAACTTCTAATTTCAGCCTAATGTTAATGTCATTTGACTTCAGATAAAAAAAAATGGTTAGTTAGTTGGTTGATTAAGTGTTATACGTATATCACATAGATTGCGTTTAAACATTCCACCAGAATCCCACGCCATGGTTTGTGGGTAGGTGCCAGCATATCATTCAATCATACATCCAAAAATATATAAAACAAAAATACAGGTCGTCTTTATACATTATATTCGTACGTCCAAAAATATTCGTTCTTAGTTATCAACAAGTCCTTGTTTTCCCTGAAGCAGAGCGCGTTTCAAAACCGTCATCAGGATGTGGTTGACCTAAATGAAGCATCTGAAGAGGAAGAGAGCGATAGAGAGATTGCCACTGCCACTTTCTGAGTTCGCTGCGACTCGATCACGTCGTTTCAGTTTTACAAATCAAAATGAATGGAAACATAATTCAATATTCTGTTGTTTCGGCAGTGTGATGTGTGATCATGATATCATTATGATCTTATTATCAATATCACATCTTCACCGAGATTGTTTCTCTGTTTTGCTATTTGATGATCAAACAGGTTGAGATTGATTCATAAAAAATTGTATTACACATAAAGTGTCATAAATAAAGTTCAGCTGTATGGAAGTTTGACCAATCAGGTAATTCTTGTGTATTAATTTGAATTATTGTATAATAATGTGTTGTGAAGGACTGAATGGACAATATTTCATGCTCTTTTGAATGTACATTTGAATTTTGAATTTAATCTGTTTTATGTTTCATTTTTTTATCCATTAAAATTCAAATAAATTCAAAATAAAAAAATTTCAATTTTCATAAGCAATTTCATCATATTTTTAACAATTCATAGAAATTAACGACATAGATTTGTAATTCTTTTTAGTTTTACTATTTATTTCATATTTATGTGTGTGTGTGTATGGAGGACCGAAACCACCTAAATTAAATGTACATTTTTTTTCTTCTTTAAAGACCCCCTCACTAATTCCGCATAGCGACTTTGCGTTGGTCTGGGACTAAGAAAAGCGCTATAAATAAACTTGAACTTGAACTTGAAATGTCAAAGGAAATAAATGTACTTTTCTATATACATACAGAAAACATACGTACACACACAATATATATATATATATATATATATATATATATATATATATTATTTATTTATTTTTTTTTTTTACAACAAATAGGAAATAAATGTAACCATTTAGCGTTTGGCTACATTAATTTCATTTGTGATTTATATTTGATTTTGGTTTTAGTCCTCCATGTGTATGTAGAAAGGCATTAAGCAACGATATACCTTGTGCAAATGTAATTCTTTCATTGTTTCAGATGGTTTAATCCAAAGTCGACCTTCTCAAACCAAACGTTACAGTGAGATCATACGAGATTTCGACGCCAACTTGGGCCTGTCATTGGCCTGCTCGTACGTATTCCTTTCCACTAGAGCTCAAAATATATGTATACATGCTACATAAAAAAGTGATTCACCAACATTGAATCCTATAGATTGTGACATCTTCAATGTTATGAAATTGATTTCTCAGGCCCGAGGATGAACTGCTCCAAGACTTTGACTCCGTGTCTCTGACGGACACCTCAGCAGACCTCACGCTGGGCGCTGATCTGGACGACATCTCCGTAAGAACGGCCATCACAATAAACCACTACTCGACGCCATCAGAGGTGATCAGAACCGTCACAAGCTGTGTGTCTTCCACAGTGTGAAGATGTGGACTGCTTGAAGAACTGTCATGAAGAGGAGGAGGCCGATGGAGCTTTCACAGGTAACCAAAAGAACGGCTCTTCAGCAAGAGTTCGGCAATATTAGCATAGAGACGGAGATTTACACGAAAACTAGAAGAACAAGATCATGTGAATGCTTTTCTTCTGGCTTTCACTGCTTGTAAAGTCCATGATTTGGATCATCCAGAGAAGGAAAAGTGACAGATCAGGGCCGGAGGCGTCATGTCACACCACTCAATCTCCTCTCTTCAGCTCGGGCTGTTTACATGTCATTAGCCACATGCGCTAATTGCTCTCCGCTAACGAGATTAACACCGGACGGGAGTTACGAGACCAGATTAGACCAGCCGACAGCTGCTCTCCGTCATCTCGCTCATCAAAATACACGATGTTGAGCCTGACGGAACACGGAAAAGAGTTTGCAACTTTTGCGTAACATTTTACATTTGCGTAATATCCTGATGAGCTGTAGAACGAGCCTATCAGAGAGCAGGAACAGTTTACATTTGAAAATGAGTTCAGACAGTATTTATAGGCGAGCTAAACGCATCAATGAAGTAAATTAAATGTCGTTTTCTTAACTCTCTGTTTTGGCTGTTGGTCTAAACCGGCCCGATGACATTAGCTGTTTGCTAACTGAGATTAGGGATTATGCCAACACTTCAAGTTTAAATAAAACATCCACACGCAAACCTTCAGTACTATCCGTTGGCTCGCATTCACTAAACACTTCAGCCCTTCAGTGTCATTCAGCTTCTTAACCCAGTTCTTCACCCCTGCTGGGCCAATCTCTTCAGCCACCTCAACTGACTAAGCAGACACATTTTAGGAGAAGGTTGGGGAGAAGCATTTTGCCGTTTGTGTGTTTCAATCATTGTGGTTCTTTTTTATTGTCAGTGTTTTTAAGTGTCCAATTCACAAAATGTTTAACTTAGCGGCACGAAAATGTGCCTTTATAAAAAAGATAAATAAATATATAGTGTCTAAAATGCTTAGGTGTGCAATGAATTATGGTCGTATAAATAAACAAGGGTTTTTTTTTTTTTTTTTTACAATGTCTCATTTTTACCTTTTGTTAAATATACAATACAATTTTTGACTACTCAACAAAGCACCATTCTATATCTGTATTTAAAATAAATGTGACTTAAATTACCAGTAATAATAATCACAATAAATACTTACCTTTGGCAATCATGTTTAATATGGAATATATATATAAATGTATATATGTGTGTGTGTGTGTGTGTGTGTTTATTGTTCAGTGTGTATATATGTATTTGATTATACATTCATTGTGTATAAGCTACAATATTTTTATACAATGATTACATTTTCATTTTCAAGGAAGATTAGATTGTTAATCTATATATTAGACAACAAGAAATGTCTGAAGAAGAATATGTTTTAAATTATAATTACCGGTATTTTGGTTTAAAAGGTGAAATTTAAATCTTTTAATACAATTTTTAAAAATCAAATATTGACCAATAGTCAAATGATAAATTCAGACCTGAAGTGATCTACCTTCTGATCTAAAGACCATATGATTATTTTCTGGATTATGTCCTCTCAGATACACACACACACACACACACACACACACACACACACACACACACACCACACTCAACATGTTTTGACATGGAAACACTGAGTTTGAGCATTCATACACAAACAGATCCAGAAAACAAACAAAGATGTTGTAAACATGTGTGTTGTGATGCTGGAACATTTAGCAGCTAATGGCCAGGGAGGAGACAGAGAGAAGGGAGGGTGGACGGACTCACTCCATCCCTGCCAAATCCTCACACACCGACTGCTGAACACTACGTCTTTGGATACAGGTCACTGAACGCTGGAGTTCTTTACCTGCCGGCTTCACAGGGACATTGAATATGGAATATCCAGGAAGAGCAGCATGGCACTGACAAACTTTGCAGAACAACTGCATCGTTTATCTAATAGATAGGTCTATTTAATTCAAACACACTTTTGATTTTCTTAGTTAGTTAGTCTGTAGATCTGACTTCACTGGACAAATGGGAAGTAGTTCCTCCGAAGTCTCCGTGAGCTCTAAGCGAGCTTTAATTTCCATGCGGTGAGAAATGCGGTGACTGTGGTGATGCTGATGTATTCCGTCTCAGCCCAGGACGCCGACCTGAGCCTGTGCCGCTGCGAGGCTGGCGTGGAGCTCGCCCTGCAGTACGCCAAAATGTGGTGCCGCTACGCCAAAGACCTGCTGACCTGGATGGACAAGAGAATAAGCCTGGGTGAGTGTTTGCCTCTCATTCCGTCTTTCCAGGGTCTGATTAATGCGTATGTGCTTTCAAATTGCAGATTACTTTTGCCGAAATCCACTGTTTAGACCGTTTGTTAGCCGGTAATTATAGATTATACAAGTGAGCAGTTTTTCCCAGAAGGAGCAAGATGTGTCTAAATTTGGAGTCCTGGAGAGAATGAGAGCTGCTGAATGGCACCTGTAATAGGATGAAGTGACCTTTTAACACGTCATCCCTCACAGCGCCACCTGGTGGAAGCTTTTCTCTGGATTACTGCCAGTTTCTAATGCCATCCCAGTGATGGAAATTAACACATGAGAGCCTGTTGTTTTCACTTTCTACTGTAATGTTTAATGTAGAGTACTGTATGTGTTTACTTAAATTATTATATTTTTAGTATATGTTGATATGCAGTATATAGAGAGTGATAGAGATCATCTTTATTGTCATTGCCCAATGGTGTAAAGGAATTAAGGTACACATTATATATACGTTATTTTTATTATATGTTGATTCAGAATATATAGAGAGTGCTAAAGATAATCTTTACTGTCATTGCTCAATGGTGCAACCTAAATAAGATGTACATCATTATAGATACATTATTATATTTTTAATATATGTTGCTTTACAGTATGTAGAGACAGATAGAGATCATCTTTATTGTCATTGCACAATGGTGTAACGGAGTTAAGGTACGCGTTATATATACATTATTATATTTTTAGTTCAAGTTCAGAGCATTTGTAAGGCGCTTTTCACAGTTTTAACTGTCTCAAAGGGCACACAATTTAGTATAAGTAGATTTACAATTTTACAGTATAGAGAGAGATATATAAATCGTCTTTATTGTCATTGCACAATGGCACAGCACAATTCATTTAAATTAATGAAACATATGTTTATGTATACATTAGTTTCCCTTTTGGTTGCTGATTACACATTGATATAAGTGATTTGTTCTGTATTTTTTTTATTGTTTTGCGTCAACACTGACACTGTTTTCAGACTAAAGACGAAGTGTCTAATATAATATTATTCTCAGAAAAAACGTCAACAAATTGATGTTTCACCGAAATAATGTAGAGTGAGAGGAACGAGCACAAGAGGAATGCTCAACCCACATGATTCCTGGAATCAGATATCAATATCTGCTTTTCCATTAAAGCTTTAAAGCTGGAATGGATTATGGCTAGAAGTTATGTCACCTAATGTTTTCTCACTGTTTCATTGATTTTCACAACCTCTCTGCTGTTTGTCCATCAATACAGATGCTAATTATTTCTATGGGTCAATCGTATTTTCCATTCAAGGATGTTGTGCTTTCATGAACCTCTTTTTTTATCCAACACGTAGCACAATTGTTCTGTTTTTACAAATGTAACAGTTTCAATTTTAAACAAGTGTTAAAAAAAAGTCACGCCTGTATTCCAGAGCAAGAGTTTGCCAAGAATGTCATGAGAGCGGCAGAGGCAGCTAAGTCCTGCGTTTCCCAGCAGGTACACACTTTTCTGTTTTTTTTTAGTTTTGGCTCAGGAAAGGATAAACAATGACTTAAAATTCTACTTCTCAGGTGTAGAACAAGCAAACCTAGCATATATATTTATCTAAAAATATATGGTATTTACGCAAATATAAGAACCCCTTTTTTCCAATTCTAGACGCTCAAAAACTTGGGGGCTGCTTATATTTATCATATTTTTATTTGGCTAAATATGGTCATTTTGTTCACAATTTCATTCACTCTCTTGGCGACTCTTAAAAGTCTTTCTATTTATATTCTATTTATAAGTATTCATTTTGCAGTTTAAAAAAAATGTGAAAAAAAAAGCCAACAGAATCGACCAGAAAATCCATTGGCAAAATAAATGTCTCATAACATCAAGTCAAGTAAATAATTTCCTGGTTTTAGATCTTTAAGTGCAATAAAGAGGAAGTGCTTCTGTCAAACCCGCAGGACATGATGCCTCTGCAGAACATCTACACTCAGGCCCTGGAGCACGATCTCAAAAACTGTGCGTCGGCTAAACAGACGGCCGAACTCGTGCAGCAGCGCTGTTATCAGGTATCCATCCCGCTGGTCCATAACACACAACGTCTGACTCATGAACCTCTGAATCTGTTCTGAAGGCACTTTCAGCTAAAAAGAATGAGATCGATAAATGGAGACGAGAATTCAAAGAGCAGTGGTCCAAAGAGCAGAAGAGGATGGTCAGTCCCGTGCAAAAGTGCATTTTATGTGCAACAGGGGCATTTTTTTCAGCGGATCTCTTGTTTTGTACTAGCACGATGCGATATCTGCGTTTAAGAGAGCGAGACAGCAATACATACAGCGCTGTGAGGATCTGGAGAAAGCCAAGGCCATGACCGCCAAAGCTGAGGAAGACACCGGAGGTTACAAAACCCTGGACAAGCGGAGGAAGTCCAGAGATGATGCTCAAACTAAGGTGGGTCGTTTATTTCCATCTCACGTTTCCCAATCCTGAGGATGGAGATTACAATTAGAGACACTCGTCAATATTTTGATCATTATCATTTGAATGTTTCTCCCTGCAGGTGGTGGAGTCTGAGTTACTGTACAAACACTGTGTGAGCGAAGCCAACAACCACCAAAAAGAGCTGGACAAGGTGAAGAGGAAGATCATTGTCCACATCCGCAAGCTCATCTGTCAGGGAGACATGGTTCTAAAAGAGGTTGGTTCCACTGAAGAAAACGCTTCGGCTCTCAACCAGGTCTTGAGATCAGGATTTACAACTGGTGGAGGTTTTGGTGTTTTATAAATGTTTGTCTCCATAAACCGTAATATGTTGTGATAACTATAAAATGAAAATTAATATTTTTATGTATAGTATTTTTTGTTTTTATAACTGTTACAATCTCTAGGGTAGTGGCACAGGAAAGACGCCAAAGGGGGAGTTTTTGGAGAGAACTCTTATTTTTGATATCTCTTTGGGTAAAACCTCTTGATTAAACTGCCTAAATTCCCTATTGAATAACAAATGTGGAAACAAAAATACAAGATATCTTCCATATAGCTCCCTATGAGAAACATATGCAAACAATAAATTAAAAATGTGGCAAACAATCAACATAAACCGGGTCTGTTGGTTCTGTTGTGACGATAAGTTTCCTTAACTTAAAAACTTTTTAAAAAAATTAACAAGTTTCCTTGACCAGACACTGACCCCCACATACCCTACTGCTTAAAACTGCCCACTGCTACGGGTTTGTGTGTGTATCTAACTTGAGTGGATGGTTAAATATGCATAGCACAATTTTGATAAGTGAGAAGATACTTTATTTTTACATGTGAAAAGTGAAAAGATGGTCACATCAGAAGTTCATCTAAGCTTCAGATGAGATTTAAGACAGTACGTTTGGATTAAAACCCCAATTCTATTGTTTGTAGCGTGTTTAACTTCCTGAATCCTAATGTCCTCGTCTGTGTACTGACCGTCAAGTACCCCTGACGTGCTTGAACCGATTGACCATGCTGTTGGGGTCTTTGACCGATTTTGCAGTTGTAGCGAAATGGTGAATAGGACGGAAGTTATGCGGGCTGCAGTGCGAGACACAAGTCTTTGCAATGGAAGTATTTAAATGCATTATTTACGGAAATATATGAGCGCGACATTTGAGAAGACGTGTCCCTTTTGTTAGAACACGAATGATTCAAGTTTATTTCTATAGCGCTTTTCTCAGTCCCAGACCAACGCAAAGTCACTATGCGGAATTATAAAAAGAAAGAGTCTTTAAAAAAGAAAAATGTCCATCTCTTTCTCTTTCTCAGGTCACAGTGAATATGTTCCATCACCAGCGCCAACAGACGGAGCCGGTTCCTCTGGGCTTCCTGAGCCTGGAAGAGGCCTGCAAGCCCAGTGAACCGGGTCAGCCCTACATTCACTACATCCTGGGCAAGGGCCTGTCTGAACAACTGCAGCAAAACTTCATTTTTCAGGAGTTTGCTCCTCAAAGCAAAAGGTGAGGACGGCTCACCAGCTTTCCCAGCGACTGCACACTTTTTGATGATACCTTCTGATGTTCAGCAGGTCTCCTCCTCCAGGACGCCGCAAGTATTCAACCTACCACCAGGACTCGTACGCGCTGCCTGATGATCTTAAACACAGCCTAGCAGATGGAAGTGTGTAAAACGTGTCTTCAATCCTATCTGTCATGTCTCATTAAATTCATAATCTACATTCTGCTCAACCCAGTTTGTCGTTGTGCAGAACGGACTGGACAGAGTGACAGTGACAGCAGAGGTGGAAGTCTGGAATCCCTGTCAAGTCCTGGTGAGTCCATAGTATTAGTGTTAGTGCTACATTCAGAGCTATTTTGAAATATTGTGTTTTGTATATTGTATGTGTCTGTCTGTCTATTTAACTATTCATCCATATATCTGTTTGTCTGATTGTCTTCTCTGAAGCTCATGGGACCCGTAAGCCCGCCAAAGCTTCGTCTACAGGAACCATGTCTTCAGATGATCTTGATGAGAAAGATGCTTCACAGGAAAATGGTATGAGATGCTTTTCTTTCCTATTTCTTGTGCCATGAATTGCACTTTTTACTTTTACTGTCATTTGGTCATTGACTGTCATTACAATTTTTTTCACATCAGCAATTTCTTGCTACCCCCAGGAATTGAATCTATGACCTTTACAGACAGAGCTACTGGCAAAGTATGAGATGTGAAATCATTTTTATGTCCCTTGTGTTCATGCAGAGAGCGAAGAGACGTTTTCAGAAAGCAACGGCATGTGCAAACCTCGAGCATCGTCTCGTGCCGCCTGGACTCACCGACTGAGGAAGATGAAGAGCAAGATGGTCAAGTGCAAGCAGTGTGAAAACTACATTCTCGTCAATGGAATTGAGTGTGAAGAGGTGAGAAGATGCGTCGGAGCTTGAGGTTTACAAGCGGAGTTGGCTGGTCGATAAGTTTCATTAGTTTTTCAGTAATATAGTAAATTTCAGTAAATAGTGTTACACTATATAGTAAAATTATTTGACAAATAGCCATTACAGCTTATTTATAATAAATAAATTGCAGAATATAGAATCATTATCAATGAAAAGACAAACCTAAATTACAAAATTTTGATTGAATCAATTTACCCAATCAATAGGGACAATATTTAAATTGTGCTCTGCATTTGACCATCCAGTAAAACGCGCATACACAGTGTAAACACACTCAAACCCAGAGCAGTGGGCAGCATAAAGCCGTGGCATTAGTCTATGCATTTTTAAACCGTGTTTGTTTCAGTATCTGATACTCAAACAAAACAACCAAACAAAAAACCAATATACTGTATATTGCTGATTTTGTGACACATAAAAACGTGAATTGTCTTGTACTTTACTGAAGCATTATTATTTTCACATTTATCATTTAAATTAATTAGTATTATCATTAGCATGTAGTAAAAACTCAAATTATGTTGGTAATATGTATTGTCTTATTATTATTACTAAATTTGGTAAAGTAGAAGTCATAAATGTTCTTTGTTTCTTCCTAATCTGCTTCATAACAATGTCAAACAATGATGATATTGTTATATAATGAAGTATTATTCCAGCAAAAAAATCTTCTAGCTGTCCTTCAATAGTGAGTAGTAGTAGCTACATAAATATGCATGTCTGTACACATAAATATGTACTGAAGACAGCTATACTAAAAGTGACATTTAATGAGTTTTCCCAGTTGTTCCAAAGACATCGCGTCCTGTCTCTCCTTTTCTCGCCAGTGTGGCCTTGCAGTGCACAGGAAGTGCCTGGAGGTGTGCCAGCTTGAGTGTGAGCACCGGAGGGGCTTCATCTTTGGGATGGAGTTCTCCTTGCTGCCCAGAGGGAGTCCAGACACCGTCCCTTTTGTTGTTCAGCGCTGCACAGAAGAGATTGAGTACAGGGCACTTGGAGTTCAGGTACATAAAAATAGCTAAAAGTAGTTACAATGAGACAAGACAGGATGTCTTTACAAGACTAAAAGACTAGAATTGTTCTCATAGTTTTTGCCAGAATGTCATCAAGGGACAATTTCATGACGTTATATCCAGCGGTGTAATCTACTAATTGAGTAAATGGACTTTGTTACTTTACTTAAGTATATTTGGCAACTTTGTACTTTTACTGAGTATCAAATGTCCAAGCAACTTCTACTCTCTACTTGACTACATTTGTATTTGAGTATCTGTACTCTTTACTCCACTACATTTAAATAGACACTTAATCGTTACTTGTTACTTTGTGACTGTGCCTTACAAGTCTGCATCTTTTTTACCGCGCCTAATTTCTGGGGCGAACAAAACAATATCGCCATCTGCAGGATGCTGAAAGTAGTGGACGCTATTTATGAGCTAAATCACATCAGCGTAAATTAGCGGTTGCGTTTTTTTTTGCACTTTTGACTTTGTCTGAGACCGACTTTTTGTTCTTTTTTTTTTTTGTCTATTTTGTTTTGTTCATTTTGAAACATTGAGATGTTGAATTTAATTTCTGTATTGGGAAATAAAACCTAAAAAATAAAGTTTCTTGTACTGACTTTAGGCTAAATACAAAACAAAAAATACAAAAGAAAATGAATAAAATACTCAAGTTCTTTTGAAATGTATGACTTTTACTCAGACTTGGTTACTTGTACTAGGGTTAATTTTATTAGAATAAGATATTTGTACTTTTGCTCAAGTTTGGTGTTCGGGTACTATTATACCTCTGGTTATATCCTAGGATGATAAATACAAATCAGAACAAAAGTTTAATTGAGACTATGTCCTTTGCTTTTAGGGTGTGTATCGCATCAGTGGCTCCAAATCCCGGATACTGAAGTTATGTCAGGCGTTTGAAATTCAGAAAGACCAAGTTGACCTTGGCGACCTTTCACCGCACGACATTACTTCTGTACTGAAGCATTTTCTCAAAGAGGTAAAAAGCCAGAAAAAAGAAAATGGACTATAGTGTGATGCCTACTCAGACTCTTAAACTGCTTGTGTTTCGTCTAGACTGTAGTCTCCTTACTCTCAATACCACTAATGTTAATGTGGCCTTCTTACACAGCTTCCAGAGCCATTACTTACATTTGACCTTTACAACGACTTCCTTAATGTGGGGAAAGACATTCAGAGGCTTAGTGAAAAGGACCACGCAGCCGAGTCTGATGGGATTGAGGAGAATATAGTGGCTCGACTGCGAGAACTCACGGATCGACTTCCTCTCTGCAATTACAACGCAGTGCAGCATATGATGCTCCACCTAAACAGGTACTACAACCAAATCCACATTTTAGTTGTCACAAGATCATTTATTGAGACTTTTTGCGGCATTTATTGCATGGATAGAAATATAAATACATTTTAGTAAAACCAGAATAGACTAGAAATGTTTAAATAGAATTGCAATTTTGGGGCTTTTGTTGTATACTGGATGAAGCTAATTCTGAAAAAAAATGACGTGAAGAATGATCTGGTCATGCTTGTCTGAATCCATATGTCATAATTTATTTTTGAAAGATAAAAGTTGACACCAGTAGAAACAAGGAAATGCCACAAATCAAAAGTTGATGGAGTGACTCTGAGAGGCTCAACTAAAACGAATCATGATGGACCATATCAAAAATGTGCCCTGCATTTAACGCACACACAGTGGTGAAGTGACACACAAACCCGGAGCAGTGGGCAGCGTTAAGCCTTGTAGGGTTCAGTGTGTTGTTCAAGGACACTCGGTTGTGGAACCTACTGGATCGAATGAACATCCATGCTTCCCTTCCACTAGACCACAACTGTGACATAGAGACAGTGAAAAATTAAGCCCAACAGTCAAATATTTATGAAGAATGTGAATTTAGTGGATAACGAAGAAAGTCTCTAGAAGCATCTAAAGTTTTTGCAACATGTCTATAATGAAATATGAGAGAGAACTCTTTTAAATATAGACTTGAAGATAAAAGCTGATTAATAAATCCCAATGAAGTCAATGGGAAAATCAATGAATGAAAAGTTGAACACGCACAAAAGTATTAAAGATGAAAACATGAAACCTTTATGGTGTGGAAATTATTGCGTTATACTTTTCGGTATTTTACAACATTTGAACGGTAAACAATGTCGAAATGAGGGTTAAAGATGAAAGACTATTCCCATTTCAATGGACAAAGGGATGAAAACATTTTAATTAGAGGAAAGTGTAAAAGTTGAGAGGATGACAAATTATTGCATTGAGGATGGCGCGCTTTTAGGAAGTTGAACAGCGTTTGGCTGAAGAAGACCATCTGTTAAAAGAAGACCGCTTCTATTACGTTTAAATTATAAGAATAAGTCTTGCAAGATTAACTCAAAAATGTAAATATGTGCTTTTAAGGCTTCTTGCGCTGACCCAACAGTGTTTTTTTTTAGAGTGGCAGAACATTATGAAGATAACAAGATGTCTCCTGGAAACCTGGGCATTGTGTTTGGACCCACTCTTCTGCGCCCCCTGGTGTCCAGGGACGTGTCGGTCATCGCTCTTCTGGAAACCAGCTACCAAGCCCTGCTGGTCGAGTTCATGATCTCGCATTATGGTCAAATATTTGCTCCATCAACAAACTCCAGCACACCTCCACCATTGGCTCCAGCAGCATCTTCCCCAGACTCTCCACCCGGAGGTTCTCCTGCCAAAACCTCTCCTCAGGACCCTGGAGCTGCAACCAGGGAACGGCTGAACTCGCTTGAGGTAGGCGACGATAGCTTAAAAGTCTCCCGCTTGTCTTCACACACACAGTCTCTCCACGCTACGTCAAATAAACGCAGCGTGCGCTTTAAGCCGCTCAGTTGTCATGGCGATGCTAAAAGCTCACCTCATGTGGACGTGCTCGTGTAGCCAAAAGAGTTCATCTTGATCTGCTTGAGCTTCTTCTTGCTCTGCTTGGGCTGCAATTGTCCCGCCGTGGCCATGGAAAGGCCTGGAGGGATTAAGCGCTTATTCTGTGAAGATTAATGCTCTGGACTGTGAGCTTCAGGCTTCTTGCGCTGTGCTTTCTTCACTGCTGGGCTTCTCACAACGTTATTTACTCCTCAACAGGCCTGTGGGAAGATCAAGCTATTAGCCTGTTTTCCTCGAAATAGAACAGTGGCATGGGAATTTAGGATTAGTGAGAAACTAAACATTAGTGAGTTTCCCTTATGTTAAGATTAGATGTCCCTTTTCTCACTTGAAAGACCAATAATTACTTAAATAATGGTAGAGAAGTCAAGTGGCACAAGATGTACAACAATTTAGCACAACAAACCGTTTTAGAGTCTGTAATCAGGGTTTTCGAGCGAGGGCAGAGGCACATGTGGGGGGCTTTTATTATGCAAAATCAAAAAACGCACAACATGAACCGTCACAAGGGGGCAAACGCCACACTAGCCACTGAACTCACACGTTTTATGAAGCCAATAATAAAACTTACAAGACTCAAAACAACGATTAAAGAACAAAACCGGGCTAGTTAGTATTTTTTTTACTCTGAGGGTTGAAATGGCTTTACATGGAGTTTACATGAAATGGCTTACTTTACCTCCAACCGCAGACTTGCAAGGAAATGACTAGGACAAAAAGAGGACGATTAAAAAGAAGCTTAACTATGGAAGAACATGGCATGATTGAAAAACATGGGAGAAAGTAGGAAATAATTTGCCTAATAAAACACCAGTGTAATAATGAACTAATATAACATAATTAATATTAATATTAAAACAAGAAGATAGTGAAAAACCGGGTACTGCCAGAAAACCAGTATCCTTCAGTCTGGAGGCTAATAAAAGACTGAAAAATGTCAGTCAATCAGTCAACAAACTTCAGTTTCTGTAAGATCATCACTTTAAGTTAACTTAAAAGTATTTTTACTTTCGTAAATGGTGTAGATTTCTAAAAACGTTATGGCGTGCATTGTCTTGCTGAATTTAGCTAATTTCTTCATCACGTTTTCACAATTTATCACTCAATACAAACAATTCAAAGTGTTTGCGATCATCTTATTTATAAATATAGATTATTACCAATTAATAAACCCCAAAAGTCAATAAAAGTGACCAAAACTGAGTCTGACCGTGGAAATCCTCTTCTAGTTCAGAATGACAATAGAAAATCCAGAAGAACCGGAAAGATCTAATTTAATCTAGATTCCCACACTTGGTGCAGCTCATCCTCAGGATTTGTATTATTTGAACAGAATCGGCCCATCAAGAGATACTCAAGCGAGGGTTATATCTCTGACAAGTCATCGTCCAATGAAGCAATGGACCAGCTGAGCCCAGGAGCCAGTGAGAGAGCAGGTAGGCAGACAAACACAACAAAACATCTGCTTGTCTAAAGCATTCTGTGTCTGCAGGCGGCTAGCTCAATCTATCCTTGCTCTGCAACCTTTGCCCTGTCCTTCCGTCCGTTTCCCCTTTAGCGGAGGTGTAAAGAGTACTAGAAAACCCTACTTGAGTAAAAGTACAGATGCCTTACGGTAAAAATTACTCCATTACAAGTCACCAATTCCAGCGAGACTTGAGTAAAAGTCGTAAAGTATCCAATTTTACAAGCACTTAAGTATTTTACTTGTACTGTACTGACTTTGGCTCAAAAAACACCAAGGAATGTGAAAAGCATGAAACTCTTTATTTATGAGGTTTAGAAATGAAATTTGACACATCAATGTTTCCAAAATGGCAGAAGAAAATAGAATAAAAAAGAACAAAAGGTCAGTCTCAGTCAAACTTAAATGGGCATAAAAGTGCAACTGCTCATTCACATAGATTTAGGTCATAGATAGCATCCAGTACCTTCAGCATCCTGCAGTTGATTATATTGTTGACACTCAGTACAAGTAAAAAGAAGCAAATATTTAAGCAAAGTATCAAAGTCCATTTACTCAAGTACTTTACACCACTGCAGCTTATAGATGACAACTTTCATGACTGAAATTAAAATGTGTGTGTTCATGCTTCAGTCTTTCATCAGATGTTTTTGTCTTTTCACAGTCCTTTCTGTGAGAGCCACAGCGTCTTCTCAGAGCCACTGTGAGGAGGCAGCTAATCTTCATCTGGATGCTCAATCGAGGAGTCACTTCAGCCGGCAGGCGGTGAAGAGCGTCCGACAGGAGTCCACGGATGAACTTTCGAACACAACCGACTCAAACTCACGGGCTGAGCAGGTCTCAGTCGCTGGAGAAGGACCTCTGACAGGAAGTGCAGGCAGCCGCCTCGGCTCTTCTCCTCAGCTACTCACAGGTGCTCCACAGACCCCGGAGAGCCAGACCCATCCTAGGATAATATCTGATGAAGTGATTAGGCTCATCGACTCTTCATCCAATGAACCTGCGATTCAGACAGGAAGTAGAAATACTAACCACTCTAACAACACGCTTTCTGGAAGAGAACGGCAGCTACTGATCAGGTCCTTGAGGAGATCACGTGAAGAGCAGAAAGCGGCAGAGAAAGTTCTGTCTGGACTCAAGCTGAAGCGCTGCGGGTCTGGAGCGAGCGAAAAAGTTCATTTTGTTTAATTCTATGAAATCAACACGCTGGCTGGTTTGGTCATGGATTGTATTTTTTCAAAGACATGAAAATCAAAAAAAATTTTGATTTTGAAATTATTTTTTGACATAGTGTCTTTTAATGTTTCCGTATCCATTTAATTAACA
The DNA here is from genome assembly GCA_017309775.1 of Paedocypris sp. Pulau Singkep. Classification (NCBI taxonomy): domain Eukaryota; kingdom Metazoa; phylum Chordata; class Actinopteri; order Cypriniformes; genus Paedocypris; species Paedocypris sp. Pulau Singkep. The sequence goes on from MU204432.1 coordinate 891,014, forward strand.
GAAATTTTAATGAACAGATTTGCCTGTTTTCATTCAGACTGTAGCCGTGTTCAGTTTTTGGACATAATTTAATATTGCATATAAAAACAAAAAACCTAATCTGCCTAGCTTTTTTCTTGATTATTGATAACTTTTATCAGGTGGGTTAATCTAAATAAGGTTTTCGATGTGTTAATCTAAAATGATTTACATTTCATTCAAATTAAACATTAAAACGCTTGTTTGTTCAAAACAACGACCTTTACTATTTCAAACACTGCTGAAATAGTAAAGGTGTTTCCAGCTCACAATTGGTTAATTCCTGTATGTAATTAAATGCAGTTTATATTATGTATAACTTAAACTTTAAAACAAAAAAAATGTGTTTAGATCATAATGGGAGAATATTCTCTCATCAAATTATTTTCAGGCCACAGTGTATAGTGTCAATTTACATTTTGTCCACTAGATGGCGGTGACAAAGCGTAAAGGGTCTAATTGCCATGCAGTCAAAAATTCTCTTCAGTACAGTAAATTCTAATATTTATACTACATTTACGGTAAATTATATGCATGTTTTCATGTTGAGCTTTTTTGGAATCAACTTGCTTTTACTCACACTGGTCTTTTTAGAGCCCAGGCTGGGCTTCCTATAATAATAATAATAATAATAATGAGTATTTGTAAGGCGCTTTTCACAGTTTAACTGTCTCAAAGCGCACATATAAATATGTAAGGGAAATGTTGCTTTTTATTCTATGATAATAAACTTAAGAAAAATATTTTGTTGCTATAGATAAAATTAAAAGTTTTGTAATGATTATTCGATATTTAAACTGTTTATGCCTGTATTTATTAACGGGCCTAAAGTTGCATGTACATTTTACAACTTATATGACGTACATTTGAAATCCTTATATTTACAATCACATTTCAACAAAAATCTGATTAAACGTGATACGTCGTATTTTTAAGAACGCACCATGTTAGAAAAGAATAAATGTAACCCTGAATTTGTTATTTCTATTTATCATTAACTTAAATTGCACAATTAAGACGTTTTTGCTTGGTTTTTATAGTGTCCGATTGTGTTTTTATTTTTTGGAAGTTATATTTTTGAAGCTAAACGACTGGCTTGAAAAAATAGATCCCATCTATTTTCAAATGTCGTTTACCTTTTTTGTCCCCTCCCTGTCTCTCTCCTGTGCGCGCGCAGCCCGAGTCTTCACTCCATCACAAAAAGCGCGCGCCTGAACGTCACACGCGCACACTAACGCTCAGTCCGGTTATGCTTTTCACGCCACGCCGAATTGTGGACTACAACAGCCAAGTTTTGCATTTGGAGAATTACTGGCCGTCCTCTTTCTCAAAGGTGTTTTGATGTTACCTACCGAAATCCCAGGAGGAGTGTGTTTCAGCACCAGGTAAGCGCCCGTGTGAGAGACGCGCATCACCCGCTCCAGATGTGACACCTTCTCGGCTTTTTCGTTTGACTTCTGTCGGTCTCACCTTCACTTCGCTGCGGGTTTTCAAGAAATTGTACCGTAGCTTGTTGCGTGAATCACTTTTCACCGAGCTCTTTATTAAACGACTTTATCTGACGACATTTTTTTGATAGAGGCGCTTTAATTTCGCGCCGTTGAAAGAACCTTTTCGCTTACCGTTTGATGTTGTACCACGTGAACTCCAGCTAATAAAAATGTCGGCGATTTGTTGATAATACTATTTTACTGTAACATTTCACATTTTAAAGCGGGATTATCGTTTTTTTATGAAAACTTAACGCACGCCGCTCTCACGCTTCTGATTTGTAAGCAATGTTTTCTTTTATCTTTTTTTTTTTTTTTTTGCCCTTTTTCGTTACATTCTTGTACTGTATTTCTTTGCTCAAATATTTTTTTTAATGTGTCAAACCGGAAGAATAAAATTTGAGCTTTTGATAGCCTACATTAATAGATATAATTAAACACGCTCGTCAACGGACGTTAATTCTAAATTGTATTAAAATGATATATTTCCATGGAATATATCTAATATAAATATTAGTTTAATTTATTTACCGTATTTAAAATTTAAGAAGTCAGATATTATTAGTCAGAATTAGAATCAAACGATATTTTTAACTAAATGAGCGGTAAATACGTATTATATAAAGAAAAATTGTTTCCAAAAACAATTGTGTCGTATTTTAATAATTTCATGCTAATCCAGAATTTTATGTTTGTTGTATTGGAATTCACCTGCTAAATACTCGATTTACCATTATGTGTTTTGAAAATATTTTGCACAATATTTCAACCAAGTAAAGATAAAATACTAACAATAATTGTAATAACAATAAAAGTAATATCAATATTATTTCTCAATGTTATTTTTTCAATGTAATTTTATATTGTTATTAATATTGTATATATTTAATATAATAAATAGTATTTTTTTTTTTTACAAAATAAAATGTTGATAAAATGTTGTTCAGCGTTGTTATATAGATCCAAATTATATTATTATTATTATTATTATTATTATTATTATTATTATTATTATTATTAGCCACTCTCCTTATTGTTGATATTATTATTATTATTATTATTATTATTATTATTATTATTATTATTATTATTATTATATTCGGCTGTTTTTATAAATCAACCCGAAGAGGATCAGCCAATTCTTTGTTAAATATTATCGCTTTTTTTATTTCTGACGTCCATAAGTAAACGGATCATTTACATTTGTTATAAAATGATTGATGGCTTTTGATCCAAGTAGAAATTATCTTTGCATTCTTTTGTTGTGCGCGAGTATCGCGGCTCTTTTACCTGAGGAGCCAAATCCCGTCCCTCAACCGCCCACGGGCTTAATGAAACACCGCGGGGACAAAACGAACAGTCTCTGCCAAACGAACACACGTCGAAACAAATAAAGTTCCGGCGCGTCTCTAAAAACGCGGTATTGTTTATATCCTTATATAACACCGAGTTATAAAATAATATCATTAACAAAGTGTTAAAGTAAAAAAAAAAAAAAAACTGATTAGATAAAAACAGGGATGCATTCACAAGTAAAGCGATACTATATTATTTAGATTTATTTTGTCATTCTTATGATGATGATGATTATTATTTTTATTATTATTATTATTATTATTATTTTTATTATTATTATTATTATTATTATTAGCAGCAGCACTCAACTAGCTTTAGCTAATTTAAGCCCAATTTGACATATTCATTAATGGTGTGCAGCAAACATTAATTCCAGCTAATTTAGTTTTGTGTCTATGTTTCTTCTGTCTTCATGTTTGCTTTGTTCACATACAGTCAGCACTCCAAAGAAGAACAAACCGGAATGAAAACAGAGGAAAACCAGTCATGTCTTCAACAGGCTCCTTCTGCCACACCTTACGGTGAGGAACACATCTTCATGGCTTTCACACCCGCAATACATCCTTTCATATTATTCTCGACACATCACACAAATGCTAATATTAAATAAATAATGCATTTTAATCTTTAGCTTGAATGCATTTTCACTGACCGCTGCTTTGTCCTCCATCAGAACATGTTGGCGGTGGAGAGGTGTGTGCGGGGTGTGAGTCGCCCATCGCTGACCGCTTCCTGCTGCGGGTGAATGAGCTGTCCTGGCACGAGAGCTGTGTGAAGTGTGCGGTGTGTCGCAGTGCGCTGAGTGGCACCTGTTACTGCCGGGACCGCTTGCTTTACTGCAAACATGATTATGAGAAGTAAGTCTAACGTATATCACTATCTATCCATTCCTCAAATCCTAGTCTTGTATTCTTTTTTTGATATAGACTGGGTTTTCCAGATACGCTTTAAGATTTTTTTTGGCTGTTAAACATGAACATGGATGCTATAGTAGAAACTAAGAGCCACTTTTTTCTGTGTTAGAGCCACAAAGAGCTGCAATGAGCCACATCATACACACATAAACATCATCCAATTCCTTAATCTTGTATGCACGCACAAACACACGCACACACAGACCACTGCTCAGCCAGATTTATTGAAAGTAACCACACCAACATGATAATATTAGTTATTTTCAACAGTTGACATTGTGTGCATATTTGACTCATGTCAAGTGAAAGCTCCTGAAGAGCCGCATGAAACTAGTTAAAGAGCCGCATGAGGCTCAAGGGCCACCGGTTGGCCACCCCTGATATAGTAGGAGTCACTGACACTTTTTACACATTTGTACTTACAGCTTGAAAAACTCACTCTTTATGTTAAAGTTCAAGTTCTGAGCATTTGTAAGGCGCTTTTCACAGTTTTAACTGTCTCAAAGCGGATGTGTGAATATGTAAGAGAATGGATTGCTTTTTACTCATTTGATCGTCCGGTTGTTGGCTATGATTATCACTAAGACTATGACAAGACAAAGCCAAAAACAAAGACCAGTGAACAAGCACATATGCAATTATGTCAAGCTTTCCTATAAAGAATAAAGTGAGTTAGTTTGTTAACATGGGCACTAGGGACAGTATTGAACAGCCAGTGAGGTTACACACACACACACAGTGAAGGGACACACACAAACCCGGAGCAGTGGGCAGCGCTTAGTTGTGTGCGGGGGGTATGTCTGGGGGTCAGAGTCTTCTTCAAGGACACACATTGTGGAAACCACCGGAAAATGTTTGGGTGGCAGGTCCAACTCCCAACCGCTGGACCACAACTGCCACATATCCCTGTGGTTCAACAAACAAAAGCATTGTGCATTTAGTTCTTAAAGGGAACATAAAGAAGGCGGAAAAGAACTCAAAGAAGAAAGTTAAACAGTAAAGCAATTAGAAATACCATGTGTCTGTAAAATGTACAAGTTATTGTATGAATAAAATTATGCATTCAAAGAAGCTATATTACTATATATATGTATATACATATATAAACCCCCTCTAAACACACACTCACTCTCACACACACACACACACACACACACACACACACACACACACACACACACGTACATATGTTTATATATTTCCTTTTTTCCTTTGTGGTCCAATTTCCTCTTATTATAGTTTTTCAAAAATGGTTTGGTGCTCTCACATTTTTTAATGTTATATTTATGTCTATTAAGGTAATTGTTTTTTATTACATATATCTACTTGAAATGTATACATTCATTTATTATATATAGTATAAATACCGGTGTATATACTGTATATATCTTGTGTGTGTGTGTGTGTGTGTGTGTGTGTGTGTGTGTGTGTGTGTGTATAAACTAGTGGTTTTCTTGATTTGCTAGTGAAACCTTTGTTGTGTTGTGAATGGCTGGTTTTCCGGTGAATCACTCAGTATCAGTCCGTGTCGTAGGGAGATTCTCAGCCGCCATAATTTCCCAGTGACATCAGCAGGATTGTGGTCAGTTGAAGGACGACTTTGTGGCCTGTTATCTCTGTTGTGAGTAGTGTCAGACGCCGATGCGAACACTCCCGGTGAAGCTGACATTTGAAGGAGATCAGAGAGTCACGGGTATTAAAAATAGCCAAAACACAAGAAGAAAATCCTGGAGGAAATCTGAAAGGTTATTTTGCAAATATCTGTCAGTAAACAAAAAGCAATCTTATCCACAGCTGAATTGTTGTTTAGCTAAGTTGACCATACATTACATAAGCAGTGATGTAAAGTGCTTGAGTAAATGGACTTTGTTACTGTACTGTACTTTAAGTAATTTGGTTACTTTGTACTTGTACTCAATTGTAACGAAAATGTAGGCAACTTTTACTCTCTACTTTACTACATTGTACTCTTTACTCCACTGCATTTGAATGGACACTTATTGTTACTCTTTTTATGTTGTAAATGTGAGTGACAAGTCAGCTTTTCTTTCTACCATGGTTAATTTCTTGGCAGATGAGGCACCATCGCCATCTGTAGGCAAATTAAAGTACTGGATGCTTTAAGTATGAGCCAAATAACGTGAACATGAATTATTGGTTGCACTTTTTTGCCCCTTTGCTGTTTTGTGTTTGTTGGTAATCAATCGATTAATTTCAATTCAATTGATTTCCATTTCATTTCATTTTCATTTGCAATCCGTTTACTCTTCAGCATCAGAGTGGCCACTTTATTCCAAGAGCTGTTTTAGTTGTTCTTTTGGATGATATTCACACACGTGTTAAGGCCTCAGTGGTATGAGATGTATTCGTGGAGGAGACTTGGCACGTCGTTCTTCTGATGACCTTGAGTGAACACACAACAATGTCTTCTTGTGTTTTTCTCCGGATGTCCATCAGCGCCCACCACTTCCAGACTCTTTTCTTCTGCACAGCCCACAGCAGGTGTTTGCTCCACCTCGGGCTAATGTATCTTCTTCTAAATCTTCTAAATCTATCTAAATTCTTCTATCTAAAAATGACCCTGAGGTTGTTTCCTAGTGGTTGGGAGCTGGACTTGCCACCAAAGTGTTCAGGTTCGAATCCTGCGCCTCCACCAGTGGATAACCACTGAATTAGAATGCCAGAGGAGACTGGCACCAGCCGGGTGAGCCGGGTTCTTACTGGTTAGTTCCGGGTTTTCTCCTCGCTTTCTGTCCTAGACGTTTTTTTTTTACCTGACCACTGTCGCATATGTGCTTGCTCACTGGTCATAGTCAAAGCTATTAACACCAACGAACAAATTTTAAAAATGCAACAATCACACATGCGCTTTGAGACAGTCGTATCTGTAAAAAGCGCCTTACAAATGCACTGAACTTGAACATGAACCAGTGGAGTTAATACTGTGCAACGTTTTTAGGATGAACACTTTTGCTAAATACTATACATCTTGTTTTCTAAGCAGTTTTCTGTCACAAAGCGGGCCTTTGGACCTTTGGCTGCAGACTAGAAAAAATTAAAACAAGATTTTTATCAGTATTTTTATCAGTTTTATCAGAAAAATTTTCATCAGTAAAATTTCATGCTCTTTATTGATGCTAATTTTCCCCAGTCCCTGGCGTTATTGTCTTATTGTACTCTCATGCACAATTCATTATTGTCATATCTTTTGAAACCAATCTCAAACTATAAACCCACACGCGCTTGTAATATGACAAACGCTGCGGAACGTTCTCTTCTTGACTGATGACAACACAAGGCGTCAAGCTTCCATCACTACCAGTCCCAGACCAATAAAGGCTCTCAGCCCCAGGGTACGGTGCCTGCTTCTCAGGCAGAAAATGACCCTACAGTCAGGGTCTCTGCGGCCCACCAGATCCGACGCTGGGGGAGCGGATATTTAAGAAGCACTATATTTAATACATCACACTGCAGGGTGGGAAACAGACCTAAAACAGCCCCAAGTGGGTAAAGAAATTGAAGGCCCATGGCAGAAAGAAACCAAGAATGAGATATTTTTTCAGCTTTTTCACAAACAGCAGCGGCATCTTGAGCTTCACAGGCTTTAATTCTTTGCAATAAAAGATGCACCGTATTAGCAGAATATATCTGAATCATCATTACAAGGACTGTAATGGTTAATTGGGAAATATTCACCTTCCTTTTGTCCTTCCTTGCTCTCCCTGCTCGGCTCGCCTCTGGCTCGTCCATCACTGTCTGCTTTCTAATAATATTTCTGGTCCAAACTTCATTTTCTACTTGTTGAGATTTATAGCCGTGATGACACCAATCAGTTTATCTCTCCATTTATCCCCCAATTTTGTTTAATCATCTCACTGTTTGCCGTCTCTTTGTGTCAGTGGGAAGGGGGGGGTGAATGGGTCTTGATTGGGAACGCGGCTAATTATGCTACTCGGCATATGAGAACATGCTGTGCTGTGGTTAGAGAGTTGTTGTACAGTCAGGGCGGAATGTGACACACGGGATCTGCTGGAGAACACGGATTTGCCTCTTGTGTTTGCGAGTCAAGCATCATTATTGCCACTGCTAATACTCTGAGAAGCTTGGTTGTATTGTGATCTGTTTGGTTACTGGATGATAAGTTAATATCTATTATAACCACAACTGGTTGATTCTGGTGTTGCAGACAGAAACATGAGTCAGTTTTCTTTTCTTTTAGTCAGCCATTTTCTGTTATGGTCAATTGTTACTAGCACGGTTTTGTTTTTTAGGGTTTTTGGTTTGCTTCTATAAGAGATGATATAAGATAATGGCTTTGTGTAAAAGCTAAGGCTGTTTGTATTCTTCTTTCTAAATTCTTCTAAAGCTTTTTGCCGTTTGTATTCTTCTTTAATTATTTCTATATTTGAGTGTCTGTAGAGGCTTCTTTATGATGTTGCCGTTCAGGCTGGTTGCTGGGTGTCTTGGTTTGTCATGTTGTGTTAAATATATTTTAGAATGTTTATGAGGAGGTTTTACTGTCAAACATTTTCTCATGGGGCTATTGACAGATTAAAATGATACATGTGTGATATACAAATGATATACAAATGATACATTTGTATGATATACAAATATATTGTGCTTTATATAATTTTGTATATAGGTGAATAAAAAAATTCAAAAATATTAAAAAAAACAAGATCAAACTTTTTTTGGCATGCCATCACTTTTGCGTTTTTAGTACGTTTAACTAAAAATTATAGTGAATATGAGTTTACTTCAAGTTCAGTATCAACTCTCAGTCAAGGCCTACGGTTAGTAAATCTGAAGGATACAGGGAATGGTGGAAAGTGAGAAGAATGACCAGTGACCTCAAGGCCACCAAAGGCCATAGAGAGGAGAGCAAAAGTGGATGGAGAGAAGAGAAGAAAAGAAAAGATGAACTTGAGGTGTCTTCTCTTCTAATATTGCCACTGTTTTTGCATAATGCGTGATGAGTCTCCATCACCTCGCCTCCCGCACAACAATTTCATTACAGCCGGCTAATAAATGTTTCATGGCAGAACAAGCTGCTTGCCTTGGCTTTATTAAATCTGAGATAATAAAAGAAGAACGGCAAAAAAATGAAACGTGCGGTGGGGGTGAGATAGGAGAAATGCCATAGATATCCTCAAACAGGGCTGCCGTATCTTCTGTTTCTGAGGCAACCGTTCCCCCGTCCCCCCTCGCTCGCCCTGCCACAGAGAGACAGGAAATGAGAATCTGGCTGACAGGATATTGCGTCCCGGTGGCCTGGGGATTAGCTGCTTTATCCAAACACACACTCGTAGACACACTCACACCTAACACAACTCTACACGTTCATTCTGTCAGTCACAACCTGGAGTATCTAGGGATGCAGGAAATCAGCGAGTGTTTTTAACGTCAGTCAGCTGGAAAATTTACAATAACTGTGAGTCGCTGTGCGAGACATCAGTCGAGGACATCAGATTTCATCATGTGTCATATTGTTGTGGTCAAAATCCAAAGTGTCGGTGCGTCAAAACCTCAAAATGTGAAAGAAGTGCGTGTATGTGTGTGTGTGTGTGTTTAAATATGAATGTCTTTTTATATAAAATAAAAATGTATTATTATGTAATATATGGTACGTATATATAGTCCCGCCTCAGGCCCAGTATTGATGAGTTGGTTCATGGTTGCCTTCTCCCCGTGACCCAGAAATGGAGTTAGGGCGGGGTAGAAAATAGAGGGATGGATGGATGACTGGTACAGTATACTGTGTGTATTTATTTACACTATATAGCTTGGAGGAATGTATGGATACGTAGGTTGATGGATGGATGGATGAATGGATAGATAGAAAGCTTCACGGGCCAATCTTTTTGTTTCTTATATTCTGTGTCAATGTTTCATTATAAGCATGTGCCCTAAATCTAATGCTTTTTCTGCACAATGAAAATTTGTGTCAGAGTAGAAAAATGTTCTTATTAAACAAATCCTTGGAAATTCATAATCACATTAATTATACACTGACTGTGAAGAAGTCCTTGAGCAAGACACATGCCCCCTCAAAGCCCACTGCCCACTGCTCCAGGGTTTGTGTGTGTGTGTGTGTGTGTGTGTGTGTGTGTGTGTGTGTCTGTGTGTGTGTTTAAGTTAACTGGATGGTCAAATGCAGAGCACAAGGAAAAGTGATCCCTAAGTCTGAGTGAGAGTGTGTCTTTCTGTCCCACTCTGTGATCGGTTGGCCATCTACCTATGGTCTGTGTCTCGCCTTCAAGAATTGGTGCAATTAGATCCAGCTCCAGTGACCCACAAATAAAAATAAATTAGCCAAAAAGTAATAGATTGAGTTCATGTTCAGAATCTAGTGAGTTTTGTATTTGCACTGCAAATATCTTGTTCGTGTTCTGTCACTGTATAAATGCTGTTGTGTTTTGGTGGTTTTGGTTTTGATTTCGAGTTCAAGTTAAAAAATAAAGCGCTGTCCTGCAATTGGCTCTGTTGTTCATGAAATCTCAGACAGTGCTGGTTTGTCGAGTGGAACCAAGTCCAAGTGGGTCACAATGAGTTAGCCCACCAATTCAACTTGTGATTCTTGCCTTTAATCCCCTTAGAGGTTGACACTCTCTGCTCCTTGTGAACCAGAAGTCAACATTGAGAAAGTTGAGCATCATTTGATTTATTTTATTTCAAAAAGGTTGCCGTGCTTTTATCACTGTAAAAGCACCCTGATTGTATGTGAATATTTCACAGGAAAACACAGTTTTTTCTACTAAAAACAAGTGGCAGTTTTTTTTTCACATTGCACCATGGGAAGATATGGCAGCTTGAGCATTGTGCTGAAACCATAAAAAAACAGGGACATTCTAAATTGAAAAAGAAAACACAGTATAGGGAAACGTTTACAGTATTTCGCTATAAAACACAGATTACCGCTTTTTTACAGGGAAAATGTTCACTCTACATCCCGGCTGATCAGCAAGCCGATTTGTTGTGAAGGTGAGAGGACTGTGCCGGTGTAATATGCGCAGGTAACCAGAACCTGCTTTCTCTCCAGCGCGCAGCTGATCCGACGTGTACATTTTTATCAGCTACCTGTTGGTTTTCTCATATTTCATCATTGTGAATATTGGCGTGTGCGTGTCGGGGAGGAAGGGTGGCGGGAGCGGGTTGTGGGGAATGCTGGGAGATTTTAATAACGCAGAAGCAGTGCAGTGAGATTTAATAAAAGAAGATGATGTGATTACTGAACCCTGGCTCCGAGCCACCTTTCCTCACAGCAATATCCGCTCCCTCGCTCTTTTTTTTTTCTTTCTTTCTCACTCGCTTGTAGACGCACACACAATCCCGCGCAATTATGAGCGCATGTATGATTTAAATACTGCGCCACGTATAAACAAAGATACACTGAGATAAAGCTGGCAACTCTCAAGGTAAATGTTTGATTTAAATAATGCATGCACGCAAGGATTTGACACCCAGCGCTCTTTGGATGATGTGGAGTAAATTTTCATGTAAATCGATATTAAAATGACCAAAAGAGATTTTGCGTACATTGTGCTGATAATTCTGTCAATGCTAAGAAGATTCCAGCCAACTGTTTTCTGATCCAAAAGGAACTAGGCGACATTTCTGTTTTGATGAAAAATGCGAATTTGGTAATAATCATTTATCATTATTTTTTTTTGCATTGATTTTTTTTTTTAACTACAGCATCATAAATGGGTTTATGTGAGTCGTTGTTTAAATAAAGATTTTGCGCTGGTCGCTTAATTGTTTATAATAAAATCAAATGCTTTTTTTTAACCATTTGCTGTATTGACATGTTTTGATGGATTATATTAGAGCATTTAGCAAAAAAAACATTTGCAGTGTAAAATACTTTTTATAAAAGTTTATAAGTTCAAGAAAAATCAATGGACTTCTTTAAAACGTTTTGTGTGTATTATCAATTTCATTGATGTTGCTATGATTCAAAAGGTGAATTATCTTATTTGCTTTATGTATTTATCCAAATAAAAGTAAAGAAAATAAATAAATAAAAGCAAAATTTAAACTTTGTTATTTCCCGCGTCATTAATTGTGATCCTCGTGTGTTGTTGCTCTCTCTTTTTCTTTGTGTGTTTGTGTGTGTATGGGAGAGAGAATGTGTGCGTCTTTTTATGTCTCGTTTTCTATACGTATATCTCTCTGATTCTCTTTCTCTTGTGTATGTCTCTCTCTCTCTCTTTCATTGTATGTCTTTCTCTGTTTACTGTATTTCTATCTCACTATTTTCTCCTTGTCTTGTTGTCTCTTTCTCTTTTCTTCTCTCTCTGTGATATTCTCTCTGTCTCTTTTTGTGTTTCATTGTCTCCTCATGCTTTTTTTATTTCTCTTTCTCTCTATCTCTGGCTTTCTAAAGCAGTTTTTTTCACCACACGCTTATTGAGATGCAGTATCTCTGTCAGTTGCTCTTTAACTTTTGCGCTGGTGTTCTTTGATGTCAGTGAATTAAGTGGTGATTTGGGTAATTTGGCATTTTTGGCAGATGAATGAAGACAGATTAGCTGCAGCAGCTGCGTTTCGGACAGGCTCATCACATCCTCACAGATTAGAGGATATAAAGTGTGGACCTGGCTGACTCTTCCTTCGGCAGATTTCTGATACAACACCTTCATCTCGAGCTCTCACGCCTGTTCCCTGTTTACAGCCTTACTTCTACACAAATATCATTAATTAATTTTAGATATTTGGCTCTCAATAAGTTTTTATGGCTTCTTGTAGAGTGGCATATATGTGTAGATCCAGGATTTTATCAATTATAGATTGACTCCTGAACCAGTCGTATCTTCTCAGTCCTCAACTTTGACAACATTTTAATGTTTTTGTTGTTTCCACACCGGTGATAATCATATTAGCTGAATGAGAGACCTGAGTTTTATATAAAAATTAATTTGATGTTTTTTTTTCTAAATTAATGTGAATGCTGAGCAGCTCAAATGAGTTCAACTTTCATACAACATCAACAGCTCACACAGTTTTAGAAACGTATCATTCAAAAAAATCTGCAATGAGTATTTGCACGTTGTGTTCGTGCACATGTGTGTGTAACTTGACACTGCTTTTGATACACAACTGTCGCGAACAGCAGCTTTGGGTTGATGAAATGTGTCCGATCGATGCCATGAGTGCATGTGGTACCTGTCTATATGTCGCAGAGCCCACGTGCAGGCCTTTAACAGTGTGTGTGTGTGTGTGTGTGTGTGTGTGTGTGCGTGCAGGAGTATTGTGTGTTTATTTGAGTGTGTGAAAAAGAAAGAGAGAGATTAACCCCATGCTATCCTCAATCCCTGGTTATGAGTTTACAGCGTCTGTCTGGGCATCGCACTGTTTAAACAACAATCTAATTAATCCTGTCTTTATTAGTTTTATGGAGCTGGGGAGAGAGGGAGGGAGGACCGGGAATTCTGGCAGAAAATATCAACCGGTGAAGGAGGGGAGAGCGGAGGGGAAAAAACAAAGGGTTTGTCGAGGGTTTAATGATGACAGTGCTGCGTCTTTGACGGATTGTGATGGTGATGAGCTAAAAGTGAAAAGCCAGTTTGGGAAAGTGAACAACATTCTGCCATTGTGCTGCTGAAGATTACCATCTTGATGTGTTTGTTTGACTTTGCCGTGTAATTCCTCCGGTTTGTAATTGAAAATGGCTGGAAGTTTTGACATTTCCCCAGCAACACCATCACGGGTTGGATTCCCGACGGACACGTGCTGACCAAATACCAATTGCTTAGCATTTAGGAATAAATGTCAATGGGAATTTACATATCATATCGTGTGTGTGTTTGTTTGGTTTTTTTTTTACGTGTCCTGTTGTCAAATATTGCCATCCAGTGTCGCAGAGAAAAACTGCATTAATCACTTTGTCCGTGTGTTCCAGGCTGTTTGTGCGTAAGTGCAGCTCGTGCCTGCAGGCGATTGGCCGCTCGGAGCTTATCATGCGCGTGCTGGGACAGGTCTATCACCTGGGCTGCTTCAGCTGCTGCGAGTGCGAGCGACGTCTCCAGAGGGGCGATGAGTTCGTGCTGAAGGAAGGACAGTTGCTCTGCCGGGGAGACTATGAGAAGGAGAGAGAGATGCTGGCTGCCATCAGCCCTGCGCCCACTGAGTCTGGTGAGTTGACCTCTGTGACCTCTTCTGTTGGGTGTCTTATGATCGTCTTCCCTGTGCAGTCAAAAGTGAGGATGAAGAGGGTGGCGGAGTCTCGGTCGGAGGCAAAGGTGGCGATGATGGGAAGGAGCATAAAAGATCTAAGAGGCCACGTACCATCTTGACCACGCAGCAGCGTCGAGCCTTTAAGGCCTCCTTCGAGGTGTCCTCCAAACCCTGCCGGAAGGTCAGCATCGCAGGGCACATCAGGAGACAGAGAAAGTCCAAACTCAAATTTTAATTGTCAGATAAATATTATACATGGTACAATATGCAATGCAATGTATTTTTCCAATCCTCCACCATTTAAACATGGCGGAGTGCATGTGAGAAAGAAATACAGTTTAAGATAAAATTACAATAAAATGCAAAATAAATAGATTATGATAAAATGTGAAACAAACCAGGAAAAACTATGAAGATGACTAAAAAGATAAAATACAGTAAAATGAGCAAAATACAAAAAAGTGACTCAAGTGATCTATGTAAAGAGAAGAAAACCGTAATCGTGAAGAAAATCCTTACGCTTCTCATACGTCTTCACAGGTGAGAGAAACTCTGGCCGCTGAGACCGGACTGACCGTGAGAGTTGTGCAGGTGTGGTTCCAAAACCAGAGAGCAAAGGTAAGCAAGGCTTTTTTGAGACACTTAATTAATTGTTTGAATTGATGAATATTGCCTTTATTAGTCCCACAGTGGGAAAATTCAATTACGTATTCATTTTAATTTTTTTTGCCACCGTGATTTTGCCACAGATGGAATTTTCTCATTCAAACTTTCATTTTAAATTAAAACATAAAATTTAAATACATTTTTCTCTATACTTAAGCACAAGATATTAATAAAAACAATTGTACTCCATCAAAGCTTGAATGTTTCCAAAATACGTTTATTTCTCATGAAATAAATTCCTCATCTGGAATTTACAATTATTGTACCAATTAGCCAAAAGAAACGCATATAATTTAAAAGTATAAACTTATAATTTAAAAAAAAATTAGGCATTCAAAGTTCACTAAGGATCAAACTACAGTGTACATGAACGTGGACACTAAATATGGATTTTGAATGTAATTATTATTTATACATTCTAGCTTTCAAAAGCATATTACTCTGAATCTGGACAATTTCTGGGCAATGGGGGTATTGGAAAAGTGTTAGAAAAGCAGGAGAAGTGAGTAAAGTATGTGGTTGCGTATCAGATGAAGAAGATCGCTCGCAGACAGCAGCAGCAGCAGCAGCAGCAGCAGCAGGAGCAGGAGCAGATGGGGGGGAGCAGGAGGGGTCCGAGCAGAGGGGGGCGCCAGAGTAACGACGACAGTGAGGGTGAGACGCAGCCACTGTGTGAAGCGGCTTGCTAGAAGGTGTGAACGGCACTTTGCCTCTCCACAGATGGCTCCAGCAGTCACGGATTAGACGGGCTGCTTTCATACTCCTCAATTCCTCGCCAACAACTGCTGGCTCTGGATCCAAACATTTACGGGTCTGAGCCGTTCAGACACGGGCTTACACCGCCACAGCTAGGCCCAGAACAGATGCATTCTTACGGTAAGGATGAGAAATGTATGTACATATAGTTTAAATGTGTGTACATGACATATGTACCTATAACTCCTGAATGCATAGAATTTAATGCCCAAATCACCAGCCTGTCCCATGTGATTAGTTGCAATTCTTAATGCTCAGCAAACACAGTGAGACTTTTTCTCTATTGATTTATTATGATATTGATATACAGTATTTCACTACTATAAAATAATTATAAATACTGCACATTGATTGTATATTATATATATGAGTATGTCAGTATATGTACATGTATTAAATAATAATTATATATAATACTAATTATATATACTATAAACTAATTATATATATATATATATATATATATATATATATATATATATATATATATATTTAGATAATAATCTAAAAAAAATAATGTATTATATAATTACCTAAGTATTGTAACAATAAAACTAGAGTGCTTCGAATGAGCTTATTAATTTAATATTTTGTATCGTGTGTGTGCTAGATATTATTATTATTATTGTTGTTGTTGTTGTTGTTGTTGTTGTTGTTAATTATGACTTTTGGAGAAAAACTTAATTTAGAGTTTAATTCACATCAGTCATGCTTTTTGTTTTCTACTTGCCTTGAGTGTGTATGTGTACGTCTGCAGACTCCGAGGCTGTGTTTCATGACCTGGACAGTGATGGAAGCCTCAGTCATCTGGGGGACTGTCTCCTGACCACTGCGGACAACGCAATCCTTGCTGGGCGAATAGGAAACCCCATCGATCGCCTTTACTCCATGCAAAACTCTTATTTTACCTCATGACCTCCCTGAATCCCTGAGTCCGCCAATAGAAATCACCGCCTCAGAGAATCTTTCACCGCCAAACTACTGAATCACACATGCACGTTTCAAATACTAAACATTTACGGTAATGTGATGTAAACCCAAGGGGAAATTTGCTGAAACTTTTGTATTTTGTGACCAATCACAAGCATTTCATTCTAATTTTCAGTCATGGCAGCTCATCACACAAGGCCTTCTTACATAGGAATTAATGATATATCACATTCTAAGTTTTGACTTAACAGCTTTATCTGATTTTATGTCATATACATTTTTTTTCTTTGGCATGTACTCTATATATTCAATCAGATGCTCTCTGGTAAATTCATCAAGGAAACTTCAATTCACTGAAACTCCAGATTATTTTTTTTTTATTTAACAAATGTAAATTTTAGCTGTGTTCTTTTTATTTTCTCATAATTTTGCCCCCAAAAATAGTTTTTGCCGAATTTCATTCTCACCATTCAAATATGTCATTTATAAAAGGGCAAATAAGCACATTTTTTTCAATTTAACAATTTTCAAATTGGAAAGAATTACAATTCCATACAATTACACCGACACCAGGCACAATGTTGTTAAAATAAAAAAACAGTAAACCTTGTTGATGCCGTGTGCAACAAAATTCAATTGAATTTGAAGGTGATCAGTCTGTAATGTAAACTGCAGTTGCAAAGCTGTATATTGAAAACGTAATATTCTTTAAATATTTAAAAAATTTAAAACGACCAAGCCTTTTACATTTTTTATAAGAATATGGCCCCTTCAGCTTGAAATCCCAAAGATCTTGAGAAGTTTGGGCTGAGAAACCAAGCAGGGTGGCTGTGACACAGGGTCGATTAGCGTTCGGGACACAGGGTTGACCGCACAGGATCTATTTCTTTTGTATTGTGAGGAAAAGCAGCACAGATATCTCCATAAATGTTCTAAAACATCTACACTGGCATAAAGTGTTGCTAAACGTGCTTGATTGTACTATACTTAAAAAATGTGTGTCGCTAGACTGCTGTTAGCAATGTAATTAGCAGTGTTGCTATGTGGCTAGTTTTTCGTTTCATTTTTCTAACGTAATTGACTTTTAAGGCGAAAACACCATTGGAATATTTAAGTTGCAGCATGACACATTGTGTTTGTGAAATGTATTATTTATAATGAAGATTTTACAGCGGATGCTAACCATCTGCTTCTCAAACACTGGACACTGGTTTTCTTTGACTCTCTGAGCTCTGAAGGATGTGACACTGGACCGGGTTGCATTATTTTGGAGGTGAATGGTCCTCCAGGGTTTTTTTTCATGCTCTGTGAATGTTTTTTGTGAATAGTGCTCTTGGTTTTAAAATATAACTTGTGCTTTGAAACACTGTCACGACTGGCTGCTGTGATTTATGCTGGTTATTGATGTTTCATCTTGACATGTTTTTCAAGTTTGTCCGAGGAAGAATTCGTTCGTCTGGCCAGTCAAAGGCTTGGAAAGGCCTCATCCTCCCGTGGTTTAATCTACTACCTCCCCACAAACGCCTTTGTTCTGGAAAGTTCCAGACGTGCGGGGGAGATCTTACACATCTGCATTCTTTGGGTTAATGTTATACAACTATGCCAAGATCAGACTTAAAAGAAGTGGGGAAAGTGTGAACTCATTCTAGACTGAAACTTTACTTTTTAGATATTTTACAAAAACAAAAAATAATTGCGTCAAAGTCATGGGTCTGTGAAAGTGGGTTCTAGATTTGAAATGCACTGGGAATGGCCAAACTAGTTGACATACTGCAATTACAAATTGATAATACTGGAACTGTTTTAAGAAAAAAAAGAAATTTCAATGATGGAACATTGAATGACATTTTTTGTAAATTTATTTTTATTGAACTTTTTTTTTTTTTTTAAACAACAGGAAACAGACATCATAACATGCACAAACCTTCACCGTATCGTAAATAAAAAAAAAAGCAGCTTAAAAAAACGTGAATCAAATTTATTAATACATAATTTAATAATACGTGAGTCAGAATTGAATGACATTTTAAATATACTGTATACAAATTGAATAATTAACTAGGAAATACATTTCAGAAACTAGAACATATAAAAAATGCATGATTCGAATCAATATTCCAGGCACAGAATTATTTTATTATTCCTCAAAGGTGGAAATTTGTAAAAAATTATATCAAAGTGATCATTAAATACAACAAAAGGAATTCAGTGAGTCAGTTGTGTGTGTACGCCGACTCAAGTGTGTGTAGATGTGTGTAGTGATTATATAATAAAATACTAGACACTGGTCTGTACAGAACCCTACATTAGAATACATTTTAGCTCATTTGAAGAACTTTACTGTACAATGATTTGCCTTTTGTATTAAGGGGAAAAAAAATAAATCTACATGCAGTGTCACTGTAGATTTTTAAAAATCTGACAATTAAACATGAAAAAAAAAGTTTTTATTTTTTCTCATGAGTTGCAGATAAAAAAAGTAAACATCCGTGACTGATTTTCTCACAGTATTTAAGCATGAAGAGACAGATTGTCCAGGGAGAAAAGCACATCTACGTGGGCTGAGGTGAAGGGTCTCCTGTGAAAAATGTAGAATTCCAGTTTTAATCTGTGTGTAACATATTTATATTTAATCACATTCACTCTCTTCAGGATTATGAAATTATGACTGACCAAGTTCTGTGATGTCGACGGTCTCGGCGCAGGCCAGGAAGCGTGTGATGTGAGGTTGACATGTTTCGGTCGAGCTCTGGTTCTCTCGTAGACAGCACTCGAATGCGGAGAACTCGCCGGCACAGTCTGTCCGGATCTTTCTGATCACTGGACTGCAATCAAATGACAAAGACAAGGTAATAAGATAAGTAAGTATAACACACTGCCGTCTATTTTGTTGTAGAATGCTAAGATGACAATAAAGATTATTATATTTCAGAAAACAAAAATAACAATCTGAACAATTGGAATATTATTCCTTACACGTTTTAGCTGTATGTGAAGTGTATTTGGTTTTTACCGTATAGTGTTGTGAATTATCAACACTGGATACCTTTTGATTTTAAACTTTTGTTCAGTTAAATAACAGTTAATGCAATTGTTCAAATGTTTTTTTTTTATATGCAACGTCACGTATTTAACATTTAATTATAAAATATTCAAGAAAATATGATAGAGACAAACAGACAGACAGATCTTGTAATTTAATAAATAATTTAAAAATGAGAATACTATCTCAAATTACGAAAACATTATTTATACAATTACATATACTATTAATATAATATACTATGAATAAAATATTATTCTATTTTAAAATAGAGAGAGAGAGAGAGAGAGAGAGAGAGAGAGAGAGAGAGAGAGAGAGAGAGAGAGAGAGAGAGAGAGAGAGAGAGAAAAGCTGATCAAACAAACCGACATTAGCAATACATGTAGTTTGGAAGATTTAAAAATACAATCTGGCTTTTATTTTTTGCGTTTAATTCTCATCGCACAAGAAGACAAATAAGCAACAAGTAAAGCAACAAACAACAAATAATACAATAAACAAGTAATAAATATACAGGACCATACTAATTCCAAACTTCTTACATTTTGAAACCCTTTAGTTTTGAAGGTTACTCTCCTCCACTGGTTACAGTACATTCACGAGCATGTGCAGAGGAGACTCTGCTGGGAAGAATTTGATTGGTCAATGTTTACACTTACTCTTACCCTATTGGCCGAGTTTCCCGGTAAGGGGGCAGTGGTTTAGCGACGTAAGCGTTCTTAAAAAGGCGCACTTGGAAAAAAAAACTGTGCAGAATAAAAGTCCCACGTTTTTCATGATTACGATTTGTATCAATTTAATTTAATCAATTACGATTGATCATTTTAATAGAAGGTTTTTTTTTTGGTAAAAAATTAAAAAATTGGTAAAAAAAAACCAAAAACACTGTAAAACTAATTATAACACCCCAAAATTGTTACATATTGAAGAAAAATAGTAATTGGTGTAAAAAAAAACAACAACCCTAACTTAACATTTTACAGTTTGTTACAGTTACATTACAGTCTATTAACTGTTACAGTCAAAGACAATGTCACTCTTATGGAAGCCAATTTCCGCAACGTTTGAATTTAAAATTGTATAATTTTCATTTTATATTTAATATTTTTCGTAAAAATATACCACTACTAAAAAATGATATAATAAAGTATAACTGAGGAAATTCAAAATAAGTAACATTGTAGGGAATAGTCAAGGGAATATAATATAACAAAGGTAAGCAATAATAGGAACAAATGTCTTTTCTAATTTATCAATAGTTAATAATAATAATAATAATAATTATTATTATTATTATTATTTTTGTAAGAACATTAAGAACATTTTGGACACATGATAATTTATGGCACCAAATAAATATAAAATTACATTACTTCGATTAAGAACTTTTGTATTAAGAAATACAAACGAAAATTTGTAAGATTTTCAAGCAGCACATAGAAAGCTTTCCTTTTTTATTTAAGTAGTTTTATATCGCTGTTCTGTTCGTTATTGTCGTTTTGTTAGTATGTGTGCATTTGTATCTCTACCGTTTGCAAGTTCTTTATGAAATAAATAAAATACATTTAAAGCGGACCCCACGATACTTAATAAGTCATAATAAGGGTAATAAGTCAAAGGACACGTTCCGGATGTTGCGTCACAGTCGTGCGTGCTTGCGTATACGGAAGCCGTCGTATGTGTCTGAAAGTGTTCCAAATCTTTCCAGTGGGCAGAGAGGAGCACGGTGAAGCTGCCTTTTTACCATCAACGCCTGCACGGAGGAGGTGGAGAGTAGGAGGGCCGACGGAGGAAGGCACACTAGGATGGATGAAGTCAGAAAGGGTGGAAATATGGCCGCGGACGGCGTTGATGGAGCGCGGATGCGAGCGCAGACGGATGACTTAGTGAGATCAGTGTCGCTCCACAGTCGCAGGCCACGCGTGTTGCACGGCACCATTCTCCCGTTCCTCTTTCTCTACCCGGCCTGGTTCTATACGTGGTTTGGAGTTTACGGAGCGAACGATTATGCGGAGGCCGGCCTGCTGGCGCTCGCCGCTCTCGGGATCGCGCACGTCCTGACGGTGCTTTCTGGCTATTGGTCCGTGCACGCGCACTGTTGGCTCACCTGCTCCAAGGTGAGGCATGTCAACCTAAACACTCGAGTATATGTGTTGTTTTAAACAAGTCGTTTAGCTGACTGATTTGACGTGTATAGTCTGATTTGAACACTTTGATTTGTTTTAAACAGGAGCCGGATCCAAGCAAAGCCTCTTTAGCAAAAGTTATTCCGACACCCAACAACGGTTCAGCTGAGTTGGTTCCACTCCTAAGGGATAAGGTGAGATTTGTGCTCGGTTTTCCTTCGTAGGAATTTTAACACACTGGGATGATGGGATTCTTGCCATTGTTTATCTTGGTGACAGAAGTGTGTGTTTTTTTTGGCAGGATGAAGTGGGAGAAGAAAGCCTCTCCTTTGAGTTCCAGAAGATCCGCTATGTGTATGACAGCAAGGAGAAGAAGGATTTTCAGCCAGTGGCGTTTCCCATAAACTTTCCAATGAGTCACTTTCAAAGCTGGAGAGGCTATCAAGAAGAGCCTCAGTTACGCGCCGCAGAGAAACGATACGGGACCAATCGTGCTGAGATGGTAGTGCCTGACTTTCTGGAGCTCTTCAAGGAACGAGCCACAGCGCCCTTTTTTGTCTTCCAGGTATGTTTTTGTACGTTATTTTTAGTTTAAACCACACCTTAAGATGTTAGAAGCCATATTCCTATGACTTTTGCAGGTGTTTTGTGTTGGTCTGTGGTGTTTGGATGAGTACTGGTACTACAGCGTCTTCACGCTCTTCATGCTTGTGGCATTCGAAGCTTCTCTGGTGCAGCAGCAGATGAGGAACATGTCGGAAATACGGCGAATGGGCAACAAACCCTATATGATTCAGGTCTCTCCCGTGCAATTTATCTTCCATTTTTGTCAGTTTAATTGTTTTGTTTAGAGTTTTTTTCTTTGTAACAGGTCTACAGGAACCGAAAGTGGAGACCTGTGTCCAGCGATGAATTAGTACCTGGAGACATCATCTCAGTTGGTCAGTTTTTTGGATCGTCATAGTCTGTCTCAACATCATATTTGCAATCATCTCTTTGTCATGTCTCCTCAGGACGTTCTCCTCAGGAAAACCTGGTTCCTTGTGATGTGCTTCTGCTGAGAGGACGCTGCATTGTGGACGAGGCCATGCTCACGGGAGAATCTGTTCCTCAGATGAAGGTGGGATCTTCTGGCATCACCAAAAACAATTCAGATTTGCACTTACTGTCACTGGTCCTCACAGGAACCTGTGGAAGATCTAGATCCTGACAGAATTCTGGACCTGAACGGAGACTCTCGTCTTCACGTCATCTCTGGTGGCACCAAAGTGGTCCAGCACAGCCCACCTCTCAAAGCCAGTGCCGGGCTTAAATGTTAGTACTGAAACCTCACATCTGCCAGATGTGTCATCATGCATCACTCTTTTGTTTAATTATGAATATTGGTTTGTTTGATTAATGCTCCTCTTGCCTCGAACAGCTGTGGACAACGGCTGTGTTGCTTATGTCTTACGGACTGGTTTCTACACTTCTCAGGTGTGATAATCGGGATTCTGTTGGACACTTTTTTTAAAATTCTTTAATGTTTTTATTTTAAAAAAAATGTAATACAGTACCCCAATTTACGAAATTAATTCGTGCCGAGAGCCGCTTCGTTCGGCGAAAATTCCGTAGGCTCGTAATCTATTTAATTCGTGCCACAAGTTCAATTCAAATTCAGACAAAGATTTTTTTAATTATAAAATATTGGTAATAAATGTAATTAAAACATTTCACATAGCAGTTGTTTAGTTTCTCCTTTGGCAGATGTTTATGAATCTACAGTATATAATGACATACGGACATTCTCACATGAATGGTTTCCACTATCTTGAAATGACATCATGAAAATCCCTGAGATTTCCGTAATCTCGCAAGAACGTTGGTCAGTTGGATTTGGTCAGTGATGTGGAAATTTTGCCGGCAAGCTTTTTGTTACGCTGGATTTTCATTATCTAAGACATTCGTAAGTTGTGGTACCACTGTATTTAATTAAGAAATTTGTAAATCATTGGCAATATATATAAAATGGTCAATGGCTTTCTTTTATAGGGCAAGTTATTGAGAACCATTCTGTTTGGAGTGAAGAGGGTTACGGCCAACAACCTGGAGACGTTCATCTTCATCCTCTTCTTGTTGGTTTTTGCCATTGCAGCAGCCTTGTATGTTTGGGTTGAGGGTTAGTAACTTTTCTGCTCACGGTGATCTTTCTTCACGACCGGTGTTTCTGTAGTTGTCCTTCATTCTGCTTGTCTTTCAGGGACCAAGGACCCCAGCAGAAACAAGTACAAGTTGTTTTTAGAGTGCACCCTCATCCTCACGTCTGTGGTGCCGCCTGAGTTACCCATAGAGCTCTCGCTCGCTGTCAACACGTCTCTCATCGCTCTGGCCAAACTCTGTGAGTGACTCCAGGACGCTGAGCTTTCACTACATGCTTTTGTCTGGATTGCTTCATCCTCCATGTTTTTCTCCAGATGTATTTTGCACGG
This sequence comes from Paedocypris sp. Pulau Singkep, assembly GCA_017309775.1. Lineage (NCBI taxonomy): Eukaryota > Metazoa > Chordata > Actinopteri > Cypriniformes > Paedocypris > Paedocypris sp. Pulau Singkep. The sequence goes on from MU204432.1 coordinate 914,960, forward strand.
AACCTTTCAGGATCCCCTTTGCTGGGAAAGTGGAAATCTGCTGTTTTGACAAAACGGGCACTCTGACTAGTGACAGCTTAGTTGTTTGTGGTGTGGCAGGACTCAGGTAAATACTTTGGTGTTTTTGTTGTTATTAAAGAGTCCGTTATTTAGGACAACCACTCCTCATCCTCTCTCCTTTAACTATTAGAGATGGGAAACAAGTGACCCCGGTTTCTGAAATTCCAGTAGAGACTCACCGGGTGGTGGCTACCTGTCATTCACTGGTCACGCTAGATGATGGGCAGCTTGTTGGGGATCCACTGGAGAAGGCCATGCTGACGGCGGCAGACTGGGCTCTCACCAAAGGTTTGTTTTCATTTGAATGATTAAAATATCTGCTGTGTAAAAGTCTTTTTTATTTTTATTTATTTTTTAAGATTTTCCATTTTTTTTTTAAATAAAATTTTTCCAATTTATATCTAGGGTTTGTTTTCGACTGATATGGTGATCACACAATCTGGTTTAAATTAACCTATAAAAAAACCTAAATAATTAAAAGGTGCAAAAATACAACAATAAATAGATGATTTACAAATGTGTGTCACTGTTGGCTGTGGGGGAAATTACGTACTTTCACTTTACCATGCTCAGTTTGAAAACATAATAGAGAAAAAAGTCGGATATTGACTATATACATTGATAACATGGCCTTCAATTGAATTTTGGAACAGGTCTGTTGATCAAATTCAGTGAATCTTTTTGCAGCATTGTGTATTTTGGACGCTTAAATACCATTTAGTGTGAAACTTGAATTCATTGCGTTTTCTTCAAAATATTTTAATAAAATTAACTTTTTATAGCATGACACAAATAGTGCAAAAAACCTGATGTCTTTTTTCTTTCAGCTTTTGAATTTTTACTTGTATGTGATTTTCATTTTGTACTACACTCACACACCCTTTTAATTACGCAATAAAATAACCACGCAAGCCTTTTAATGGCCTCAATATCCCTGAAATGTTCGTTTTCTTTATAGTGCTACTACTACAGCGTTTTGCCAAGTCTTTTGGTCAATCTTTCAGATGAAAAGGTCTTTCCACGTGGTATAAAGACTCCTGGGCTGAAGATCCATCAGCGGTTTCACTTTGCCAGTGCCCTAAAGAGGATGTCGGTCCTGGCATCGTACGAGCGCTTGGGCTCCACTGAACTCTGTTATATCTCAACGGTTAAAGGGGCTCCAGAGACCCTGAAGAACATGGTCAGTGTTTGATGTCTCCTCAGATTTGACACTGTTGGCTGATGTTACACCATTCTCAAACTTGACACGATACATTTTATGTATTTATTTAATTTACAAACTAATTTGAAATTAGTAGCTGGTTTTCAAGTCAATATTTATTTGATATACCATGTATCTAAATATAATAAATAAAAATAAAAGGACCTTTTCATGGATCCTATTCATTTCACATCCATATTCAGCGTACTGAATCTTTGACTTATTTAAACTTCTTCCTCTTGCTTAGGGTATGGTAATATGTAGATTTGGTTAACACTTTAAAATCTGAGCAGAAGTGGTAAGTCTATCCAGAACCTATTGCTTAATATTCATCTTAATATAACATTGTTGACATAAATGTTGTTTACTTACAGTACAGATTACATTATATTTTAGCAGATTCTTTTATACAAATTGAATTATATACATCTACATCTAAGCATCTTCATTGTTTTCTGGGAATTGAACCACCTTCCTTAGCGTTGCAGGCGGCAGCTGAAAAATCAGTAGAACATTTCATACACTTTCAAATTCAAACTTCTGCTTCGTGATCTTTTACACTGAAAAATATCATTTTATAAATACACATACTGAAATTATATCCTCTTAATTGTAGCAGTACATTTCTCTCAAAAATAAATTTGACTAGCTGTTTTTTTAGTAGTTGTATGAAATTCTTAGAATATTTATGACTTTTAAAATATAACTATTAGTAAAAGTCCTATAAAAGATCAAATAATGTAGTTTGTTGGTAATCAATAATTTTAAAAACCTGTTGCTGTGTTTCAGTTTTGTGAGTGTCCTGCGAGCTACGACAAAGTGCACCGAGAGATGTCTCGAGAGGGGGCGAGAGTTCTGGCCCTGGGATACAAGGAGATGGGCCACCTCAGCCATCAGCAGGTCTTCACACTTCACAGAGGAGTTGTCTGTCTGTTGTGTTCTTCTGACCGGACAGTTCTGTGCAGGTGAGAGAACTGACACGCGACGTGTTGGAGTGCGACCTGCGCTTCGCTGGGTTCATGGTGGTTTCCTGTCCTCTGAAGACGGACAGCAAAGCCGTTATCAGAGAGATACAAGAGGCTTCACACCATGTGAGTAGATCAGATCTGTAAGCTTCATGGGTATATTAATAATGATAGACTTATAGATTGTAATATTGTTTTAGAGAAATTAGTGTATTGGATGGATGGATGACCCCCCCTCTCCTCTATAAATGAGAATTTTTAACGGCTACCACAGAAATGCATGTCCAAAAACAAGTGGAAATTAACTGAAAGTTTAAATTTACGTTATGAGGTTTTTGTAAATTTTAGAAATGGCTGAGTAGAATTTTTTGCTCTTTTTAATAATTATTCTCGTGAACTTCATTTATCCTATATTTTTACGATCAAACTTTCATCACCAATCGCTGCTGCACTGCTTGTTGATTCTCACCATTTATTTATCTTTTTTCCCTTGCACAATTTTTACAATTTTTGCCCACTGCTCCAAGTTTGTTTCTGATGGGTTAAATGCAGAGACGAATTTACCCACTGAGGGATTAATAAAGTTTTCTTCGTCTTCTATTTTTTACTATTATTTGTCTTTTTATCCTGTCATCACTGTTTTGTGTTGTACTGTTTCACTGTTACTGCTGAAACCATCAAAATAAAAAATAAAAAAATTTCCTCTTAGTGGGATAAATAAAGTAATTCAGTTCAATCTGTTTTCTGTTCTGTCGTTGTATTCAGGTTGTAATGATCACCGGTGACAACCCTTTAACAGCCTGTCACGTGGCCCGAGAGCTTCACTTCATCCAGAAAGCACACACACTTGTTCTGCAGCAGGGCTCTACTCAAGGTGTGTGACTGACCGTCACGTGAAGTCTTTTTAACGTTATTTCTAAATGTAGTTTAATAGTCACTTTTATCCAAAGCATGTTAATTACAAAGATAAAACTAAGTAAAGAGATTCAGATTCCTTTTAAACATGTCTTCGGAATTATGGAATCCGGCCAGTGTCAAAAATATAAAATGTTAATTTCAGAGACACAAATGTCTATTTATTCTCTGTTTGCAATCTTCCCATTTTCGTTCAAAACTTTTTAGATTATTTCAATCGTTTTAATATTTTTAGTTTGTACTTCTGGCAGTTTCACGTAGGGCGGTCCTTACTTTGATTGGCTGGCTTGAATGTGATTGACAGCGGTTGACTAGGAAGTACGGGAGGTTTAGTGAGCGCCTATTCAGAATCGGAGCATCTTCACCATCAGTGTATTTATCCGTTTGTGGGGATGATTTTTGGACCAACACCTTCCACATCACTGCACCAGAAAGTCAACAACTGCGCTGACGCAGCCGCAGAAGTCTAAATGGAGAAAAAAAATTCAACTTTAGAAAAAATTTGAAACGAAAAGAAACGTTTCTGGAACAAAGAACACTCATCTAATTCCACACTGAATTATTTCCTTTGCAGATGAATGGCAGTGGGTGTCTATAGATGGCACTGTGTGCCACCCTCTACCTCCGCCCTCCGTGTCAGACCTGGTCGGGCAGTATGACCTGTGTGTGACTGGAGAAGGCCTGACCAGACTAACCTATGACCTGCCTTTACTTAACGCCCTGCTTCCTCACATTCAAGTCTTTGCTCGTGTAAGCCCCAAACAGAAGGTCAGAATTGTTTTTTAATTTTCTTTATTATTATTGTTTTAATTTTAGTCTCAAGTGTGAATTGTTAATATCTCTGTTGTGTGCAGGAATTTGTTATAACCAGTCTAAAAGGACTGGGTTTTGTGACGTTGATGTGTGGAGATGGAACCAATGATGTGGGTGCGCTCAAACATGCCCATATAGGTGAGATGTTCCACAAACTCATTTAAAAACATACAGAAACATGTATACATCATGTTTCAGTATAGAACATACATACAGAACATACATCAGAAAGAAAAACCTAAGCCTTCACGTTTTAATCTTAATTTTTATCTCTGGCTTTTACGTGAGATGTACAAAAACCCTAAACTTTGTCTCAATTACACGTTACTCAGAATTCTGTAAATTAATTTCCTGCAAGTATTTCTCAGATATTGAAAACATCTCACGGCTTGAATTTGGCAGCAAAATTCCTTATTACAAAACCATAATGTTTTCTGGGAGTTCTATCGACGTTCTTCTGTCTGTAACAGGTGTGGCTCTGCTGGCTAATGCGCCGGAGCGTATGCCAGAGAAAAAGAGGAAAAATAAAGACAAGGAGATGTCTTCTGGAGATTCCAAACTTGGACCTGTAGTCTCGTCTTCAGGGGTGAAACTCGGCTCCCGTGGTGCTAGACACAGAATGATGGCTCAGAGAGAAGAACAACTTGCTGCACAAAAGGTCTGTTTGATCTAGCTGTCCTTCTGAAATCTACGCAAGATGTAATGGCTTCCAACCCATTTTCTGTTGTGTCCTTAATATATTCCGTATTTACGCGAATAGAAAGCACCCCTTTTTTTCAATTTTAGAAGCTTTAAAGCGCATATTTCCAATAAGCATGTAAATATAAGCGTCCATTTTTCCGCATTTTAAGTCAGGAGCAATCACAAATATGTGGAAGTAAGTCATCTTTTGCGCTTTTCCATTGTGTCCTATTTTTTTTTTTCCTTAAGTGTTTCTGGATGCTGACATACTTATTTGCTTTTCTTGGGTTAATAACAGAAATAAAGACACCTAGCAGAGGCAAAGCTATGATACCTAATACAACCAGAATGTATAAATAACTAATTTTCCTGAATACAGAGTTCTTACAGGTAATTTTTGAAAGTGCTTGAATTCCAATTTTGTGTTTTCAAGGCCTTAAATATTCTTGCATCTTAAATGAAGTGCTTAAAAATGCTTGAAAATTTTATTATACTTATTTCACAACAAACAAATGCAGTGGTACCCCAACTTACGAAATTAATTTGTGCTGACAGCAGTGTCATGATGCAAAAATGTTATAAACCTAATCCATTCCAAGACCTCCTAAATTCAGACACATTTTTTATAAAATGATAACTGTTATAACCCTCTTATTACAGTTAAGAAAAAAAGATGCCAAATTTCTAACAAAATATATAACTCATGATCAAGTCAATTTCGTTCATTTGTTTTATATTGACCGTACATTAGCTAACATTGACAGTCAACTAGACAGACAACGACACATCCAATTGCTAATACAAAACACACTTTGGTTTTTATTTTTAAATGTGTGTAAATAATATCTATTTAGATGTGATTAAAATTATAGTTTAATTTTGGTTGCATTTAGGCAGACCTTTAAATATATTTTTCCCACAACTGTATAGTGCTGGAAATGCTTGAGTGACGCATAGTGACTCCATGCAGTGACGCATATCAGTGGCTAAATAACACTGGAAGAAATAAAAAAATATATAAGTTGAATTCAATTGGCTACATTAACATAGGGGAATGAGAAACCAGGAAAAAAGCAATACTACCATATGTGGAATTATAGCACCCCCTATTGGAGATATACGTGCTCTACTACATTTTAAAGTAATGTTGAAGGTTCTTTTTTTTTTTAAATCTATTATTCAAGTAAAAGAGTCACAAGTTAGTTTTGTTACAAGTATTGTTAAGAGAATCTTAGTTTTCTAGAAAGTTAGAACACAGAGAAAGTGAGTTTGCCTATTATTAGAATTTTTTATTTTTTTAGAGTTTTTATACTATCACTCCCTGAAAAACCAGGGGGTGCTTATATTTGCTTAAATACGGTATGAAACTCTGTTGTCATTCCATAGGAGAGGATTAGTCAAGTGCTGCGAGAGCTGGAAGAAGATCAGATTCAAGTGGTGAAACTGGGAGACGCCTCCATTGCTGCTCCGTTCACCTCTAAACTGTCATCTATACAGTGCAGTGAGTAGAAGACCACTGAGACAAGCCTGTTGTGTAGTCCATGCGCTCACTTCCTCCGTCTCCTGTGTGTCTTCAGTCTGTCACGTGATTAAACAAGGGCGATGCACTCTGGTGACCACCCTGCAGATGTTTAAGATCCTGGCCCTGAATGCTCTGGTTCTGGCCTACAGCCAGTCGGTCCTCTACCTGGAAGGCGTGAAGTTCAGTGACTTTCAGGCTACGCTTCAGGGCTTGCTGTTGGCCGGCTGCTTTCTTTTCATCTCCAGGTCAAAGGTGAAGTGCTCCTTGTTTGGTTTGGCTAACAATAACGTCTTTCACACATACAGACGTTACCGGAAAATTGCCGGTAAATGGGTGGAATGCAGTCATGTGTAAACATACAAAACTTTTACAGCAGTGTCACATAAAGAGTCAAATGATGTACTAGTCTAATAAAAGAATCTCTAAATATTAATCTGAATATCAAAAAATATAGATATATAAAATATGTGGATTATAGGTATCTGAAAATATATACGTATGCGTAGAATATTTTGATTTATAGATATCCAAAATATAAATATCAACATCTTTTGTCTAGATATCCAAATCTAATAACTTGGAATTAAATTTGCTGGCAAATTTATTCCGGCAAGTGTAATTGTAACGTTCCTGGTAAATTGCTGGCAAACTGCCCTTTTGGGCAAGTTTGCCGGAATAAGCACGCAGAAGTGCTGGCGTAACTGCTCTGAGCCAATCAGAACTCTTTGCGCGTTCACAGGTGCAGCTGTTTAAAAGGCGTCGCCAGTTAATGATGTCACTGAAAATACCTGTATTTTTAAAACGCTCTGTGAATGGTGTTTTACTGGTTAACAGCTGGAATGGCAGTGCTTGTGTGAACAGTCATTACCGGTAAAGTTGTTCTTGCAAATGACCTGCATTGCTGTGTGAAAGAGCTCATGTATCATGTTTTCTGGCTAACCTTTTGTGTTGTTGTTGTTTTAACAGCCACTGAAGACCCTTTCCAAAGAGAGGCCTTTACCCAACATCTTCAACCTGTACACTGTCCTCACGGTTCTGCTGCAGTTTGCCGTTCACTTTCTCAGCCTGGTGTACCTGTACAGAGGGGCACAGAGCAGAAGCCCACCACGGTAGGGGAAACGGGCAATGCCAATTGGTTAAGGGCACAAGATGGCTAATTTTTTTTTTATTCGGGTTACTTGTCATCACCATTCTGATTATGTTAATGAAATGTGCGTTCTTAGTGAATTCTATTATTATTATTGTTGTTGTTGTTGTTGTTGTTGTTAATATTATTATTAAATTTTTCCCCCTAATTTTGGGTTTCACTCTGTTCCACTTTCTGTTCCCTGCAGGCCAGAGAGGTTTGTGGATCTGTACAAGGAGTTTGAGCCCAGTCTCATCAATAGTACTGTATACATCATGTCCATGGCCATGCAAATGGCCACTTTCGCCATTAATTACAAGGTATATAATTGTGCAATAAAAAAAAAGATGAAAACATGAATTTTATTTCATCTCTCTGTCTCACTATATTTTTTTGCATTCGTTATTCCTCTATCATCCATCTATCAACTTCTAAGTTATGTTTTTGTGTATTTGTCTTTTATGTAATTGTCTTTTCTTCTGCCTCTCAATAGTTCTGTCATCTGTCTTGCTGTTAATCTAACTGTTTGTTTAACTGCCCTCTTTCTTTTAATGTTTCTATCTGCTGATCTATCTTTCTCCACCCCACGCCCCACCTCCTGGTTTTCAATGGTGGTCTTATCTTTTGCAGGGTCATCCGTTTATGGAGTCTCTCACTGAGAACCGGCCCCTGCTGTGGAGCATTGCTATATCAGGGCTCGCCATAGTCGGACTGCTGACGGGATCTTCTCCTGAATTCAATGAGCAGTTTGCTTTGGTGGATATTCCAACAGAGGTACTTAAAATACAGACACATGCTGTGAAGATAAAGTAGTATATTTTTATGTGCTTTATTTAGTACAGTGGTACCGCGACATACGAATGTCCTAGATAACGAAAATTACGAGTAACGGAATGCGTCGCCACACAAATTTCGTCCCAAAATATTTTCGCTATACTGTTTCTTACCACTAGCATGCATTGAGATGTCCTGACGTATATAAAACAATTGTATAATCTTCTTTGCATGTCAAAAAAAACATACAGCAAAAACACTGTTTCATTTTAGAGATCTTGTATAATAAGCTTGTATTCTCCTAGAATGGCAATATTTTTTGTCTTGATGTCATTTCAAGATGGCGGTAACAATACATGTGAGATTGTTCGTATATTATTATATACTGTACCTTTTTATAAACATCTGCCAAAGGTCAAACCAAACAACTGCACATGTAACATGTTTTAATACATTTATTACCAATATTATATAATTTATTTAAAAAATTGTCTGAATTTATGAAGTCATGGCACGGATTAGATGGATTACATGTAAAATGAGTCTCAGCTAACAAAATTCTCTCTGCTCTTGCCGCAGACTAATTTCGTAAGTCGGTAAACCACTGTACTTTTCTAGTTATGTAACTATCATCGCCATAACACCTGACTACTTTAACCGAATTAGAAATAAATTATTGATTGTTTTTTAATTATAAGATCATTTTGCACACTTAATGCTTCTATTTCTTCTTTTTTTGCAGTTTAAATTAGTAATAGCCCAGGTTTTAGTCTTGGACTTTGTCGCCGCCCTGCTGGTGGACAGATTTTTGCAGTTTCTGCTGGGCAAAGGAACCCTGAGGTTGCCTAAATGAACTTTTACTGCCAACCGTCACCAAAGCAGCGGCGTCGCCTGACCAGTCTGCACAGAAGGAGCTTTATGGGAACATGATACTGAACTGGTGGCAAACTGCACAATGCTCAACTCAATACTGGATACACCACAGTGTTTCCTTACTACCCTCGTCTTTGTCTTTACTCTGTCTTAACACTATAGCTTCATGTTCTTTCTACTGACATCTTTAACCTCCCCTTCCGCTCAAAAGGCCAAGAAATCTACAGTATTGTGGTGAGCGTGTTTTAAGGCGACTGACGCGTCGTGACAGGGGCATTCTGGAAAAAAAAAACCTATTCAAAGTGTTCCTTTTTTTTCATCATTTTGTAAAGAGATTAAATCTCTAAAAGACTTATAAACTATTGAAAAACTGACATCTGTTGTATTTATTTGCATAGATTTTTGTTAATACTTGAAAGTTTAATGTAGGATAATAAAATTGTTTAAAAATGTCTAGATTTATAATTCTCCAATAAGGATGTAAATCAATTATTGATTCACCTGATCGGCTAAATACAGACACGACCAATGATCACGGTATCTAGTATTTTTTTAATTTATATTTTAATATTTTTGTGGATGAGGCTGAATTTAATGTTATAAATTGATTACTTTTTGCCCACGATTTTAATCCAAGATTAGACATTAAAAGATGCAACTGGTACACATATCTCAGCAGCTTCAACTGATCAAAATTACTTGCCTTTTTTTTTAAACCATCCTGCCTCAAGTAGAGAATTGAACGCATGTTGTGCTCTGGTTTACAATTTATGGTTAAAAAAAAAAAAAAAAAGCGTGAGATTGACAATGTACCAGTTAGCTGCGGTGAAGAAATAGCTGGGCGGTAAGACAATTTACCGGAAAGCAATTCACCAGTCAATCTTTGTTCCATGGTCACCTGTGGGCATGAGTTCTCAGTAATGACCAACAGGACAAGGTCTAGGATGGAGGCGACTGAAATGAGTTTCCTTCACAGGGAATCAGGGCACACGCTTGGAGACAGAAGGAATTTGGAGTAAAGTCATTTCTCCTCCACATTGAGATGAGTCGGACGTCTCTGGATTGTCTCTCCGGAGAGTGATGGACACACTGGTCTGAGAGCTGTGCCCCAATGGACAAACTGGTTGACGTGTCAGGGAGAGTAAAACCTACCCGACTGTTGCTTCTCAGGCTCCTGTGCAGTCTGGCCTCGGCTAAGCAAGAGTAGAAAGATAGATGGTAAACTGAAGAACTTAGAACACCTGAACTAGCTGTGTTTTTAAACAAAAAAAAAGCTATTATCACAAACAGACTGAAATGTTTCATATGTGGATTTTATAAGTAGATTTTCAAAAGATGCATCAACGAAATCATATATATTTTTTAAATTAATCGGGCTTTACGTGCCTACATTTCCCATGATTCTTTGCGGTACACGTGACGGGTTCCTTTCCTGTAGCGTCTTGCGCGCGGGCTTTGAAAGAAAATGGCGGATCACGCAGAAGAAACGGGCGGGTTGTAAGTACTTCGGCGTTTACGATGTCTATACTTACAAATATTTTAGTGTATGACATTAAAACGGCATTTCCATGTGATACGATACGATACGGGATTGGTATCATTTCAATAGCTCCTATTTGTGAACTGAATCATACAAGTTGTTTGAATTCGCATACAACTGCATGTAAATGAGTGAACGTATACAAACAAAGTAAATAATGCGACCCTTTCTTTTGTCTTACAGGTGCAATGGCATCAGCACAGTAAATATTTCTGGTTTCTTCTTTTATTCATTGAATTGTGTTGTTATACTTTGTTTAAGGCTGAGAATCTTACGTTAATTCGTCCATTACCTTAACGTTAATTATACGTTAATATCAATGTAAGTCGCTATTTGAACATTTGTTTCGAAAAATATCCAAGCATGATTTTACTTTGCTTTCGTCAAAAACAAGACAAAGCATAGATTTTTGACAACTGCTATTAGTAAAACAGAAACGTAGTTTCTCTAGTGCCATCTAAAGTGCAGTTATACATTCTAGACCAAGTGGATGAATCAAATAAAATGAATAAAATAGCATGTGTAAGTGCAGCTCATATTTGTTTAAAACATGTACAGGAATCGTGTTCAGTCTGTTATGTTGCATGCAATACACGATTAACACTTGGAAGAGTAAGATACAGTAATTCTACAGTAGTAGCTTTCTGTACTAGCTCTGTTTCAATGCCGGTCAACAATGTTCAACCACCATGAAGCCCTATTAATCCATTGTGTTGAATTGTTGTGCAGAGTGTGTTTATGATGAATTATTAAAAACAATAATTTATGCATATTCTTTAAACAATTCTGTTTTCCAATACTCGATTGGATTTGTTACTGGTACGTTTCATTCAGGCCTCGGAAGTTTCTCAGAGGATCAAGCGACCTCACGATGAGAATCACGTCGCTGGTCCACTCCAGAAGTCTCCCTGCACATCCTCCGCTCACAGATTAATGGAGCCTTTGGGACATGAGCTGCCAAACGATTCTAAGATGAACTCTGAGGATGGAATCAGTGTGAATTACACCACTTCAGAACCCAAACCACGTCCACAGAGGAAATCGTGGAGGAGGTCATCCAGAGGCAGACGCTCGCTTCCAGCCTTCAGCAGCAACACAAGCAGTGAGTGACAAGTCTGAGACAGTGTGTTGATCCTTCATGGTTTATATTCCTCGCTGTTTTTTAGCTCTCTGTGAAAGCATCAGTTTATCAATACCTGATCATGAAAGGCTCGAGGCGCTCTTCAAAGCGGCAATGCAGGTAATTAGAAAACATAATCACAAATAAGAAAATGTCTTAATCACTTAAGAATAAACGTTAAGTGGTTTCCTATGAATTAGCAAAACCATCAAAACTAAAATGACAAAGGATATATTTTTCCTCATTTAGAGAAAGATAAACATACATAAACAAATGAGTGCAGAAATTAAAAAAAGTACAAAATAAATGTATTAGTATAAGCATTTATAAATTCATTTTTCTAAAGTTTTTACATGTGTATTTTTTTACCCTTTGTTATTTATAAATGGGTACATTCATATGTGTATTTGTGTGTGTGTGTGTTTATATATATATATTTTAATCTCTATATAAGTACATTTGTTTTTTTATTTTTTATTTTTTTATTTGTGTCATCATGGCAGTTTTGGTAATTCATCGTTTCCTAGCACAGTGGTACCCCTATTTGCGAATGTCCCAGTAAAAGAAAATCCAGAGTAATAAAATGCGTCGCTGCAAAAATGTAAAAAATGTTTGCTATACGAAACAAGCGTGTCTTTTTCTTACCACTAGCATGCATGAATGAGACAGTCCAGAAGTGTTATAAAACAGCTTTTTTAATCTTCACGCACTACAAATAAAAAAAAAACACTTGTTATTTAAAAAAAATCTTTCTTTCAAAATATAAAATAAACTTGTATTCTCCCTCCCACGGAAACCTCAGTAAACCTCAGCGGTAACCATTCATGTGAGATTGTCCACAGTATCATTATATACTGTACCTTCATAAACAATAAAACAACTAACTGCTGTGTAAAATTAAGCAACTGCCATATAACTAGTTTTTATTCCATTTATTAACTACAGTTTGTCATTTGTAAAAAATGTTTGTCTGCATTAACGAAGTCATGGCACAGGTGAATTACAGTACATGTAAAATGCGGCTCAGCTAGCAAAAATCCTGCCTAACGAAACGACCGTCGGCACAGATTAATGTAGTAAGTCAGGCTACCACTGTATTAAAAATTTTTGTGATTTATATAGACAACAGTGAAGAGGATGACAAGCAGTCTTTACACGCTTCCTGGTGTTGATACAGATACTCTTCAGACTCAAAGTAAGTTCTGGACTACAACTACAGTCTATTATGTTTTTTATTTCTCTCTCCATTCATTCGTCAGATCGCACTTTTTCTCAGTGTAATTTGTTTGTCAATCATTCTTTAATCCAAAGCGACTTACATTATGTTACAGTAAAATCAAATCAACTTTGTTTTTTTTGTCCTGTCAGGGGATCGATTCCACAAACTGCAAACATCAATTATGTTTATATTAATACTACGTCTAATACTGGTTATGTTGAATAATTATGGCCTTAGAAAAGTTTTGTCAAGGGCCCTAAATATGCATGTGTGATTTAAAAGAAACTTGTGGTTTGTTTTTAAACTGTTTTTTATTCTATCCAGTTGAATCTCTTAATGAGGACTGGGACAGATTAGCCAAAGACATCAACAAAGAGACTTTAGATTCACAAGCAGGTGTTGAATGGTAATTAAAACAACTGACAGTCAACTTAAAACACATAATATTTTTTATTAGATCAACTTTTAAAATGCGAATATGTGTGTGTGCACATCACAGTGACCCTGCTGCAAAAACGAACACTGCGCAAATTCAAGAAGACATAAACAGGTAAAATTTACAGTCACACACTACTGTACAATGCTTTTTTTTATCTTATTACTTTTACTTCCATGTTCTGTTTCATTCTATATTTGTCAAGGTTGCAAGCTGAATGTGCATCATGGGAGTCTCTGTTAAACAAACACCGGATCAAAACTCATGAGCTGCACAAGTGAGCATAAAACATGGACACGTAACAAAGTGCTGTTCAGATTATTCATCGCAGTTTCCTTTTAGATGTGTGGAGCGAGGCGAAGAGAAAGGCGTTCCTCTCGACCCATCATGCTTTGCCAAGTCTTCACAGAGTCAGCTCATCCTCAGTAAACCCGACTACACAGCCATCCTCAGCAGACAACAAAAACTCCTTCAGAGTGTGGAGCTGGTGGTGAGAGCAACAGGCTTTTACTAGACAACTCTCCAAAACGTCTCACTTTTTTATAAATGGAGTGGTACCTCGACTTACAAAATCAATTTGTGTCGAAAGCTGCTTGTAAGTAGAGACACGGTTAATATGTAAATGCCCTAATCCATTCCAAGCCCACATACATAAATTCAGAAAAATAAATGTTATAACATGATAAAATATAGTAATAATGTTACATAATAGTTACTGCTATGTACTGCTACAATAGCGGTATATGGGGATTGCTTGTTAGTTGTTTTTCTGATCACACATACTTTCTTGCTGCTCATGGTGAATAAAAGTTATCACACACACTTACAAATGCAAAACTTACAATTGTCACATACTCTCACATCACGACCATTGCCTGTCCTATTTTGAAATAATTTAAAAAACAAAATTTTCTTGTACACACATTTTGTAACTCAAAACAATCGTTAGTTGAGATTTTCGTAAGTTGAGGTACCGCTGTAATTGTGACTGAACTGATATCAGAAACTTCATTACAAGACTGTAAAATAGTTCTGAAATGAACGCTGGAGATGTGTTGTGTCTCTACAGATGAACACGAAGTGCTGCATCATGAGGGAGCTCCTGTCTTTCCATGACCAGTCTAAGCTAATGCTAAAGGAGACCAGCGCCAGGCTAGGTGAGGATGGGTAGTTTAGAGTCTAAAGTCACGCAATTAATGGTTAGCATCTGTTATTCGACTATCTTCAATTGATTGAACATTTTCTGATCCAACAGCTTCAAACGCTGGATTTCAGAACCTGTCTTCCTCTCCAGTCAAGCAGCTGATAAAAGGACCCATGTCTAGTGTGTAATGCTGAAACCTTTTACTGTGAAGTGAATTTGTTTTTATTAAGGTATTCTCTTGATTTACAGTCTAAAAATCTATTTCAAGACATTTGCCTTTCCTTTGTGGGAAATGCTCAGAATTGACACTAGAGGGCAGACTGGCTATTCATTTTACTCACAAAGCTTTTGCCGCCTTAACCAGAGATTTTACAAAGGCTTGTATAGCAATGACAGGATTGCTTATATCGGAGTGAAATGAATCTTTTCTCTCACACTTGAGTCATGCGTTTCCTTTTCATTACAGGATTTCCCCTTTGCCATGCAGATGATGTTTTTGCATTTTGAATTAAGAAGTGATTGAATAAACTGGCGGCTTGGCTTCAAGACAGACTCTGTAAGGAAGTATTTGTTAGCCTAAGTCATCAGTATTATCTGAAGAAAAGACCCTGGCCTTTAGGCTTTAGTCACAAGCTCTCTGATGGCCTTCTGGCCCTGTGTTGTGTTTATTCCTGTGTGTCCCGTGACCCCTTCCCCCTCACTTCCATCCCTTGTTCTCTATTCAACTTGGTGTTGGGCTGCGGGTAAAACGAAAAAAAAAGCCACTTGGAGGCTTTTCCCAGTGGTTTCTTCACTCTTTACACATCCTCTGTTGATATCACATTACCGTCCTCACAAGACTAAACACGACTAGCTTCTCAACTCTCGTGCCACTGAGTTTGAACAAAGCCACGTTTGCAACGGAAGCTAAATCTTCTGGGAACAAAGGGAACGAGGTGGAGAAGTGCCGGACACACTGATCTATTTCCATCTCCACTACAGTTTGGGCATTTCTCACTCCTGCAGATGAAGGCTGATTAGACTTGGCTTGTGTTTGGTTTTCTCTGGTGGTGTAGGAATGGAGGTGGGAGAGCGGGAGAGCGAGGTTAAGCGGTAGAAGCACTGGGGGTGGCACAGCGAGAGGGATCGATTCTTATTTAGATGAAAATGAGGCTCGGAGCTTGTGGGCCGAGGGTGCATCTGCCTCAAACTGATTTAAGAAGAATACCTTTTCAGAGTCAAAGGGGAAAACAACTAGTCTCGTGGTAGCAAATACTTTTAAATTAAACGTCAATCGACAATGATTAATCTATCCATGCTATGCAGGGTTTGTATTGAAGGAAGGGAGGGAGGGATGGATAATTATATATATATATATATATATATATATACATATATATATACACACACACACATAAACTGTATATGTGTGTATAAAAATTACTTCTTTAAATGTATTTCATCCCAGTATGCACATTTTTTTAAAAGCATTGATTAAGTGATTACAATATACCAAACTGTGACAACGCTAACGAAATTTGAACATATTATGAAGCGTGACTAACAATTCTGTTTACCACATTATTTACTTGTAAATCTACAGAAAAGAAAAGCATACATTTTATTTCAGATTTAATAGATAAAAATGTATAGACAGGCAGATAGACATCATTCAAAACTGACATTTAAATATGAGATGTACAAGACAGACAAATAGATTGAGGAGAAAGATAAATAGACAAACAGATAGGTAGATAAATATTGTGTCGAGAGAAGGATTGATATACCTGGGAGACATAGGATACATAGGATCAGATAGGACCAGAGATTAGATAAAGCAATTTACCTCTGAGATCAGTAAAGTTGGATTTGATCAAAACTGGATTCCTAAATCTGGTGGATGGACAGACAGACAGACAACGAACCGACAGAAAGAAAGATGGACAGACAGATAGGTAGACAGAGATGGATAGAGAATGAGTGAAAAAGAATGATTATAAAAACTAAAAGATTTACGGTTTCTTGAAATCTTGCCGTGTGAAAGCAATGCAGTGATAATGAGTTCAATTTTCCCTTTGTTCTTTAATATTCTCATTCTGACTTCAGATTGATTAGTGTTGGATTGTAGTGGAGAGATGTGCTACGCGTCAGCATAAACCAGAAGCACTTTTGTCCCATTCCTCTCTTTGCACACACATCATCAAACTCCCATTGAAACGCTCCGGGCTGAGTCTCTCTCCTCCATGTATTCCAGCAGCCATTCGTCTGTCTTTCCTCAGAGTGATGAACTACCACAAAATATCCACGTCTGCAAAAAATTGGGACCACTTATTTTTAATCTGCACTGTCCGTCCAAGTGAAAAAACACAGATTGATTTAAATGAGGGATGTTTTATTGAGCCATTTATATTTATCTGTTTTTTTATTCTCTTGTGTTCTAATTAACTTTATGGGAATTTATAAATCTAAACGGTGTTATTGAGCTTTGTAAATCTGTATATTCTTTGTAAATTCTACCTGCTGATTACATTGTTGTGAACTTATTTGTTTTGGACCGCCTGGTTTGGTTTCATCGCATCATTGATGTCGCATTTATGTTGTGCTGACTCCTAAGGTTCTGTTTTAATGAACATGATTTTACCTTAATTCAGCGTCTCAAAACCTTGTAAACTTTGAATGCCAGAAGAATCTGACACAAGCCTTGTTCTCACCTTTGGGAGGTTTTCCTAGCCAAATTTCTTTTCACCTGTTTGCTTGCTTGCAATCATTCACAGCAGCTCTGAGTAGACTTTGTGAGTAGACATGTTTTTAAAATTGCATCAAATTCTAGCAGCAACACAAGTAAAAATGATTAAAGCAGTCCAAGGGACTCATTATGTGCTTATCAATTTAAACACATTGTTATTTAACAGTATTAATTGCTTAGTCTGTAACTTTTCATAGTTTGTTTTGTTTTACAAGTGGTGCAGAGTGGTGGGCCAGTCGGGGTCTTACTGTGTGCATTTCTTCCTCCAGGAGCCCACAAAAAGGCCTTATGGAGACCTGGAGTTTGATATATTGAATATCAGTGTGTGTGAGTGTGTATCTGTGTTCCTCTCTGTGATTGGTTGTCCACTATTATCCAGCCCCATAGCTCCTGATATCGACTCCAGGTTCCTGTGAACCAGAAATTAAAAGCGGATAAATATATATATATGAATTATATGCGACCGTGAACAATATTAATTGATTCACAATTTTAAAAACAATTATATTACACCCATACTGTATTGTATAGTTTTAAAGGATCACTGATGACGGCAAAGCTATCAGTCGCATTCATTGATGAGACGGTTATAATGCTATAAATATAATACCCGTCTCTATAGTTACCACACAAGAGTCACTGCCCTTTAAAGAAGACAAAGCCTTGAAAACTGCCACACAACGGAGTGTTTTTGAGGAGACACGCAGCAGAGATGCAGCTTTTTGGTTGACGTTGTGTGTTCTGAGGTTGAGAAGTTCGCTTTAAGGCCTGTTCACACCAGAACCGATATTGGATCTCTGCCCATTTTCCTTTTTTCCATTCACATCCAAGTGCTTTTCATTGGTGGAGATCCATTCCCTGACAGAAGGCGCAAAGACATCACTATTGTGGCATTTCTCTCATTACAAATTATGATTTTGTCCTCATCTGAGAGAAACTGACAATCGAGTCTTACTTGATCTGCAATTCCTGGTGATAAATGATGCAAAGTCGCTTTCTATGTCACATCAGAATCTTCAATCGGACGAGCAAAAGCACTGATCTGAAAAAAGCATTGATTGAGCATCATTATAAAATTCAGTGTTTAGACAAAAAAAAAAAAAACCAACCAACTATGATCGTTTAGTACTTCACAGTTGTGAGTAAACTCCCTTGTATTTACAATTGCGTCATTAAATAGATATCACGCCTTCATTATCAGCTGTGGAACTATATGTGCTATACTGGAGTAAATATTTATCACACTGTCACAACGAACGTCCACAAAGAAGGTTTAGCGTAATTTGACAACGACATCGGATCCTTTAAGTTTGCTATACTCAAACAGGCAGCAGCATCTCTTTTGTGCGCGGGTGATGACGTAAACGGGCTCGTGTGTAGTGGCGTGCACGCGCGCGCAGTGGTGGGAGAGAGAGAGAGAGAGAGAGGAGAGCCGCCGAGGAGGGCAGAAACACGAGAGAGAGGGGCAAGTCTTTCTACGACAGCACCACAGCTTGGGAAGAAACCAACTGTGTCGAATTGGCTGGCATGGAGCGGAGCATCGCCATTCTGAGCCGCGAAAACATCCGATTTGCGCCGTCTTCCTAAGTCGGGGGTTCGGAACGCGCGGACGGGGGGCAGTTTGCTGTCGGTCCCGTGGGTTTTCGGAGCCCGTATGAATCTGTTGCTAACAGCGCGCGATTGCTAGTTAGCCCGCTGCTAAGAGCTAGCGAAGACTGCGAGTCAATTGTGTCGGAGATTTACCAGTTACGTTTATTCGACCCTCGAAGGACTTATTTCTCCCGCCGTTGAGTTTGCATTATTCCTCTCTTCTGAGGAGACTTAAACGAGCTAGCGACCGACTTTCGTTTCGATTTTTTTTCCTCCGGGAGGGACTTTTTTTCCTCCTTCTTTCTATTAGCTTATTAGCCGCTGTGGTTGGTTTAGTCCAGCTTGTTAGTAGTGTCTGAGATTTCTGCTGTAATAGCTGCTGTCATCGGCGGGAATCCAGTGTTGTGTGCGATCTTGCTGGCCGCACGGACATGAGCGCTTTCACCGCGGACTGCGAGTTGTTGACTTGCGCGGGCTACTTGATGTTTGCACGGACGCGCTTGTGTTCTGGTTTGGTGTGAGCGCCAGTCTGCGGATCTCCTGCTCGTTAGATCCTCCGCCGCCTTTCCACGTTACTTTCGGCATCGCGTGTGCCGTGCTCTTTTTGTTTTTTATTGCGCGCCGTATCGTCGCACCGGCTTCACGCGCAGATTTGATGCGGTCGCATCCCCCGGTTCTTCCGCACTTTCATTGTTTTTTGTCCGCTGGCTCGTGAAATTCCACGTTGATATTCGCGGCGGCGGTGGTACATGCTCGCGCACGCCGATCGCTACTCGACTGATAAAGCGTTCGCGTTGGTGAAGAAACGTTTGCTTTGAAACATTATGGATGACCAGACCCGAATGCTGGCGGGCATGGGCGGACTCGGCGGACTGGCTCAAGCCGACGTGGGTGACCCCGATTCGGTTCGGAAGCAGCAGGCGCTCGGTCAGCCGCAGCAAGACATTGGGGATATTCTCCAGCAGATCATGGCCATCACCGACGAGAGCCTCGACGAGGCGCAGGCCAGGTAAGATCGGGAAGCGCGCTTCGCTTTGACACTCGCGGGGAATGTTTATTTGTGTTTCGCACGCAGACGCTTGATTAGTAAACACCGAGCGGGAGTTACACTGTAACCGCAGATACACCGTCGACGTTACTGCGTTACAGACACACAATAGTGCAGCAGATGCCACCGAATAGAGGCGATAGCGAGGAAGCGATTGGAGTTATAACTTGAGCACAATATACCAAAAGGCCATTTATTTTCTACTTGTGTGGTTTGCGTGTTTTAAATACACGCCTTTCTCAATTCTGGTTGTGTACATGTGGTCTACGGAAATCAAAAGTTGACAATTTCAAAAGCACAGTGGCAAAGTGTTTGGAATACCATGGAAAATGATCTTTTTGTAGTAAACGACACATGTGCTAATTATCTTCCACATTTGCCAAGTTTAGTCCAGCAAGAGCAAATTAGTTTAACAGAACTCCAATTATAAAAGTCAGAGTATTGACTTTTAACCAAGCTTTCAAAACCACAAAGCAAGTGCTACCCCCCCACCCTCATTTAGTCTTAAACGAGTGTGCTGCATGTTTCCAAAAGGCCTTCAGAGGTCAAGCAATATGTTTGTTATCAGGAAGCCATGAGCTCTGTGAAGCCATTTGGTCTTCAGCGAAGCTGCCAGATTGAGGCCCCACTAGATAAATGAATTGGATTAATGTGCTACCTCGTCATTAGCATAGATAATCAGCGCGTGCTTAATTAAGTCATCGCCGTCAAACAGTGTCAGACTTAACCTCCAGATGAAACACCCGACAGGTTTCACTCCTTTCCCGCCTTCTCCTCACAGATCCTCCATGTGTACAGTGAGTTTTGTTATTGACCGCAGCAACATTGATCTGATATGGATCGGTAGATCGCGCACTGTGACCTGTGATCTGTTGAAAGGTCAGCTGGAGACGCGGATGGCGAACAAAAGCCGGGCCGTATATATGCGTGTGTATGGCCCGTGATGTGTCATTAGCTTGTGATTTTCCACCAAGCCATTTGACCACCTGGTTCTCTTAATTAATTCACTTCTCCTTTACCCTCCTCCTCCCTGGTGTTCATCCTTTTCATTGTGTGTTGGGGCAATCAATTCTTCTATAATGCGTGCGCGTGTGCAGCTGTCCGCAAATTGAGTTTCTATTAATGAGATGGAGGGGTCTCTACACGGGCAACTTATAAAAGCCAGGATGTGGCTTTTATGTTAATACAGCAGGATTTCCCTCCATTAAGTAGTGCCAGCGTTCGGTATACACCGAATCATGTGATGGGGGCTTTTAATGAAAATTTAGTTTGAAATGCGTAGTTGTGATGAAATTGTTTTTAGGATTTTTATTCTGCTGCGTCTGTTTTTGTTTGTTACGCTTTTCAAATGGAAGTAAATTGTCGCGACTCTGTCTAAAAACCCCCCACAATAACAACACCAAATAAAGTAAATCTCGCTAAGCAAGAACTAAAAAAGAGCCAGTAGATCTTGTGCGGCGTATTTTTGTATATCAAAGCCTTGGGTAGTTATATTTGAGGAACATTGAGCTTCCAACCAGGCAGAGTCTTTCCCTCCACCGTGACTCTCAAATCTCATTTGCACAAGTTGAAACTTGGTGCGTGAAGATGTGTCAGAGCGTTTGATGTGAGGGACTCCAACTCCATCGCTTCTTGCGTGTCTCGTAATTGATCTTGATGTGTCAAGTGTGAATGTGTGGAAGCACAAATGCGACTGGAGGGATGTAGAATAGGTGTGTGGAAAAGAGCAGCGTGGATGTGCTGTCAAGCTTCTCTTTGAGACCCTACACCAGTTTGTGAGGCTCATTGAGGGTTTTTTTTAAGCACAGTGTCATCTTCTTGTAAATAGTTATTTTTCACTTCTCGGTTTTATATCTCTTGTGTTGCAACATTTAACATGTGTGTTTCGACGCTTGTGTATATTTCCAAATACCTGAGCTGTGAATGATGATGGTGAGAAGTGCGTGATGACTGCGATGCAGAGCACTGTAAGAAATCATTTGATGCTAATGAAATACGCAGTGATGTGGTTTCTCATTAAATGAATTTGTGGCTCATCATAATGTGTTTTCAATTAATTGGCACATGTGGCTTCCTTTTTTTTTTTTTAAAGAGCGAGAAGGATTAACAGAGACCAGCCTTTTCCATAGAATGGAGAGGAAATGTGTAGGACTTTTCAGCCTGCTTTTGGCTTTCTGCTGTAGATAGTTCCAGTCTAGTATATTACGTTCAGTGCAAAAGAAGTGCAATTTGTAATTAGTGTTTGCAGAGATTAGAGATTTTCTGGACAGGCGTTAATCTACTAAACGTTGGGTCAATATATTCCAATCAATATGTTTGACCAGCTTCCAGAACGGAAACTTACTAAGGATCCGGATTATTCCCTCCTCCACCCCCCCACCACCACTTTAAGTTCCATCCTTCGTTTGTATTTTTTGTTTCAAGATCGCTGAAACACTATTCCAAATCAGACTCGTCCTGATTCATCATTCTCTGTCAGCGTCTTTGCTCGTTTTCGTGTTCTGATCTGCATTGTTTGATGATGGGCTCTGTAGTGGCAGTTCAGTGGGGTGGGTTGTCACTGGGACGGTGGGGGCAGATGCCAGCACTGTCTGTGCCTGCTGCCCTTCGCCTCTCACCCTGTTGCCCTGTGTCCAGATGCTGGCCAGAGGAGGCACCGGCGCAGTGGACCCCACAGAGGGAGGGGGAGCTGGGGGGGAGCACAGCAGGGTGTGCCCTGCCGCTCAACTTCCAGCACAGGTCAGTACAGGAGCACATGAGCACCCCCTCCTCTTCTCTCCCCCATCATCCCCTCCATGCTGACCGCAAAGAGAACAAACCCTCCACTCTCATACTGTTAGATTAGCAGATTACCCAGTGACCCCAAGCATCTACAGTGCGGGGTGTTTAAGCCACATTGGGAATTTGGACAGGGGCAGTAATGTGGTTCTTGAATGGGACTATTTTGTCAGTCACTTACGATGCATCTTGTTATTGGGATGTAATATGGTATGTAATAAGGATGTAATAAGCTTCAATATGGACAATACGCCTTTTTGTGTTGAAATGGTTTAGAAGTTGCATCTTCTTTAATTGTGATTCTGTCCTTTTTGCCGATTGCCCTTATTTGCCCAATAGCATCTTTTTTAGATTTTAAATTCTATTTCTAAGAATAGAATCTTCTCTTGGGGCACAAACGTTTTGTCGTTTTCAAATGTTTTTTTTTTTCCAGTTTATCCTTCAGTGCATTTAATAATGCTTTTGTTTTCCCTCATATTAAGTTGTCAGGAACTGAAACATACCCATTTTCATTGCACTTCATCAATCCTTCATATTTGTCTTCTACACAGTGGCTGGATTACATGTCTATATGTCCATTATCAAGAATATTGCACAAAAACATAATCACTGCCGATTTCTAAATCTTCCGAATTGTTCACATTTAAACAATTAAAACATTTTGAAACAAGCCAAAAAAGCGAAAACCCCCTTTAAAACATCTCCTATTTATGTACAAGTTTGTTCGGGCTTATTGTTTATATTGAATTACAGATGAATTGTTTGTCGTGGTCCTACATCCAGACACAGGCCCAGCTCTCTGCTCTTGTTGTGTTGCGTTGGGTCTTTTTGTGTATGTCTCTGTCCGATCAGTGTTCAAGAAAACACTCTTCTCTTTGAGAGTCTTTGTATGTTTAGCCTTGCATTGAATGCCGCATACCTGAAATATCTGGGTGTGACGGCAAATGAAATCCTGGTGATGGAAGTAAATGTGAAGTTCACTCCAGCTGTAGCTCCGGACGAGCACTAAAGAGCCAGAAGATAACCCAGCGCGAGGAGCTGATTCAGCGGCTCTCGTTTGCTGCAAAATTACCCAACAAGTTGCACGAGGTGTCATCATCTCAAGGGCCCATCTGCTGGAGTTTTTTGTGGACTTCCCAAATGTTGTGAAACCTCGTTTAGCCGGTATCAGCGCTTTGGTGTTCAGTAAAGGACGCTCGAAAGCGATTATCTACACGGAAGAGGTTTGTTGTGTGGTTATCGCCACATTAAGAGTGCTACAACTTGGAGTTTAGCATTTGCATTTCGTGTTTTGGTCTTTACTTGATCGTACACACACACACACACAAACTTTTTGGATACGTTTCTGAAATGTATGGAACCATCTGCAGCATCAAAAACCTAAATCATGAGATTGTGTGTGATTGTGCAAATCCATGTTATTCTCTAATGTTTTCTCAAGTGTAAAGCTGTAAACTTTTTAAGCTTAAATGTTGCTACCATGAAATCACATATGATTACAGAGAAGACGTGGACTTTATGGAAGTATCAAGTCCTTTCATTTAGCAAGCAAGAAGGTCCGCTTTGTCTTAAAATTCACACTTGTCTCTGAATTATTTTTTTAATCCTGCTTATATAGAATACAGATCCTACTTTTATTGTTTTTTTGCTTTTCTTTTTTAAGAAACATGGTAGAAGATCCATATTTTTTTATTCATTATTTTCATTTATTTATTTGAAATACTTTTTACTTTATTATTATTTTTATTAAAGTAATCAATACAATTATTTTTGCCTCACGATCAGAGGAGGATCTTCTGTTTTTTTTGTTTTTAGTTTTGTATTTCAATTCGTGTTTACCATTTCTCTTTTCTCCTCTGTTTCTCTCACCCTTTACTTTCTCAGTTTCTAGAGAGATGGATAGATCCACACTAAAGCAGTTGTCTACTGTGTTTAAGTGCGTGTTGTTTATACCTTTTATGAGTTACCTAAATTGGCCACTCACCACGCGATGGAATACTTTTGGAATCTATTTAGGTGCATTACAACCTGCAGTGTGTTATTAAGCTCTGCATCTTTAAATGAACGGCATCTGGCCAACGGCGTTTCACCAGGAACACCCGGACTGCCCGCACTTGTTGAGGATTAGAACACTCCTGGAAAGTTTCGTCTTTTAATCCAGCATAGACTTCCATTCTCCACGTCCCGCTGAGTCTGAGAATAAAAGTGTCAAGAAGGAAGACTACCCTGAAATCATCCAATTCAGGCTTTCGGACAAATGCTTCCCTGGAAAGACAAATGTCCCCACTTGTTATGATTTTCTCCAGACCGACTCAATAAATTAAGCACATTCTGGGTGTAAATAGGGCCGGATTACACCATTACAGGGTGGAATGCTTTTCCCTGAAGACAAATGAGCACCATGTGTCAGTTACTCATTTAGCTGGAGTGGGCTCAGAATGCCCCTCTATCTCCTCAATCTATAGACACCAAGCTCCTCCAGAGTCAAGCCTTAACGTGTCCATTACGCCGCGCATGATTGATGCCCGAATAGATGGTTGCACCTGCGATTGTCGTCATGTTTAGCAGGAACGTTCACGTGGTGTCGATGTGGTGTGATAAATGTAAACTCCCTGCTTTGGCTGACAGCAGAACAATGGCAGATTGATACGTTTGAAGAGCGCAACATTGAAAAGCTTTCAGATAGAAGTCAGATAGAATTGTCATAAGTGATAAGAAACTTGAGCGCATATGAAGCTTTGAACGCTACGCTAGTCGTGTGTAAGTTATCGTCACCTTAACAAATCGCTTTTTGATTGTGTGGGATTTCTCAATCGCACAAGTTGAGATTTGGTGATATAATTTTTTTTAACTGTGGTTTTTTTTTTTATAATGTCTGTGTGCCTGGTTTAGATGTCAACTAATCAGAGCTCGCTTAGTTATTAAAGCCACTCCGAAAACGAGCTACACCTGCTAGCATTGTTTCATCTTTACAATTATAAGTAGCATTGTGACATTTATATCTAATTTTTAAGTTGATTTGCTATTTTAATTGTGTAAAGATTTTTTTTTTAGCTTTATAGTAAGGGACCTGATTTTAAAGGACTGATTTCTTTGGCAAATGTGAAAGCACACATGTGTGACAGATTGTGTTGATCTACATCATTCTTTTAATGTGACAAGGTTCGCCACACAAAATTGGTGAATTGCAGTGTGCAAACAGTGTTCAGAATTTATTTCCTGGCCTGGTTTCCAGCAAAACCTGATTTTCATCTTGTAAAGGTGCCACTACAATACCACTAACATCACCAAACAGGGACAATTTCAACTTGACTTTTATAAAATGTCATGCTTTAGATTGTTGATGACACATGAGGACGGAGTTGAGGTTTGGGTTACGGATTTTTCCTTAACGCTTTTTTTTTCTTCTCGCTTTCAGAAAACACGCGCTGAACTGCCACAGGATGAAGCCAGCTCTCTTCAGCGTGTTGTGCGAGATCAAAGAAAAAACCGGTAAGTCGTTCACACTCTGCCAACTTATTATTTTTTTTGCAGGTTTTAACTCGCACTTGCACTCCTAAGCGGATCTATTCACTGCTCCGGCTTGAGCATATGCAGCGATGGATGCTTAATAATTGCGAAAGGGATTTTGTCGTGCTGCTTTTCTTCCGTGGCGTTCCTCAGGGACTCGCAGTGGTGCTATTGTGTTGTGCGCAGTGTGCCAGATCATTAAGCGTTTTAGCAACAGTGTCCGTGTTGTGCGAGATTGATTTCAAAGCTTCGGCTAGCAACAGGTCTGCGTTGCTGATGTGCCACACATCGGGACTTTCTTCGGACGGAGCGTTGGTAGCCTGGTGCTCCACAGTGGTCAGTCTCTGGCAGATCTGCAGCTCTTTCTCGCCTCAAACGAGAGGCTGACAAATGATTAAATATTTATGGGGGTGTTGGCGTCGTCTTTGTGCCATGCTTTCTCTCATTTCTCTCCTGTCATATCCTGCAGCTTGAATCCGTCTTGAGTTCCGTAACAAGCATGCTCATGTGGAATTACAGTGCAAAAATGATGTGCCGTGGTCTGTTTGTGGCAATCTGTCAATAAGCCCGTCGTACTTTCCTATAATTGGATGCAAGTACGGGGTAGGCTGGAGGAATGGATATCGGGGTTGTCCCTGTTGCCAAGGCAACCTGCTGTCTTATTTACCTAATGTCATTCACTTTGATTTTCACATTTAGCCTGCCAGTGGAGAAAAGGCCAGGGAGAAATGCACCACTAAATGGAAGGTGTTGTCGGCCGTGCAGACAGGCCGAGTTAATGGTCAGAATTTCTCCACGTGTCACTTTGCTAATCAACGAACTTAATCCTTGTTTTACCCTGAAGACTTTGGGATAAATGAGCTGACTTGCCAGATGACAGGAGCGAGGCCATTACTGCCTGATCAGATGCATATTTAAGAGCTCTTTAAGGACTAAAAGAATGCATATTGGATTTTAACTGCCCTATAATTACACACACTAACACAAACACACATACTGTAAATATGTAAATAGTACATGCATATTTATTTGTGTGTGTGTGTGTTTGTATGTATATAGACTTTATGGGTGTATTCAACTTAAGTCACATTACAATTAATATTGATTTCTGCCTTTTTTTTTTGCTGTTGTACATTTCAAATACTAAACTATTCTGAGCAAAATGCTAAACCTTTTGACTTTTTGTGTAGTGGCTATCCAACATCGTGACCATAAGTCATGGCTGACATAGTCAAACAACAGAACACTTTCCTTTTGTGTTCAATATCTCTACATGAAAGGTAAAAACAACATTAAATACGGCTTTTCATGGTTTCTGATCTGTAAATGGTTTGTAATGAGAGTGTTTGAGTTCATTTTAGTTAAATTAAAGGAAAAGGCAAGAGTGAGAACAGAAACGCTATTTCATTGTCAATGTCTAAACATGTGAATACAGTGGTACCCCGACTTGCGAGTGTCCTATATAATGAAAATCCAGAGTAACAAATTGCCTATTTTTTGCTATACTTTTTCTTATCGCTAACTTGCTTTTGAGATGAGAGTCCAGGTGTGTATAAAACTTTGTGTTGTTTAATTTTCATTGCAGTCAAATAAACAAAAAAAAAACTCTAGTTTGTTACAGAACTTGCTTACAAAATATAAATGAGCTTGTATTCTCCCAGAATAGCGATGTGTTATTTCTGTCCCGTAGAGCTGCCGTTTTAAATTACATGCAAATCTTTGAGATCTCAGAGATTTGTAATAATTTCAAGATGATGGTAACCGTTCATGTTCGATTCTCCGTATGTCATTATATACTGTGTCTTTAGAAACATCTACCAAAGGGCAAACCAAACATCTGCTATGTAACATGTTTTTTTATTACATTTACTACAAATATTTTATCATTTATAAAAAAATTGGTCTGAATTTACATTTTACATTATAAATACATGACCAAACGTATGACACGTATTAATTTAGTAAATTGGGGTACCACTGTATATTGAAAACAAAAGCTGATGTGGATCATTGTTATTATTGTGCAATATTTCTGAGGCAGCATTAATATTGAGGACAATGCGAGGGCTTTTTACTCTGGCTTTTGCTTTCTTCAAACGGATTCATCTTCGCCTTATGTGAGCGTTAGTTTCTTCCAATTGAACTTTCAGTTCCACTCTGTTGTTACACAACGCCATGTCTCTTTTACTATTCCGACTCGATTGTACAAGTATTACCTCTTAAAAATCTGACAGTGCGTGTGAACGAGCTTCCTGCTCTCGCATCATGTCTGCGAGCGCTCGCCTAGTACATAATGTATTCATAAATGTGTCAGTAAATCACCTCATCACTCTACAAATTGTATTGTAGAATTTTTCTGTGCAATATATTTTTACAACCCGAATATAATACATATAATTTATTTCTGCACCTACAACTGACAAATGGTAATCAGTGGACTTTATTAGTGGAATTTGTGGATTTGGCCCAAAAAGAGTAAAAACAGTTCATGTTGGATTTGATAATTCAAACGTGTGATTGTTGAAGCATCATAAGTGACAAGTTGGCTATTGATGGGCTGAGAATTGATGTCTAAAGTGGAAGTCTTGGTACAGAATCACAGAGGGACGTGGAAACGTCTGCTACTCTTTTGTTTGTGCTTTATGAAATGCAACACGTCGTTTACTGGATCAACATTTTGTTTACTGTTTACTGTTGTCTTTGCTTAATGGTGCCACCGGTTAACGAGGCAGCTCCTTTATTGGGACAAATCCTAAAGTTGACTAATATTTATGTCTATGTAAATTGTATACTATTATTTAAATATTTTGTAGTACTTTAAATGTTTAAACTCTGAGCATTGTGTTCATATTTCAAAATGTTGCCTTTATCTACTAATGAGCAAAGTTCACTAGAAAAAGTAGCTTTTGGTTGGTTGGTTACTAGAGTAATATCTTTACTTGGGACAAAATGATTAGGTTCTGATGTGTCCAATTAATTAAGATAAATAAATGTGTTGTTTTTTTTTTATGTGTTCTTTTTAAATTTATGAATAGTTTTAACAATGTTGTTTTTTTTTTTTGTGTTCTAAATATTTCTTAACAATCTTAATTGACTAATACATAACGTAGTCAAAGCATTTTGACCAAAAAGTGTGTTGGGGTTTGGCAGAAATAGTGAAAAGTAATGTTTTAATTTATATAAAAAGTTAAAAAAAAAAAAAAGTATAAAAAAAAAAATTATGTATACAATGTGAATAACATTATCATAATACAGTATTGTACAATATTTGGGGTAAAGACGTCACATCTTGTTTTTTTTGTTTCACTTTTTCATTAAGATGATTGACTTGTGCTTTTCAGTTGTGTACATTCAACAAAGAAAATACAATTTATAGATTGCATCTAACATTCAGTCATATAAACATAAATGTTAAACATTTTATATTTCCAGTTCATCTTCTAACATTCAATTGAACAGAATTATGAGGTTGTTCATTTAACAAAAAAACGATCTTGACCAGTAAATTGATCTTAAAGATCTTCACATGGACTACATCTCTTCAGAAAACACACAGCTTATCTGTACTGTATTTGGGAAAAAATACAAAAAAAAAAATATTTTCAGGAATGAAGACCATTAAAATGTTACTTAACAAATTCATTTGACTTACAAACGCCATAACAAGAACATACATTCACTTTGTTTAAATACCAATATGTCCTATCATTCCATTGATAATGGCAGGAAAAATATTTACATGGTTAAAAAGTGTCTTGTTGTGATATGTTCATTGGCTTTGCAACTAATTATGTTTGATATCGGGCACAAAGACGGAAAACAGCTTGTCAACCTACCAAAGAATGAAGGCTGCTTGCCACAAAACCACATCCAGTACAACAGATACTGAAGGCGAGTAGATTTTGCAGCCCAGAGGAGATAAAGAAATAATTCTGAGTAAATACAAAATAAAACTCGCTTGTTTCCACATTCTAATTTAATCAATGAATCTAATCAATACTTGAATAAAATATCTTTTTGTGAACGCACAGTTTGTCGTTGAAGATTTGGACCTGGATAAACTGTGACCCTTCAGGCCCAACAGGACATGTGACTCGAAGTTGGGGACTATTCCATGTAAATAGCAGCGTCTGGTGACTGTAGTTGCCATTTTATTGCATACACATACACACACACACACACACACACACACACACACACACACACACTATATATAGTACACACATTTCTTTTTGTAAGCAATCTATGCACAAGTGTCAAAGCTGGATAACCACACAGGATGCTGCTCGTCAACTGGTCTTACGACCTACAGGGATCCTACTGTAATGGACATTTTTTGGGCCATGGCTCATTTAATATGGCAAATTTGATTGGATGGTTAAAATGTTGAGTTATTTTTGGAAGTCTCGAATGCC
Organism: Paedocypris sp. Pulau Singkep; assembly: GCA_017309775.1. Classification (NCBI taxonomy): domain Eukaryota; kingdom Metazoa; phylum Chordata; class Actinopteri; order Cypriniformes; genus Paedocypris; species Paedocypris sp. Pulau Singkep. Next base: position 945,415 of record MU204432.1, read on the forward strand.
ATGTTTGAGCTTTGGGCCTTATTGTTACTGAAAGGTCCCCATCACACTTTGTCTTTTTCAAAGAAGACTTTTCTATTTTCAACATGATATTGCCAGACCACATATAACCCTCCACAACTGCAACATCACGACTGTGTAGAAGAATCTGGCTGGAGTTCAGCTGAGAGAAAACATATGAAGCATCATAAAGAGGAAGATTAAGATAAAGTCAAGATAAAGTCTCATTTCAGGCTTCCAGTTGATCAAATACGCGCCTGTAGTATGCAAGAACGGGACAAAGTTCCTTTTCCAAAACTTGATTAACATCAGACTCAAAATCTTTTTTTTATTCTGAATAACGTTGAGTTTTGAAACGTCCTCTTCATTGCATTCGGTTTTCATTCACAATTTGTTTAGTGTCCTAGCTTGTTCTGGCTTTCAGACATTTGCTCCAAGATTCCCGTTAGTGAAGTGTTTTGTTAGTTTTATGGAGGACACCAACAGACTTCTGTCCTACACTACAAAATCCGTAAATTATTTTGTGATATTGCTGCCGAATCGTTCACATCGTGATTCTTCTGACCTGAATTTGCTAAGTGCTAACTAAGTGCTAATATATCTTGTGGCCAGTTTGTTGGGTTTATTGTTGACGTTCTATGTATGTTGAGTTGTTTAATTGCTGGTCAGAATCTGATTTGTGGCGCAGTCATTTTAAGGAATATTTAGAGAGGAAGTGGGAATGACGCAACACAATAGCAGAACCGGTTATGTACGTTTATGGGGTGTCACTCATAATACGTTGATCAGAAGGTATATTAGGATGTTGAGATTCTGGTCCCGTTTTGTTAAAACTTTATAGAGCTAAATACCGATTTCTACAAAATCTTTTATTTTTACTAGATGGTCTTCCGGTTGTATAACCTTGCAAATAGTTGGTTGGTTATTGTTGGAGCTCAATTTTTTTTGGTAATAAAGTCACACGTTACTTTTTTAAGGATCAAGAAAGGAATGCACCTACGTCCTCAGAATAGAATAGAATGCCTTTATTGTCATTGTATTGCTGGGTTACAATGAAATTGGAAGCTCTACTCCGTTCAAAGCAGTAAAGAAAATGTAAAGTCAAAACGATAAAAACTAAATTACCCACACTGGATAAGACAGAATATATCTAAACACAATGTCAAAAAATAATACAGACTGCGCTCCCAACTCTTCACCCATGTCGTTTCTGCACAAACTTCAAATGTGCCGCTATCGCACTCAAAGAAACCGATAAATTGTGCATCGATGAATCTCAAGACGTCGGCGACCTCGATTAATCCTGGAAACATTTAGAAATAATAAAACCGGGTGAGGTGATTGGCAGTACCGGTGCCTGTTGCAAGGAAAGCTCGCCATGGCTCCAGACAGGTGTGTGGGTATGAGGGCTGGCAGAAATGCGTGGCGTTGTTCGAGGGTCTTGTCAGACATTGTGTGAGCCGCCTCATCTCTGATTGGAGTGTTGTGGTGGATGGTGTCCATTATCCTCCCCCACCAGGCTCCCAGCCCCATATACCTGCGCTGCATCTGCAAGGCTCCCCGCTGCTTTTATCTCCTGCCGGTGGAATGTGAATTAAAGAAGGCAGCCTACTCTACTGCACATGATTGTAGTGCTGATCAGTAGTCTTTACATCTGTTTTCCTCCGACTCGGAGCGTCTGCCTCCATCTCGCTCTCTCTTTCCTATGCCGAACAGCAGGGATAAAAGCGAGCTGGAGCTCGGGCCTTCTTCGCCTGCCGCTGCGGTCTTGTCCTCTCCTCCTCCTCCTCCCTCCTGATTCCTTGCTTCCATTCTTGAAAGAGAAGTCTTGCTCTGAACTCGGGGCTTTGATATGGTAATGGGGTGGAGGGGAGGGTTAGGGAAGAGTGGGGGAGGGGCACTGAATTCCTCCGAGTGCTGTTGCAGTTAGAAAGACAGTTTATGCTGTGTGTGTGTGTGTGTGTGTGTGTGTGTGTGTGTGTGTGTGTGTGTGTGTGTGTGTGTGTCGATGGATAGACAGACAGACGGAAAAAAAGAGACATACACATGCAATTTTCTTTCACTCGGTGTACACACACATACACTATCTGTCCATCTATAAATAGTAATGTTGTGTTTGTGTGTTAATATATTATACTGTACATCTATAAGTATACATTATACATCTATAACTATGTACCCTCCCTGACAGCATTCTATTAGAGGTTTTACGGTATATAGTGTATACGTGCACGCATACATATACAATGTAATATAAATACATATGCATCTATATGTGTGTTGAATTTATTTACTTATTTTTCCCAAATGCATGGGTATAGATGCACACTAACATACTTATTTAATAAAGTAGTGTTAATAAATAGTGTCATCAGTGTAAACATTTTTCTATTTGAATCTAGTTGTATTACCTTTAGTTGAATTAAATTTTTTTAGTATCAACCAAAAATGGACAAACGTACATGTTGGAACTTGAATGCACTGATGAATTAAAGTAATGCTGTGCTACAATCCCACCAGTCAGTTTGTTTCTCTTGTAAGAGGTGAAGAATGGAAGTTTTCAGAGTCGGCCGTCTCTTCACTTCCAGAACCTTCCCCCATCGAGCTAAAATGGTCGCAGCAAGTGGATTCTCACCCTTTTCAGCAGCTGACTTGGGTTCACCTTGGAAGGTCACGTGCTTTTGTCATCACCGTTCTTGAGCTGATAGTAGTTCAAGATGGACACGCGCAAACTAAAACACGCTAATGAATTACAAACACGGTAATTACAATTATTACATAAAGGATATAGACATTTTATTTCATAAAAACATTATTGTGGTGCTTCACAGAATAAAACAGTTTTTAGTTATTACTATAATTATGTTTGCGAGTAATTTTTATATTTAAAAGCCCGATCCATTTACAGACAGGCCTATTCTCAGAAAATAACCAACATTTCCTCCTCTCTCTCTCTCTTTTTTTTTAACATGTTCTGTTTGAATTATTCACAAGCTTTTTAGTTAAATCTTTTATAAGCTTTCGCCTCTTAGGCACATATTGTACCAACCGGACCGTCTCCTCACCATCTTGTTCCTCAGAAACAATTGCATGTTTTGGAAGGATGTAGTAAACCTCAGCTTTATGTAAAACTTCTTGAATTAATTATGCGCATGTTCTTCTGAACACGTTTGGGTTTTTTTTTTTTTACACTGGTTATTTTTAATGTTGTGCTGAATTGGTTTTAAGAAGTACAGCATGTCCGGTACCTGTTCTGTGCCACGGCTGAGTTATGGACGTGTCTGGAACTGGATTCCACTCAGGATTCTTCCAGTTACTAGGAATAAACTATTCCGGATTGACTGTGGAAAAGGTTTTAAATGGATTCAAAGATCTTCCTGCCAGCAAACACGACACATGCCAAAATATTCTCCAATGTTTTTCTCTGTTGTTCTGCATCTTTTGGAAACTTGTGCTTATAAAGATTTAAATAATGGTGAAATAGTTGACAAGAAAAGAAACGAAAGGCTGTTGCTTTAATGCATGCGGTCAAATAAAACTACAACCATTCTGTGCTGTTGTTTTATAGGGTGTAGAGTTTCCAAAAATGGACTCCGCTCTTCGTTTAAAATAAGCCGAGCTGAACCGCATGACTCTGGCTTCATGGTCTGATTGGCCAGTGACCTAATTAAGGCTTTTAAATTATCATTAATTTTTGAAAGACCCTGGTATGAACCTTCCAGTAGATTTTTAGGAGATGTCTTGGACTCGTTTTATGAGCTCAGAGCTCTCTGGCTTGTAGTCAAGGAACCAGCGGAGTGTGAAACTTTTACAAGTGAATTCACCTAGAGATACTTCAGCACACTCCAAGCACGTCATCTTGTTCTTGTAATTAACCAATGATAATCTGGAAGGGGGGAAAAAAAACCATTTGGGCAAATCGATAAAGCATTATCATTTTCAAGCCTCAGTTTTGGGTCCAGCATTTCTTGTGTGGTTCTCTGTCACTCCGTCTGTTTTTCTCTCTTGTGTTCTAGAAGTGAGAAAGATAGAGTGTGAAGGGGGGGTGAGAGAGAGACAGCGATAGAGAGAGATTGATGAGGCAGTAAGAGCAGCAGTAATTACTCTGTGTCCATTCCCCACGCCGGATTGGCAGACGGCTAATATCACACAGACCCCTGGCCCTGACAGGAGCCCCCCTTCCCCCATCACAAGGTCCAGACTGGCGGGAGGGGGGACGTCACCTCGAACGCTCGACCGTGTGGGCCGAGAGTCTTCTCGCTCATTAGGTTCTTCTTTAAGTATCAAGTGGGGCTTCTGACAGAGCCAACAAGCAAAATTGAGTAATAGCTGCTTAATGCTGCTTGGAGAAGACTACTTGAGTTGATGGGCAGCTTGTTCAAGTCAGAGAAAGTCAACCGTGACCACCATTTTTCAAAGGTCACGTTTTGGTTATACTTATTTGTGTGGTTATTTACAACCCGGGAATTATTTGGGTTGATGGGATGCAGGCAAGAGCTTCTTGGCGTCTGCTCTATTGAACTTGATTGAGTTCATTAACGTTTTTCATGTACATTTGGGCACCCAATCAAGACTTGAATTGCCTTACAGTGTAATATGGAACCATCTTTATCGTCTACCTGGAACTAAACCTACAACCTTGCTGTCGGGAACATTACCTCTAATATTTGAAAGATTTTGAAGTTGTGTAATATTCTTGGTGAATTCTATTTGCCTTTCAGATTTTTATGGAGTTTGGAAGTTTAGTTTTATCTAGTTTTTTTCTCTCTAGGGGTTGAGTTCTCAGGAGTCGTAGATGTCAAATGTTATGGAGATGTTCCTCAGCCTCTTGGATCTGGTGTGTGAAGAGAGCTTGTGTCGCTGTAATTAAAGATATGTAAATGCATCCTCAGCTGGATTACATTACCCGGCGTGGCTTTGGAAGGGTGAGTGAGTGCCAGAGCCCAGTACGTAATCCAGACTAATTAAGGATTAATTACAATTGATGGGGGACTTCAATCCCTGTGTGGAGGTCCTCTTGGTGGTCTGTGACTGATCTAGAGCACTCGAGAGGGGATTTGAGCCGGGGCGACCAGTCAGAGTTTGCCTCTAACTTTAAGCTTCACTTCAGGCTAGGAGTTTCAAGTTTCGGTGCATGCCATTTGGATTGAGGCATTAGCCTTTTCGTAATCTAGAATAATCTGTTTGTCTCACGCAAAGGTGTCAACACACTCTTCAATGTAGGTTAAGTTGGTCACATTAGTTGGTGGGAATCGCTATAGCTTATTTATAGGGTTGGAATGGAATCAATCCCTTGAAAAGATGAAGTTTATCTTCTCCGGTATTTGGTTTGACGTTTAAATGGATGGAAATTGATCACTATTGGTTTTTACGTTGTGGTGGTCCACGGTGGACTCTCAATCTTGCCGCAATCAGGGGTGGTTAAAGTTATGGCGAGCCGAGATGATTCAGCAGTGGACCGTTTAAAAACATATTTTAACCTGTATCTTTTGGCAAATGGCAGTTATAAAGTTACAAGATGGCTGTTGTAAAATAAAGTTTGGCACAGACTTGTTTTCTTGCGGATTGCTAAATCTTTCCGCTAATGATCGAGTCAATAGTTAAAGTATGTAGCCTGAAATTTGAGGTTTCTGGAAAGTCAAAACATCAAGCAAGTAAGGAGATGCTCATGTTTCCCCAATAATGGAATTTTTATTTTGTGCGTGGAAACCCGGGGCCGTGCTTATATTCGTGTAAATATTTTTCCCTTCCATTTCCAATAGATGTTTGAAACGGTAAAGAAGATGAAAATATACTCCAGTGTTGTGGGTCTTCTACTTGCCCATGCTGAGCCATTCACCTGCTCACCTAAAAAATGACCCATCTCTCTCTCTCTGTTTCTGTCTTTCTCTCTCCGCCTCCCTCTCTTTCTGCAGTGGGCTAAAGTTAGTTCACACTCCTCGGTGTAACTCCGTCATCATCCCCTCTCTTGGCCCTGTTTGCTTCTGTCATATTTCTTGTTCGCCGGTAATAAATGGGAGCCGCTCCTCTGATCTATTGCTTAATTGCCACCTAATTTGCATAACAGTGCAAATTAACGACCTCTCAAATGAGCATTCATTTTTCACAAGGTCTTTAGGAGCTCCTTAAGAGGCGGTGCTAATTAGCACAGGAGGCAGCTGGGCTGATGAGTCGTGGAGTCGGGGATGGAGCGAGAGGGGGGCGGAGCAGTAGCCACGGCAACAGTCTTCCTCTTCCTCTCATTGTGAAGTCATCTGTTGAGCCTTCTTTTGTCCTTCCTCCGCTTCACCTGACCGCACCAAGAGTGTGTGTGTGTGTTCTCACCTGTGTTTGAGCGGTCAGCGTGCCGAGTGAAACCTGTTGTGCTGCTCCATCAATGAAATGCCAGTTGAGTTAATGAAGAGCTGATAAAGGACAAGTGGGTGTAAACGGCGTGTTTGCTTAAGCTGGGTGTGCTGTTTACCCGCTAATCGCATCCTCCGTCGACAGGGAGTGGAAGCGCATGCGAGCGCTGAACCACCAGGTGCGTTCCACTGGTCTCCAGTAAATAAGCCCAGCAGACACCGCTTAACCTGAGCTGCTTATACCCGCAACATGCCAGTGGATTGGGCGGCTTTATTGCGCCCTGGCACCGGCTCAAAGTGCTGCCCTTTCTAACGCTCCTCTAGAGAAATCACACGCCAGTGGTAGTGCCGGTCACGTTCCTCTGCCCTCTTTTGATTTCCTTGTCGTGTGTTTTCCCCTAAGCTCGTTGATTTCCCTGCCCTGTTTGGTCTCTGGTTAAGTTACTTAAGTGATTTTACCAGTTGTCTCTGAACCATTAACCCATGTACATTTGTAGCGTCACGTGTGGTCTGGCGTTAATCCTATTGTTTGGTTGTGTATTGAGCCATGATTTATGCCTGAAGTCAGATTTGTGCCCTTTTCCGCTTAATAGCCAAGTAGCGTCTAATAAAAGCTTCTGCACCACTGATGAAATTTACACCAATTATCTGTAATAAACCTAATCTGGATTAATAATTGAAATTTGTTGATTAAAATGTAATCTGCATTTAAATTTTTTTTTATGTGGAATTTAGTACAAATGAGAGAGATTTGGTTTACAGAGTTTCTAGAATAGGTTGGTTGAGATCAAGGTGATTTTATATTTTATATTTATTATAAAGATTAGTGCTGGTTTCCTGTTTTGGAAAGGTTTTATTGTTTTACATAAATGCCATTTTCTTATGTTTACTTTAAATGATATGTATACTATTTCAAAAGTCTCTGAAAACAGCGTGTACAAAATAATTCTGTATTTGAAATTGTCAATGAAATCATCACAGAATTTCTAGGAAAGTATCACTGAAGACGATTTGGCAATGTAATTGTTTCTCAAAAATACGTATTTTTAGCCTTTGCGATTGATTTATTATCAGAATAATTAAACCATGAGTTGGTTTTTTTAATTTCCATCTAGTAAAACAAAACGATTGTTCAACTCTGCTGCTGAACCAAGTTGGTTCTTTTCCAGCAAGTTGCCACTTTGAAAGGCCTGTAATTTATTGGCTTGTGTTAGTCAGAGGGAAATTTCAAAAGGTTAAAGGGATCAAAAGTTATAATTAAGGTCACCGGAAAACGTCTATAAATCCATTATATCTGCATTCCCAAGATAACATGCAATAAATTAAGAGTAAGAGGGAAAAACTCGAGTTTGGCGTCTGGGGATGTTGCAGAACTGTTTCTGTAATTACTGTTCAGTATTATCATGCTTCTCATTATTTCATGTTTATTGTGTTGCCCAAAGTACCAAGGTGAGTATTATTTTCACATTCTAGACTGATGACGGAGACCTGGAAATAAACCTCAAATTCCAAACAATCCCAATGTTATCCTGACTGCAGATGTGCTTCATTTCCAGATTTGAACCCATTACCTTTATTTACATTTCACTTAGCTTTCGTCTCCGTTTGTTTGGCATCTTGTGGGCGTGTCCTTTCAGCAGACACAAATCCCTCCTCCGTCGCATCGGCCTTCCTCCTCTTGATTTATTGGCTGTTGCGGTCAGAGCGTTGTCATTTCCTAAGTGTCGCCCCGCTCTGGTTTGCAGCCCACCGTGATCATCTTCAGTCGTTCTGCTTCTAGCTCTCATCCTCTCTCTCTCTCTCTCTCTCTCTCCGTCACCCTGCCCCCTCCTTCCCCTCCGTCTCTTGCTCATTTCAGTCTCCTGCGTTTTTTCTCTCTCTTTCTCCTCCTGTGACTCCCTTTTGCACCCCC
>MU204432.1:953767-964799 GCA_017309775.1 Paedocypris sp. Pulau Singkep
CGTGCGTCTGCGTCTGCGTCGATCATTCATAAATTTAATGGAGGGATATTAGTGCAACTTGGACAGATGCGGCGCATTAACATGTACATTATCTCATTAGCTGTAGCAGTGTGTTTATATTAATGAAGTGTGCTAATTGAAAGATTTCACAGGCTGGCTTTATTAATCTCCTTAAGCCACAGACGCTTGGAAGCGACCGACGCGTTTTACTCCAAATTTTTCTAGTTAACGCCGCCAGTTTTGCGAGTGGAGTTTACCGCAGAGCTATTAGAAACGACTACTCAGCCGTGGCAAAATCCAGCACGTTATTATGAGTTTTATGGTAATAAATTGTTAATGGTAAAGGTTATTAGTCGTTTAAAGGGTCTGTGTGGTCCTGCTTCGTGAGTTGTGGGCTATTTGTGTCATTATCAGTAATCACAGCTTAATTTAGATAATTAGCTGAAAGAAAAGGCTGTTTGCTTGGGGGGCTGAAGGGGGGGTTTAATGAATATTGTGGGTGAAACTCTTTGGGGAGGTGGTAAATTTCACTCTATTGATTGCAAAGCTGTGGTCATAAAAGCAATAGCCCTCCCCTCACCCATCATCTGTCATTCACTTTTAACTGGTCAGTTTAGCAAACAATGGCCGTTGTGGTTGTTTTGCTTGTATTTGCTTGCGTAGGTGATGATTGTGCCACTCTGGGCTCTGCGAGGGCTTTTGGCTCCTGGTGTCACCTCGATATGTTTGTGAAATGTCTTGTTCAACAAGCTCTGCCGAGACGGCGAATGGCCTTAAAGTGGATATTAGCTGACAGTTCAAATGACGTCTGTGTGATTTAGCGCCCCCACTGGCTGCACTGAGAATGCAGCGTGCACTTACAATTAGATTTGGAGGCGTTTTTGAAAGGAGACATGAAATCGGACACATCAATGAATGGACGGTTGTTAAAATGAATGCCTCTAGTTGTCAAATGTTCCAGAAATTACTAGTGTCCCAAAATTAAATCTCTTGTAATTTTGTTCAAATTTAAATGAAATTAAATGTTTCAACAGGAAAAAAACCCCTAAACTAAAAATGCTATGCTATTTTTAGGGCTGTATCTAGCACAAGCCATTCAATTAAACCAATTGAACTATGTTGAGTAATGAGTTATATTGAGATGAGTTAGAACATCTCAATTAAAAATGTTTTTAAATAGATTTGTAAACATTTTTTATAGATTTATTTATATATATATATATATATATATATATATATATATTTTTTTTTTTTTTTTTTAACCATGAAAGTAAAAAAAACTAATTCTATATACTATAATATTCAGCGGTATAAAGTGGTTTGAAACCAAACACGTTCACTTGAAATACCATTAAGATTTTTATGAAATATTTTACATTTATATACCCCATAATAAAGCCTTTAATAGGAATTATGCAGCCGTGTGAGTCTTTTGTGTCGGCATCACATGAATTCAGGTTTTGTAAGTCGCTTACACACTATTGGTGCATCAGGGCCACAATCCGAAATAACTTGAGTAATTCAAACGAGATGCGCTGGAGAAACGCACTCATCCTTTCCGTTTGACTTTGTAAAGTTTAGCGGCGAGAGGTAAAGAGCGGGAGCGAGGAAGGGCTGGTGAATCGGGGTCATTAGTTCAGGCGGCTGGGTCTGTTGCATTCCTGAGCCCGGAGAGGGGGAGAAACGAAAGATGGAATGCGAATCGGAGAGAAAGAAAGAGGGAGGACCTGAGCAGAGGGACCCTGAAGGGGCAAGAGAGAACATGAAAAAAAAACACAGCCTGCCAAGGGAGCGAAAAAAAAAAAGTTTTGGAGGAGGAGGAGGAGGAGGGGGGTGCGTGGAAACAAATGTTGTGCTGTTTTTGGGGGAGGGTAGAAGCTGAGATCATTAAATGTGTTATCAGTTAAAGGGAGGATGGGAAATTCAGCTTTGATTTCAGATGGTACGCGCCGAAGATCCTGGAACACCAAGCGTACAGACAAAACTCTTTGTGCTTCAGACTTTCACGCTGAAATGAAAATGAAAAACTGGACCTACAAGTGCGCAAGTTCAGCGTTTGCTGGAATGTGGAAGATCCACTGCAATTTTGAAGCCCGTTGAACCCCGTGAACTAGATCCAAGGTGTTGAATTGGAAATGATTAAAGATTAAACACATGACGAAATATATACATTTATTTTATTTTTCATATTCATGGTTTTGTATTTAAGACTCTGGTAGGAAAGACAGAGGCGTGTTGCTGTGGTGTGTATTTGCGGTGTGATGGCCGGGCTCGTGGTGTGTGACCGATGAGGTTGTAGTGGGATGTTGACAGAGGTCTTGCTTTAATTCTCTGCTAAGTTCCGTCTGCTTATGGCTGCTGGTGCTCAAACAGTGACAACACATGTCTGACTTACTGGATTCACACGTCTGGTCCTCCTGAGGAACTGTGCTGCCCTCTGCTGGACGATTGAGTGGATTTACTCACTTGTTTGTTAGTAATTGAAATTGAAAATACCTTAACTAGGGGAAAGTGCATCTTAGAAAAAATAAATAAAAGATTTGAGAATGTATATACTTCAAATCAATAATAATAATAAATATTATAATCATTTAATTTATAAACACACATCTATAAATACAAATAAATAGTCTTACATAAACAAGCATAAATATAACCATAAATAACACTGCACACATCCAAACATTTTCTAAAAACAAACAAACAAAAAACGTAGTAAATGTGATTACCAGATCAAGTAGTGGAGTCTAATAGCAGCAGGTAAGAAAGATCAGTGGTATCTTTCTTGATATATTTAGTTTGATATAGAAAATATTGTAAAATTGTATGCTTAGAATCTTATTTGGTGGCTTGACATGTCACTGTCCACTTATTTGAATGCTGTTCTGATATTCACAGACATATAATTAACTTTTTATCAACTTTTTATTTTTTTAGAATGGATTTAATCCATAAAATGGATTCATCTCAATTAAAAGAGAATTCCCGAGTTGTAGGTCAGATTGGGTGTTTTGTTGTTGTTGGTACACATGCACACAACAGTCTAGTTTCATTTTAAATGGGATCAAGTGTTTACACGTCCTCAAGATCCGATTACATCGGGTATTAGCCACCCCTCATAATCCCTCTGAAATTTGAATCGGATTGAGCCAATTCGTTCCAGTTGACGTGTTCACATAGGATTTTTACCCCCTTTTCGTGCCTCTAGCACAGTTTTAAGCCGATTACAGCTGTAAACTAACTTTTTTCTTTCCACGAATCAAACAAGCTTCATTTGTACTGTTGTGTGTTTTGCAGTGCTGAGCATCAGAGGCGTCCAGGAGGAAGACCCTCCGGACCCCCAGATCATGCGCCTGGACAACATGCTGCTGGCTGAAGGCGTGTCCGGGCCGGAGAAGGGAGGCGGGTCAGCCGCAGCCGCCGCAGCTGCCGCAGCCGCTGGAGGATCGCCCAACGATGGCAGCATCGAGCACTCCGACTACAGAGCCAAACTAGCCCAGATCCGCCAGATCTACCACTCTGAGCTGGAGAAATATGAACAGGTGAGATGGTCAGTGTGTGCTTTAGGGGGTCAGTACTTGAAGTCAGTACCAGGATTCTAAAATACAGACGATTTTTTAGAAGCAGGATCGAGTAACTAGCGATGCTCTACCTGAACAGATGAGGGCGCCGTTGAGCCAAGCTTGGCTGCGTTTTCTGTTCTCTGTGTTTGATTTGGATCTTTTTAGCTTATTTCTAATATGTTGCATTTATGTTCCATAAATACAATGCTTTAGGAATGTGAATGTTTTTGTACTGTGGATTTATCTCAATTTGGCGAAATTACCAGAGTACACTTCCAGAAAAGAACAGTATATAATATTAATCCCACGTTAATTTTATTAACTTTTTTTTCACACAATGAAATTTTCACAAGTGGGGAAATTTAGTATACAATGTGTGCATCTATGTGACACTATATAAAATACGATGCCATGTGTACGTAGAGTCACATTTACGACACAATGCTTTGTTTAACGTAATCTGGTTAAAACAAAGAGATAAATAAAGGGATTCATGATATATTTCCAACCTCAAGCGGGTTGATTTGTTGTTAAAAATGTTCTAATTTCCGAATTTTTCAAACTGACTCAATTTAGTTAGCTATTATACTGCATTCTATTTACTAGACTAGACACGTTTTATGTTAGTATAGTGTATGTTATTAGGCTTGATTTACTAGACTAGATTTGATTACTCTATTTACAAGACTTTACTAGACTTTACTAAACAAGACTAGATTAGAATTGATGTACTAGACTAGATTAGATTTAGTCTATTAGTCTAGATTTACACTCAATTTCCTAGACAATATTAGACTCAAGATTATTTAGATTTACACTATTTAGAAGACTAGACTAGATCCGAATAGATTAACTAGACTAGTCTATACTATACATAATGTACTGAACAAAACTATATTATATGTACTAGACTAGATTAAACTTGATTTACTAGATTAGACTGAGACTGATTTTACTAGTCTAGTTTAGACTGAGTTTACGAGATTAGATGTGATTTGTACACTCATGTACTTGCCTACACTCGGTTTCCTAGACAATATTAGACCCAGTTTTCTAGATTGGACTAATTAGTATTACTTTTTAGTTTAGTAGTGTACATCACCTTGCTTATCTGACGAAGAGATGGTAACGTAATGCATGTGTTGGAACGCAGGCTTGCAGCGAGTTCACCAATCACGTGATGAACCTGCTGAGGGAGCAGTCCCGCACACGGCCCATCTCGCCCAAAGAGATCGAGCGCATGGTGGCCATCATCCACCGCAAGTTCAGCTCCATCCAGATGCAGCTGAAGCAGAGCACCTGCGAGGCCGTGATGATCCTCCGCTCCCGCTTCCTCGACGCCAGGTGACGCTCCAGTCCTGATGAATCCAGCGTGGTCTCCAAACACACACTCACACACACTCACGCTCGCTTGTCTTCTTCCTCAGACGCAAGAGACGCAACTTTAACAAACAAGCCACAGAGGTGCTGAATGAATATTTCTACTCTCACCTCTCCAACCCTTACCCCAGCGAGGAAGCCAAGGAAGAGCTGGCCAAGAAATGCGGGATCACTGTCTCTCAGGTACGTCCACTCCTGGCGAAAGCAAGCGTCTCACTAATGACAGGAGGCGAAGAAACACGCTGGTTATTTTCTTACATTCCGTCAACCTCTGACTGTGCTGAACTGGTATTTGTCGAATGAAGGAGTAGAGAGAGAGGCTGGGGCTGTCAGGAAGGGAGTGTGTTGACATACTGTCACCAACACTAATGTTGTGGCATACTCGTGCTCAGTGTTGTGAAGAGACACCAAGCTACGACTCCTGCAGTGAGTTAGATGTGAGCTAAGATGGCCTTTCAGACACGCCGCCGGTAAACAACTCTCGTGTTTGCTAAACTTCATGCCAGCTGGAAACTTGTGGCTTGTTGTTTTCCCTCCCCGCTTAGGTGTTAAGAGTCGGAACATCCACAAAGGGGAAATGGAACCGCACGTAATGGGACTGCAAAACATGCGTATTTCACGGATTGATGAAAAATGATAGATTTGTAGTGAAAAAAAAAACAATGCTTTGTTTGGTTTCTACAGGATTTGTGAGTAAGCTCTGATTGGTTAATGCATTTAAACAAAGAAAAATATGAATTAAAGATAAATGGTAAAATATTCAAAACTATACTTTTTTTTTTAATACAGTTTTACAATTTAGACTTTACATACCGGCACACTCTCTCTTTCTGTATAATTATTATATTTATATTATTCATATTTTTTTATTCTCTCTTGATTTATTTTATTTATTTATTTATATATATATATATATATATATATATATATATATATATATATATTAGTAAATAAATTAAATACAATAACACGAGGAACTCTTGTTCTCTTGTTTGTCTGAATTCTGCCGGAATACGCCCATATATAGACATGGCACGTTGAATCATAGCACCTCCTACTGGAGATATACTCTATTTAGAAACAATTTTTAACGTTACTGTTTTTTTATGTACCATTCAAGTAGTCAAAAGTTATGTTTGTTTCGAAGAAGTGTTTCTGGAAAGTCAGAACGACAAGAAAGTAAGGGTTGTTTATGTTTGCCTAATAATAGAATTTTTATTTTGTGCCTTAAATGACAGGTGTGTGTTTACATTCATGAGGTGCTTATATACACACACACACACACACACACACCTTATATTTATATATGCGTGTTTATGCAAATATGTGTACATTTTATACATGTTTATATAATTTATTTATTTAATCAATCAACTACTTAAAAACAAAAACACATGTAATATATAATGCTTATATATACTTGTATTAATTTATATTATCTATAAATATTATAATGAACGTGTGTGTGTGTGTGTGTGTGTGTGTGTGTGTGTGTCTGTACAGCCTTATTACTGACACTTACATGATTCTATACGTTTCACCGCAGGTCTCGAATTGGTTTGGCAACAAGAGAATTCGGTACAAGAAGAACATTGGTAAGTTCCAGGAGGAAGCAAACCTGTACGCCGTAAAAACAGCCGTGGACGCTGCCAATGTGTCAGCACAGGCCAGCCAGGCGAACTCCCCAGCGACTCCCAACTCAGGTAAAGCGCAGAAAGCCAACGCACAGCGCCCGCGCACCAGCCCATCGCACGCACCACCCCCATCCGTCGCTCACACTTTCACTTTCGTTTCATCTCTGCTCAAAGTCTGCTCTCGTCTGCCAGTATCGTTTTCCCCATCTGCAAATCATCCAGAAAATGTTTGTTTTGCGTCGTGCACTTCCTGGAAGGCGGGTTGCTTCAGGCCGTACAGCACACACACACACACACACACACACACGCACGGTTGTAGCTAGGTAATGGTATGTTGAGTAAACACACACCTGCGTTTGTAGCCAGTGTGATGGACTTTAGTGGTTGTTTTGTACAGTTGTCGCTGACTGATAACAGACTGCTGATATGAGAGGTGTAAAGATCACACCACAGTCGAACCATTTACAGGAAACGCTAAGCTAGGAACATCCACGTGTTCCATAATTGACTTTTTGTTTTATGCACTTTCTGTGTATGGTTGTGTCTGTTTCTTATCTACTGTTGCATGCTTGTCTTTCTCTGATGCTGTGGAGATGATCCCATTTTCTGTCTTCCATCGAACGAGCGTCTGTCGAATGCAGTGTTGCCTTTTATTTTGTCGTTTTTCCACATTTCCATGTGACACGCACTCACACTTGGTTAGTATAGCAAACTTCTATTTGCTGTGGGGGCAGACTGAGGCAAGGTAGGTGGTTTAAGTTTGGTTACTCTTTCATTTCTGCTCATGACTCTTCAGCATGTACATTGATTTTTATTTTTTTTTTCAACGCCACCTCCACGTTTCCTACTCGACATCCTGCAGACGGCCGACGTCAGCCACAGGAAGCGTGACGTCGTGTCGTCTGCACCGGGAGCGATGTGCGGGGGTCACTAGGTTCCCTTTTGTTCTGCCGTCTGTGATTAACGGAAGCCGATTTTGGGAATGTGGCTGGTCCGGATCTTCTGAAACGCAGACAGATAATCTGACGCGCAAACCCGACGCGTGTGTCGCCCGCAGGCTCCTCCGGGTCCTTCTCGCTGTCTCACGCGGGCGACGCCTACCTCGGCCTGCGCTCGCTCAACGGGGACGGCGTTGGCGTCAGTGGCGCTGTGCCGCAGCAGGTAGCGATGCCCCCCAGTGCCGTCCCGTCCTCCCCTTCCTCTGTCCCAGTGTGGAGCTCCACCTCGCCTCCGTAACATCTCATCCATCCATCCATTGTCACGTCTGATCCTCCTCCCTCCATCCCCTGTTAAGCCAGCGCTCCACCCGCTCCCTGTTGGTTCTTCTGTTTGCTCACGTGATGCCAGCGTGCAGTAGATAGAGCCCCTGTGATTCAGCACAACTAATCGTCTGTTCTGCTGATAAGATCCACAACCAGATTTGACTTGATCTTGCAGACGTGTGTGTGTGTGTGTGTGTGTGTGTGTGTGTGTGTGTGTGTGTGTGACTCCCGTTGTCACTAACCGGCGGTGTAAATGTCTTTGCTACAGGCGGATATCCTGCACCGTGCTACACACCTGACGGCAGGCTATGAGGATCTGGCAGGAAGTCCTCTCTACACCACACACCATCTGGACGTGAGTTTAGCTCTCAACGCCACTGCACTGAATTAATGAAATAATGTGCATTTAGAGTATGTTCAATTTTAAAAATGTCATGTCATTTTGTCAAAAGCAAAGTAATATATAGACGTACGTAGATGATTTTACCTCTTTTCGAAATGCAAAAAGTAATAGTAACCAAGGAATAAACATTACATAACATATATTGTATAACAAACATTACGTATCATAAATGTTTTTTTTTTATTATACATTTTTATTGGATTGATTTTTATTGAAAACACTTTGAATCAATTTGTCAACAGTAAACAATGTTTTGTACACACACACACACACACACACACACTTTTATATACGTACAAGTTACAATACTTACAGTTGATAGTGATTCAATGTTACTCTTAAGTCATATTTAGTGAGTCATTGGCTTGTGTAGTGTGAGTTTGACTTGTATTTATAATTTCTCTTGTTTCCTTCTTTTCTCTTTCACTTCCTTGCTTTCTTTTAATTCCTTTCTTTTTCTGCCTCTTCTTTGCTCCTGTTACTCTTGCTGCTTCACTCCACTTCGCTTTCTTTTCTCTTCACCACACCCCTCTCTCTCCTTCATCTTTCTCTCTTGCTCTCTCTATCCCATCCCTCTATTTTCTTTTCCGCAATCCCTCAATTTTTTCCCACTTTTTTTTCCTTGTTCTCTCCAACTCTATCCTCCCCTCCATCCTGGACTTGACCTCACCCTCTCTCACTCGTTCTTTCACTCTCCACTCCCTCCTTTCCTCCTCACATCACTTTCTGTCCTTTCTCCATTACCCAATTATTTTCTTAATCTTCTCCCTCCCTACATTCTCTCTCTCTCTCTCTCTCTCTCAGGCTAACAACAGCTGGCAAGACAACACCAACCCTTCCTCCGTGACTTCTCCATCAGGAGCTCCTGGAAGCATCCACTCAGACACTTCCAGCTAATGCGCGCGCACACACACACACACACACACACGCGCACACACACACACACACCCTCCAGTCTCAATCCTGTTCAGTCCTGCTGTCCTCCGTCACTCCAGAGAAGTCAAAGGTCTTCCACGGTCTTCTCTCTCCCACACATGGTGTGTACGGGTTCACACGCTGAACCAGACTAAACACACACACACACTCCTCTGTGAAGACTCCTTCCTGCACGTCAGAATGCAGAATATCATCCCCATCAAAATTCCTGTGAAACCACCAGGTGCCCGATCGACACCCAGTTCCTGGCTACCGTTCCTGTTCCGACTCGTCACGCCGGCGATTACGCAACTCCCTCCTCGCTTGTACCAAAGTTCTGTCGGCGGTTGTCGCACCTTTCCTCTCGACGAAGAACAACCTCAGACAACTGAACCGTGACGACACATGCAAATCCTCCACACTCCACTTTTGCATTAGTAATATGGGTTCTGCGCTCCCGACCATGTACACGACGACTCCCATGTGCAACCACGTGTGAAGCACAAACCCCCCCTGAGTGTGACTCTAAGCTGGTGTAAAGGTACGCTGGACAACTGGACGCTTCAGACAGCTGATCGCAGGTTTTTTTTTCTCTTAACAAATGCAAAAGAGCATTTTTTTTTTGGTCATTTAGATTGTGTTTCTGCTGAACACATTACAGCCTTCACACACACACACACACACACACACACACTCGAAGAATGCACCAGCTCTCGGAATTTAAAAGACTTGACCGGAACTCGACCTTGACGTGGCGAGGGTGAAGGGTGGAGTCATGGTTTGGATTGGGACACGGGTGGAGATTAGAAATATTTTTAAAGGAAAGAAACCAGATATTCCACTGTCTTCCATGCATGTAGGGTGTTGAGATGTTTTAGTGATTCCATTTAGCCTTTTTTTCTTTCTTTTTCTTCCTTTTTTATAAGAAAAATACTATAAGAGGGGGGTGTATGTAACAGACCAAATAAATAAACGAACGACGAGGACAAGAAGAAAAAAAAAACATTTAAACGCACACGTCATACTGCCCCATCCAGCGCTCGGGCTGGTTCACTTTCTCAGAATCCGTCATTGTATTTTACCACGTGATTTTCTTAACCGGAGGCCGTCGCATCTCACCGCTAAGGCTTTTTTTTTTACGGGGGTCTACGTGGCGGTCCGGCCTCTGACGTTACGATGTCGTGTATATGTGTGTCTGTTTTTCTAAGGGTTGGGTTGTCTCGTCACTAACTTGTGCTTTTGAACTGATTGTAATGTACGTGCAATTGAAAGCACCCGTTCCTTGGTAAAGCATGCTGTTTTTTTTTTGGTTTGTTTTTTTTTTTCTGTTGTTGCCTACGATTTCACTTAAAGGAACTCTTCTGGGATTTTGGGGGGTCCGTTAACAGCCAAGCAACAAGGGCTTCTCTCCTGTCAGATTTAACCAAAAATAAGCACTGGAAGGGTCGCGATTTGAAACCGATGGACTGACGCTTGTACTGAGGAACAGCAAATGAATTTCTTTTCTTCCCAATTGAACAAGTTGTATTGCCTTGTTTTTTTTCTCGTGTTTTTAGCTGTTTTTGTTTTAAGCCCAAATTTCCCTTTACTCATGGAAGCACCAGGGCCTTTTGATATGTGAATGGGAATTGGATCTATCGATGAAAGGACTCGTGGTGGAAATGGCGATATGGACGCAGAGAAGCTGCTCAAGCTATAATTTAGTTTGCGTCCACTGTAGAAAACCGTTAGTTCTAAACATTTCATATCGCCAGCTAATGCTAATACTACACCAAATCTCCTTTGATTTCCGTCAGTCATCAATGGATGTCACTGTACAGATTGTGGAATGTTTCAGTGTATTTTCTCTCTTTTTTTTTTTTTTTTTTTTTTTTT
>MU204432.1:964899-991236 GCA_017309775.1 Paedocypris sp. Pulau Singkep
TTTTTTTTTTTTTTTTTTTTTTTTGTATGCCATTTTTTTTTTATTATTATCTCTGGGGTTTTGGATTCACTCGCGAGCAAGAGTAATATTTGTTAGTCTTCGTAATATTCATTTTAGCCTTTCAGTTACGTTCTTTTTGGATCGGGAGACCAGAGTGTTGCCATGTTGTGTGCTTTTGTTGCCGCTGGTCAAGTTTGTTTGTGCTGCTGTGAAAACTTCCTCAATCTGTTCCAAAAACTCTCGGTTATGGGAAATAGTGGAAATGGTGTAGAAAATGTGAAATGAAAACCTGCATATCCCCCAAAATTTTAATCCCAGAGTTATAATGGATCTGGCCACTGCAGTTTGTGAATGTCATATCACCCCTCAAAAATTCCCAATTCCCAAATTGGATGGATTCCTGGAAACACAAGGAAAGTTTTCCACGGCAAGCCAGCAAATGATATCAGACATTGGTTTTTTTTTCTTCACATTTGTATCATTTTACTAGATTTGTAGTACACGCTTCCTTCTGTATTTACCATTCTCTCCCTCTCTCTACCTCTCCTCTCTCCATTTCAATTGTATATAAACCCCACCATTTTCAGACTTGGTTAGTCTGTATAAACCCCTTTTATACCTCAACTTTAGAACTGTTCTAGTGAGAGAGAAAAAAAAAGAAATACGAGAAAATTGTAGTGTTCCTTATTAGAAAAACAAAAACTAATAAAATAATCTAGTGTTCTTTTGAGCCCTTTTTTCTTTTGTTGTTCATTTAAAGGACCGTTTGCATGTAATGTTCTGTGAAATTGTTGTCGCCGCGGTTGTAAATGTGTGTTTATCCGCCAAAGGCTTCAATATTTAAGCAGCATTAGGGATGGTAATGTTCTAATATGATAATACTAGAATATTACCTAACAATGATAGTGTGAATTATATAAATCTTCACATTTTCATTTTTGGGCTATGGAATGTGGTGAAATAAGGAAAAGCCACTTTAATTTCAAAATGCAATAATCGCAGCGCTTGTTCAGGCCGGGCACAGGAAAAATAATTGCGAGTGAAGCTGTAGGACGTACTGTACTTTTATAAAGGCTCTTGGCGGTTGTGTTGGTGGTAACGGCTGGTCATTGCTGTGGAGTTACTACGCAGTAATTTGGCTTTATAGCTGGAGACCAGAGCTGCTCAAACTGGAGCCTTCGGGCTCAAGGACCCCGGATTTGGCCCACAAATGTGAAATGGAGAGAAAGGTTTAGTGGAACTGTGTGTTAAAACGGCAGCACCATTAGACACGAAGCATTACAAATCATTTCCACTTCAGTGGAATTGACCGTTTAGTTTTAGCCCACTCTCCTCAAATTGATGGTTGAACTGAAGATGTTGGGTTTTATTTTATTTGGTTTAGAATAAGAATTGGGGCCAACATTGATTAAACTGAATTTTGTTTAGAGTTTTAAAATGTAATTAGCGTAATATTTTCAACGCTTGGTTTTTAAAGCCGTTGTGTGGAAACTGCAGTTCAAATTTGTAATAAATATCGTTTTAAATATGGCAGGTATAAAGATTGGAATAAATATGGCAGGCATAATAATTGGAATAATGTTGGAATGGCAAAGACTGTTCTTACACAATCTGAGCACTGCAATGTAAGTGATAAAAATGGCCAATAGGGGTGTTTGTGTGTCCTGTTCTCTGATTGGCTGCCCACTGAACCAGGCGTCGGCTCCCCATGACCCAGAAATGGTTTGGAAGACGACTGCGTATGTCAGAAATACAGAACTGCTAAACAGAGAATGAAGTGTAGAACCAACTCTCTCCCCAAGTCAAACGTTGCGTATATGGCGCCAGAACTTTTTGTTCTTGTTCTTTCTCCTTTGTTCTAAAATCCGACATTGTGTTGAAAACAAGCAGTGACAGTGATAAAGGAGCGCAGACTTGTGTGTTACTCCTGATGTGTTACTCAGATGTTTCAAATCCCTTTCCCAACCAAACAAGCCGGTCTGGAAAAGGTCGTTTTCGGAATATTAATTCTTGAGCCGTGAAGGGAAAAGAAGGAAAAAAAAAGAAACTTCCTGTGGGCAGCAAAACAGCCCGGGCCTTGTAAACTCGGCTACACAAAAGATTCCTAATGCATCTATTGTCAGAGAGAGAGACGCAAACAAGCCATCAACAAAAACGAAGGGTTTTTACTCTTTGAGCAGGCAGTAATGGCTGAACTAAACACATGCAAGGTCATTTATTCGCACGGACAGACACGTTTTCTATGAAGACAATAGGCTTTGTGCAGAAAAGGGCTCTAATGTTGTGGAGTTATTGGTGTTTTTCTCTGGGGGTGCCCCTGTTTTCACAGGCTCAAAGCGGATGCCAGACGGCCCCTCATGCTGGCGCATTCTTCTCCAAGGGAAGCAGAGAATGCTTTTGTAGGTGGTCCTCATGTCCTCGTCCCGAAACGAGTAGATGATGGGGTTCACCAGAGAGTTACACTCGGCCAGAACCAGGCAGTACTTCTCAAACTTGAGAACCTGACAGTCACTGCAACTCAGTCCATCCAGTAACAAGACCACCAAGCCCGGCGTCCAGCAGATCACGAAAGCGCCTAGTGAAAGCAAAAGGTGTGCAGAGAAACAAGCTCGTGTTAAAGCTGTGCCTTCCTCCCATCGGAAGGATGAGCTAACCACAAAAAAGCTGCAAAAGGAAGATGCTACACAAAATAGCAAAGCGTCCTTGGTTATATTTGAAGTTTAGTATAAAGTATGTCTGCTGTCGCTAATCCGATTATGATGAAGCAATATCAACAATTTTGATTTTCTCAAAAATCGTCTTCTCACTCAATTTTAAGGATTGAGTTACGAGAAAGACTCATCTTACGCTCAATTTACCAGACTCTTATGTTGAAAAATAAACCCTCAAAGAAAAGCTTAGCAAAGACGACACACCAAAAGTTTGCCAAACATTTCTGGAGCATCCAAGGCCTTACCCAGAATCATGGACATGGTCTTCATGAGGCCGATAACCGTCTGGTTGTGCGAGGGCTGGTCGCTGTGAGGGGACATGGCCCGGCTCCTGCGCTGGACGTAGATGAAGATGTGCGTGTAGACGGCCACCATGATGAAGAAGGCCAGGAGGTTGAGGAGAGCCCAGAACACCAGAAAGCTGCGGGAGTAAAGTGGCGCTACAGTGCAGCAGGTGGACAGGTCGCAAACACAGTTCCAGCCCATGATGGGAACCAGGCCCATGAAGATGGCCACCAGCCAGATGGTCACTATCAGCATCACCACCCGCCGTTTGGTCATGGTGCTGTGGAGCTGCATGGTGAAGATGGTCTGGTGGCGTTCCACTGCCACCGCCAGCAGATTGACCACGGAGGCGGTCAAGCTCATGTTGATCAGAGCTCCACGCACGAACCATCTGTTCACCGTTAAACTGATGGTCCACGGTCCGGTGTGGAACATGAGGAACAAGTAGGAGATGCCTGCAAAGAGATCCGCTGCCGCCATGTTTCCAAGCAAGTAATAAATGGGAAAGTGAAACTGTCGGTTGATGAAGATGGCAGCGATGACCAACATATTTGCAAGGATTATTAATATACAAATCGGCACCCCAAGTCCAACCACCACAAAGTCGTGTGGCCTCCAGTTGGGGCTGATGGGCTTCCCGGTCATGTTGTAGAAGTACTGGACCGGCTTGTCGTAAGCCTCACATGTGTTGTTAAATATCATGTTTGGGGAAGTTTATATCCTTTAGTTTCTGCAGCTGTCCGTCAATCTGCTAATCCAGGGGATGTTTTCAGTCTCCATTTAATCTGAAGCGCTGGCGACTCAGAAACGCGCAAATAATCCCGTTTTCGAGGCGCGCCTTTAAAGTGCCCGTCGACCCTAGAACACAGGAAGAGCGTTAGAAAGCAGCATCTGACATGTTGAGCGCATCACATCAACAGCTAAACACGTGCGGGGTTATTAGTCATTTCATATCAGATAAAGGTTTGTGCGACCCACATTGCGCAAGAATCGAAATGACTGGCCGACGAGTCCGCTGTCGCTGAAACTGGCTGAGAAGCGGCGTGGTTCCCGTTTGTTGTGTGTGTGTGTGTGTGTGTGTGTGTGTGTGTGTGTGTGTGTGTTTCGTCCAATCCTGGCGCTTCAGATCCGTTTCGTACACGAGATTGTCAGAAATAAATCGCTTGCGGTTAAATTCTGTTCCTCGTTTTCAACAAAACCTGGAAGTAATTTGAGCAGACTGCTGCGATTCCCCCTTGCGGTGGCGATCGGGGGGCTCGGGTGTCAGGACAAAAAAAAAACAACTGTTGATTTCCTCTAAAATGACACTGGGTAAAGTTTAGCGAAGGGCACGACAACACTCACCGACGCCATCGCCGGTGCGCATTACGGCGGCTCGCGCTCCGGTCCGTGTGCGTGTTTTCTCGCTCGGGTCTCCGGCGGAAACGCTTATCTGGGGGATTTTTGGGGAGAAATCTTCGCGTGAAGAACAAGACATCTGAGATCCGCTGAGATTCCCTGGTCACGCCTTCGTGGCTCCTGATTGGCTGAGACCGCACGACTTTAATCCAATGAACGCGACGCATCACATTGGAACCGTTCTTCAAAACCGGGGTCCAGTAAGAGAGATAGCCCCCACAAAACAAGTCAGTGCTTTAAAACTACCTATTTTTAAAAAGTGCTTTTAAAATCAGCAGAAAAAACAGCACATCTTATTGTTTTTGCTCTGTTTAAAAGCACTTTTGAAATACTGGTAAAACAATGACTATTGTGTAAGGGGCTTATAATTTAGTCCTTAACTGTACATTTTATACGTACGAAATTGTTTAATGTATGACAGATGTAGTACGCAACTCCTACACAAATATTTATATGTTGACACCTTTATATGAACACCTTTCATTACAATTATTAGATTCAATTAGGTGATGAATAAAGGATTGAACCACAGTCCATATATATATTTTTCCCTTTATATTATTTTCCTTTAAATATCCTTTATATATTTCACTCTTCACAGCTCTTACTTTCACGTTTTTTGACGCACTACAAACAATAAAAAGCAATATAATACACTGTTTCCCAATAGTTGTTTATGCATTATCGGATGTTATGGATATTTCTAAAGTGATTTTATAAAGTTTTTATAAAGTCCATAATTTAGTCCCACAGCAGCTTAGTGACTTGTCTGAAGTTACTCTCTGTTGAGACACTAGACAAGAGCCCTCCTCACTCTAAATCAGCATGATGCAGGTCACACTGATGCTGAGTGTTACTGTAGAAAGACAAGAGCACAGTGACTGCTCAAAGCCATAAACTAAAGTATTTATGGGGCTACAAGATGTGGAGATTGCAATAGAAAAGCCGGTTTAAGCCTGGGGCGAGACCCTCATTCTGGCTAGATTTCTGCACACATATGTATATAGTAACGCGTAGCCAGGCCACGGGACGTCTCGCAAAATAAAAAAGGCAGAGGATGGGAAGCTCACCAAAACCTTCAATGGGCAGTGTTCCCGTCCGTGCAAACCGGTGGAGGCCGTTACAAACCGTTTAAATAAAACAAAAGTAAACCAAAGATATAACCTAACGGCGTCGGAGCCACATGCTCGGCTTTTTGGGTTCTGTCTGGCGTGACGTCACCCTAGACGTCAGCACGTCACTACGGCTACATAGCACATTAACGTTCCGGCCGTTACAATATGTGTGTGTGTGTGTGTGTGTGTGTGCGTGTGTGTGTGTGTGTGTGTGTGTGTGTGTTTAACTTGTTTTTAATTTTAACAAATGGAAGTTTAACCATCAATCTTAACCTGTAGTCTTTTATTAACTTGACTATTTTCCGCCACCTTGTGGTGGGGGATAGAACTGACCACAGTTCAGTAGTACGTATGTTTTTATCGCATACTTATTATGCACAATGATGCTAAATATGTGTTGTGCGTTTAGCGTAGTTTAATAAAACATAAACAAATATGTAAAGTAACAGAAACAATTATGGAACAACAGAAAAAATAATATATATGAAACTATTATCATTGTATTATCCGTCACATGCAGAAGAACATCGGAAATGTAAACCAAACAAAATATTTAAAGAACAAAAAAAAAAACAGCTTCGACAAAGACGACACATTAAACGTTTGCATAATATTTACACACTAGCGCCCTTGGACAGTCTTCGTGAAGCTGACAACAACCTAAATGATTCTAGAACATCCAGTAACTAGATGATGAAATTCCAGGAGAAATTATCCAATGCTAATGCCTGCAAGAATTTCCCCCTGGGACAAGTGTATGAGTGCAAAAGTACAGCTACAGAAGAAAACTCGAGGTTTTTAAATACGGTACATATCATTGTACAATAACGTGTTTAATACCATAATTAAGACCTGGTTGTAAAAATATGAAATAATATGAAAAAATGATTCCTAAAACCGAATTTCCTAATACAATTCCAAATTAACAGTTACACCGTGTTAACACCAGAGGGCGCTGCTGGCTCCAGATTTGAGTCTCAGGGTAGGAACGGGAAGAAGTGCGTCACGCGTCAACGTCACAGGATTACGACCGTTAGTGTCTGAAAATTAAATGAGTGTCGTCGCACCTTAGCTACACTCTGTTTACATCCGAAACAGAGAACCGCGCTCATAGTGGGTATGTCTCAACACAGTGTAGTAAGGTATGAACACAGATTCCCATTCCATCTTTACGTTTCTTTACTTATTGGTTAGTTGAGCGATTTACCTGTATAGTTTAAGACTAACGAAATGTAGGTTTAAGAACCTATTTATTTTAAACAGGTCTTGCTGGCATTAACAAAGTGTGATCTGTGGAATGACGTCAAGATATTAGCCATCTTAATAACTATTAAAATGACCCTTTAAAATATTTTAAAAATTCGACTTTGAATCGACCAGCTTATACGGATTTCTAAAACATCTTTGTAATTATTGTGGCAATCTCTTACAAAACCAATTAAACATAACATTTGAATACTTTGAAGCGTCTCAAAATTATGCATAACTAAATAGCTATTCTCTTGGCATGGACAGTAAATAATCATGAATTAAATGAAATAGATTGTAATAAACATGTGCCCACGCGATGGTACATAAGCATGCGCATAATTATATTATTATATGCTTTAAAATTAATACGTACACACTTATTATAAACGTGTGCGTACGCGTATTGTAATTAATTATTTGCATTCTAAAATAATACATAGATAAATTGACACGTCTTTTTATATTTTAACTTGTGCATTTTCCCATGTGTTATTTAATATAAACTGGTCTGAGGAGAATCACACACACACATACACACATACATGACAGCCGCCGCGCTCCCTGTCCTCACGTCCTGTGCGTCCTTCGCGCGCATGACGTCACCGACGTCTCGAGCTGTTTGTTCTGGATTGTGAGAGAGAAAGAGCCCGCGCGCTCTCCCGGCGAATAAACCCAGGTAAATACGCGAGCCGTTATATTTCTGCACAGCCACGATGACTCCCGGTCGCCTCCCGTGCACGCGGCCTTGACTCGTGATACGGACAGACGTGTCGATCATCGCTAAAGTGATTGTCTGGCGAGCGCGATGAGAGCGGCCTGTGTCGCCGAGTGCTAACGCTAGTAGCTCGGGGAACAAACTCGGTGGCGCGAGCAGGTCAGTTGGAGTCGTACACACTGTTTGACTGGTTTGAACTGTGTTTTACAAGCCGAAAGGTCTGGGTATGTCCGCGCAGCGAGGCTATGTAGGACGAGCGGGGTTGTTTATTAGCATTAGGCCGTCTGCTGTTGCTAGATCTGCGTAGCTTGACGGCCAAATCTCGCGTTTGCCTGTGAGGGAATGCCTGGCGTTTTGACGTAGGGCGCTACGGGAATGCGCGTGCACTTACGCAGGCACAGATTAGCGAAGTGGAATGTTCGCGGTTTGTGATCGGTTCAAAAAGTCGCACATCTGCGGATGTTGTGCGTCGGGTGAGAATGTTTGTTTTTAAACGACACGCGCGCGCGAGCTCGTGCCTGTGTGCTGAGCGTTAGCATCGATAGCGGCGTGAAGCGCGCGCTCTGCCTCGTCTCTTCTGCGACGATCGCAGTGGTTTGACAGTGTTGTGTGCGGTTAGTAACGATTTACAGCGGTTAACTCCGGTTTTTGATGGGTGGTTAACCCGGCTGTTAAAGGGTTTGAGCGCCAGGGCTTGTCCGAGCTCCCCGCAGTCGCCATTTTGTGTCGCTCCTCGGCGTAGCGGAGAAACCGCGTCCTTACTCTTTAACCGAGGAGAGCGAGGAGAAAAGCTGGTGCGATGAGAAGTTTTGTCGCAGACACGAGTGTTTGGCGCGTTAACAGGCGCCGTGTGGAGTGGGTTGGTGTTGTCATGAACAGGCCTCGCGGCGTTTGGCTTGGCGCTCAGATTTCTGTCAGACTCGCTGGTGGTTGTGTCTCCGCCGCCGCGGTTGTAGTTCTCGCGTGTTGCACACAGCGTGGTGGCGGATTACTAGACCGTTATTCTCCGCACAATAACTAAAGGATATCTGTAAACCATGTCTGTAAACATTCGACACTGTCGTCCGTGTAGTAAACATTGAACCGCGTTTGACCGTTATTGAATCGTCTGCCCTGTTTACGTTCGACTGGATTTGAATGTAAACAATTGAACCACTTCCCCTTTGCCTTTTTTAAAACGATTGATACTTGGGACTTGGGTTGTAATGTTTTTGTAGATGACAATAAACAGTCCCAGAGGAGAAGTTTACAAGAACTAGAAGTGTCGCCTGTGCTAAAATCCCCATGTTTAAATGTGACTTTATAATCTAAATGGACAAGAGACCCAAGTGAAAGTGAAACTCCACACACGAAGGGTTTAACTAACAATTACTAGCCGTTTAAGAGAAGGGGAATGGCGAGGAAACATTTTTCTAAAGCCATAAAACGCAAACCCAAATGTTTGTGCCATCATCTGCTAGAATGGAGTGGAATGTTTGTTTTTTTTTTTAAATAGAAGATTAGTTTAAGTGTTTTAAACACACTAACGCTTGTATTTAGGTGATAGCGTAACAGTAGGGCTTGATGTGTGATTAACGGGCAACCTCTGTACTTTACTAGTCTCGTGTGGCTGTGTACATAGCCTTCAGGCTGAATAAAGTGCAGAAAGGGCAACGGTCAGGCCCAGGTGCTAGGACTGCACCGCAAGCATGTTAGAGGTGTGGGATCTAAGGTCTGTCTCCAGGCCGGTGGTTGCTGGATGGGCGAAATCTTGCCGAGTCTAAATAAGAGCTGTTGCCGGGTGGATCCCCTGTGTGTGGTGGTTTACCCTCCTCGAGGATTCGGTTGCCATAGCAACTCCATCGTTGGCCTCATTTAGGATGTGACCTCTCAGTGGTGGGAGCAAAAGTATATGAGTAGAGGACCTGAGCATGTCTAGCTCTGGATGTGGCTGGTGGTAATTGTACTGTTCCACCTATCAGGTTTGTGTGAAAGTTGAACTTGAAGGAATTAAAGATCGGTTTGGTGTTTCTCTCAGATTTGTAAGTTTAATCAAAACGTGGCGTCTTGTCAGAATCTGACGATTGAGCTGCAGCAGGTGACAAGCAGAAAACCAGTAAGCTGGAGCTGGCTGATGCTGGGTTGTGCCATCATTTCCTGTCTGACAAAAATAGACCCGGGAGAGGTGACGGTGGTGTGAATATAGCCACACATCAAAAGTTGTTTTTCCTACCCATCAACGGAACCACCCATGCAATCCAACACTGCTGATGTGAATAAGAACGGAACGTTTCATTGACTATTGGACTTTAAAGCGTAAACACGTACACAGATATTTATTTGATTTTCTTTTTTTTTTTTTTACTTTCCGAGTTTCCTACAATACATTATAAGATAAGAGAAGAGAGAATAGATTATCAACAATTTTTGAAAATGCATTGTAAAACAGTAACGCATGTTCAATGAATATTAGATGTATGAGATGAACTTTTATATTTTTAAAATTGTGAATAACCTTGCCTTGTTTTTATTGTTTAAACAATAACAACCACATATCCTTGAAAAATTCTGTTATTTTTTTTTATTAGCCTATGCAATTGCTGCACATTTTAGTGCATCAATATGCAGTACAAATCTGTGAAACATTGTTCATGCTCTTTCAATTTAACTAAACATGACACCTTTAAAAGTTTTTTTTGTGTGATTGAAAAATTGTGATTAATTCTATAGTTGTTTCCATCTGTGTCTAATTGTGTTCCAAAAATTGTGTTAAAAATAAGTGTGGACAGGGCTACCCAAAAACGTTTTCAGTTGTTTTATAGGAATTAAAAAACTGTTCAATATTGTGACAGTTGTGACCTAATGGGGTGTTTCGGCGCTTCAGCAATGCACTACTCTATATCACAACATTTAGTTTCACATTTTTGTGTAAAATTATGAAAAAAATGTTTGGAATGTCATTTAAATGGAATGTAATCAAATTAAATCCTAGAGCCAGAAATGTTATACTGCCCCCCCCCCAGCCATTTCAATTTTGAAACCACTGAAGTAGTGTATATTGTAGGACTGGCCAAATATAGGTAAAACATGTTCACAATGTTTTTGATTTGTTAATCACCTTAAATCTTTTATGACATGCTTCTAATGATAATAAAATAACATAAAACTAAGATTTGTAAACTTTCTTTTTTTATAAAACAACTTTGTTGATGTGTAATTGTAATATTTTGTATTTGCTGTAAACTGTTAAACTTTTTACAGCAAAAAAAGCTCTAAAAAATAAACAAAATAGCTCTAAAATTATAAGCTGACAGAAGTTCTGACTCTGAAGATTTGAAGATTTTGAAGACTCTGATTTTGAAGATTTGTAACAGTAGATGTGGGGAACTGAGTTCACTTTATTCACTGTAACTGCTACAAACGTCTTGTGTGGGATGTGGCTGAGTTTCCATGGAAACAGTGTAAACACTGGGACAAAATTTGTTCTTTTTTTCATTGATTTACGTGCATTTAGATGTTTACTGGTGTGTATATTTTATGGCAGAAAAATAATCACAACAATAACAGCAGAATTTCTTGAACCTATAATAATTCTCGTATTTAAGAACACAAGTAAAGTTAAGTTTAGTAAAGTTTAGTTAAGTTCACACAATCTACTTTAAATGGGCATTTTTATAAACTATATATTTTAACTTTTTTAAAGTTGCTTTCTGATCATGGGTTCAGTCTAAACACTGTAGGCGGTAGCTGTAGACTGTCCTGGCAGATAGATGGCGCTTTTTGGGGTGGAGGTGTGTGTGTGTGTGTGTGTGTTAAAATGCATCACTAATGTGGGCCTTTCTTCTTTTTCGCAGTGGTGTTGTGATCTTTCTTTCGGTGGGATCCTCTTAACCTGCATCTCCTGCTGGTGACGGTCCTCTCATCCGTGTGAACGCAGCTCTTCTGCCAAGTGCTTCTGGAGAGAAGATGCCTGCTCTCAGATAAGAGATTCTTCACACACCAAAATGTGAGTCATTAACCCCACGGCACTTTCCATTTTCCCATCGTCCCAGCTGCATAAAAGTGCAATGATTGATTTCTATCCGCTAGATGCATTATTAGCTGATCCTAGGAAGAGTTTAGTCAAGATGTTTAATGACAGTGGCTCACAGCATTACACTGATTGCTGCAATAATGCCGTCTCGGTGTCTGTGTGTGTAAACTCTGCTATAGTTTAATGTTAATATTCTTACGCACGGCGGGATTCAACGCCTTCAGAGTCGCTGCTGCAAATCACACTTACTCACCAACGCATGGGACAGAACATGGACTTTAAACCGCCTCAGGTCATGGAGTTTATTGCAGGCCAAAGGAACAACATGGCGGCTTTGCTGTTTTTTTTCTGGTGTGAACAAATAGTTGAAATGGACCAGGCTTATCCAGTTTTATCTTAAACTCCCTGTACTATGTTCAAGTTAAACTATAAATATAATCTGAGCCAAAAACATGGCCGTCTATCTTTCTCCTTTGTACTACCGCTTTTTTCTTTTCTGTGCTATAGGTCATTAAGTTATCTGCCTCGTTTTGAAGGTCCGTTTGCTTTTTCAAGCCTGTTTATAATGACACGTGGAACCATTTAAATATTAATTAGATAAATTATCACATATCATACTTCTCGCCAAACATTGCTATTACCAGAAGCTGTTATTTCCTAGATGACGGTCACAGAAAAGCATCAGCTAATATTTGGGATCATTCTTTCTGCATTGGGCTCAAGACAGGAGATTATCTCTCTGTGGACCATTAAGCTTTTGGTTTATCAGCCGCGGGTTTAAAATCATGTAGGGTTTTCTAACACCACTACTTTGAGTTGATATACGCAAAGCTGCTTTCTAGGAAGAGTGATTTGCTGGTGGAAATGACTTTTTCCCCTTTGAGGTTGTGAGCGCTTTGCTCACCGCTGCACTTTTAGAGGTGATGGCTATCCTCCAGACGGCGTGTCGGCTGATTGACGGGAGGACAGAGAGAGGTCAGAGCCCTTCTCGCGTGCCAGCGTGTGGCTAGCGTGTCACACGGGGGCACACGGCAGATGGGAGGTGCTCTGTGCCACCGGAGACTTGCCTTCCGAGCAGATGGAGAGAGGAGAGCCTTGTTTTTCAGGACGCTCTTCACTTCAATGGCCTACATGAAAGCCTCATTGTGGGGGTTTTCGGACTCTTTTTCTTCACGCGCTCCATCTCACCTGCTCTACCCTCTCTGTCCCTCATCTGTGCACATGCTCGGGCAGAGGAGATTAGTTCTCGCTGGCTCCAGCTCCTCAAACATTGGGATGATTAATGGGCTTGTTGGTCTGGAGGCGCTTGCTATCACCACCGCCTCGGCATCCTCCATCCCCCACCGGCGCTTGCTCAATCCGGCTAGGTTGGAATATAGAAGCAGGGACACACGCAGGGTCATCCCAGCCTCTCTGGCCCGGGCAGCTGCTGTATTGTCTGGGTGGTGCTGGGAAGGCACGTGCTCTGCTGCAGTGGGCTTCCAGGCTGAATGTGGAATTGGAGGGTTTCCCTGCTACCCCCCTCCCCCCTCTCGGTCTAATACCCTGCCTGAAGACACGCACATCTTACTTTCACACTTCTCAAACGCTGCTGGGTTGTAAAAGTGTGCAGATGGTCGGGGATGGAGGTTTACCTGGAATGTAAGGGTTGGGGTCAGATGATGGGGGCTTAGGAAAGCCGCTGCTGTTTTGGGATGAATTAGGTGGAGCGTATTTGGTTGGGGTCAGTGTTGTAAATGGTAATAGATTTTTTTTAATTGAGGCTGGATTAAGAGGCTGGATTAAAAAATGTGTTCACTTCTGTGGGAGTTATTTAGAAAGGTTTTACAGGTTTTCTGAGCCATTTAGAAGATGATTAATCTAAATACATTAATTGGATCATGATTAATGTCTAACTGTATAAACGATTCCCACACGTCTGAGCTGACACTTGTTGTATAATTATCGACATGAGCACACATGCAAGTAAATGTAATTTTGTTGTTTTTTTTTTTTTCAATTCTAGTTTTTCGTTTGTATTTTTCTGAATTCATAAAAAAAATAAACAAGTTATTAATCTTTATTAAACTTTATTCATCTCCCATGGGAAATCCGGGGATTAACCATACTTTCAGGTTATACTGTTGTAGAATGCTTATCCTAATTGTTTCTATATTATTTAAAATTATTATTTAAAATTATTTAAAATTAAAAAAATTATTATTATTATTATTATTATAGCATAGTCTTATTGTGGTATATGTTGCTTACGGTGTTACATATTTAATGTAATTTAATTTGGTTGTGCTTTCATACCCTTTCTGAATTCTACATTTATTTTTTTTTGTCTAAGCCCTTCAACTCAAACTTAGCGTTGGTCAGTCAGACAGAGAATCCAGCGGTGAACTTTTAGCGTACAGCGAGTATAAAAACAAACTTTATCGACCAGGACTTTCAACTGAAGAGTCGTTGCTACTAAAAAAAATCAAAATTTTCTGCCAATTTCACAGGAAATCACACTTGGGCTCAAAGCTCATGTTGTGTAATCTATGCCAAGTCTGTATTTGCAGTTTGACGACAGTTTCCTATTTTCTATACATATCAAAGCATTTTCAGGTAATAGTTTCGTCACTTAGTAAAATTAAAGTCCAGTATGAGTTCTCATGACTGCACAAGTTATATACAGGTTAAATACAACAATGCGTATTTATAAACCAGTTAAATACAGCAATAATTATATTGCAATATAATTAAATGTGTGTGCCCTTTGAAAAAATGGTTTATAAATTATGTAGTATCAGATATTTGATGTGGCGCCTTTTTTTTTTTGGATTTGACACACAGACACACATCACTTCAGATAATTGTCGCTCTTTCTCTGTGATATGTGATAATGCTAATCTTTTCATGGAAATGCTGTTAGTTTTAGATTGTGTTTGCTGCAGGTGTCTCTGAGTCAGAAGATTATGAATTGACTTTGGTTGAATGAAGAGCCTGCAAGGCAAATCTGACTCAAACATAAGTAATGTTCTGGCATAGTTTGGGTTTTTTTTTTCACAGATCGGATCAACTCAATGGTGTTTTCAAAAAAAGCAAAAGTGTTTAAACCAAGGTGGAAAATGTGTGACAGTTTGCTGTGTTTGTGGTGATTTCCCACAATGCTGTTCTGATACCGTCCTGTGTGACCAGTGGGAAGCTGGGTGGTCCTGAACTGTAAGGCACACCAGGTTACCGTGCCACTGAGGGATGGGAAATAAACTAAGTTGGTCTTGAGGAGCCATGATGACGGTGATGGTAATGATCATTAGGTGTGTGTTTGGACAGATGGTGGTTAAATGCCATCAGCCAATGGCTTCTAGGAGGAGAACTTCAGGGGAGAACGAGGGGGTCATCACAGTCTCGTAAATACCAAATTTGACAGGTTTATATAGAAATTATGACTTAAAATGTCACCTGAATCATGAAGTGGAAGGATTTTTTTATTTGAGTAATTACTACTTTTTTTCCATCGGTTTAATGAATGTTCAAGCCAATTTCAAGTTGACCACAGTTGTTTCACAAAAGTTACCTAATTGTGGTTTGCACCTAGACCTTGAGGACAAATAAAACAAGTCGATTATCCCCTCCACGTCTTGGCTATGTTCTCTCAGTCAAGTTATATGTCAGAACTCTACGTCAGTAACCACGGATCAATGTTCTCAGAAGAGGCTGCTAGAGCCTACATCCTCTCACGCTGAGCCCCCGCTGACCAGGGGCCGTTTACGTCAACCTTTCATGTGCTTTATGGAGGTGTATCCCCGGTGTTGTCCTCTAAGTCACCCTCCTGAGGGTCTACTCGCCCACTCCTTCTTTATTCCCCGGTAACCATTTGTTTTAAACACCGGCTTGAACGTCCAGTTTTGGTCACTTCCTGCCTGGCTGGACGGTCTCACTCTGGCCTTTTTTTTCTACCTTTTCTTTTTCCAGTCTAGACTCATGAATGCGCACGTCTAAAGAAGCAGCAGATATGGCGGCCTGTAGAGTAGTGGGGGAGGCAAGCAGGAGATCGGTCTGAAAAGAATGAGTGGGGGAGGGTGAAACGGAGGGAGCAGGGGGTGGGGAGCTGAAGGTGTGTGGAGTGAGAGAGAGGTGGAGAGGGAGGAGACAACACCAGCTATTGATGGGAAAAGCAAGGGGTGGGGCTAGAGAGCGAGCAAAGAGAGCGGAGGGAGGGGTGTGTGGGTAGAGCCTCTTCTCAATGAGGAAGCGCCAGAGCCATTTTCACTCTTGAGTAAGAGCACGCTGCTCTCGGCAAGCCGAAGAAACAAAGTGCGCATTCTGGATTTCACGCAGCCGCCATCGCTCGGCCTTTCTTCCCTCCGCTCTCGTAACGGCCCACCAGAGGCTGGGGTTCTTTTTTTTTGAAGGAGTCCTCGGGTGGACACACAATGGGGCAAAGTGCCTGTGGCAACTGGGCCGTTGTGCTGCCGAGGGGGGGAGGGGGACGCGAGCCGACCGGCACACAGAGCTAACAGATCCTGCCGGCCTCGGGCCTCTGCGCCGCTCGCCTGATCTCGGGACACACTCCTCTTTCAGACTTCACAGAAAGAAAAAACCTCCTTTTCTCGGGAACATGGTGGACTAACTATGGATTAACATGTATTTGGCTCAGTGGATTTTGGGATACGGACGTCAGAACTGGAGGTTTCACCGAGAGAAGTCGTTGTGTTTTGGAGCGGCGTGACCAACTTTTCTTCCCGTTCTGTAGTTTTTACGCCTGTGCTGAGAAGTAGTCATAAATGGATTACAAAATGCACTCCAAGTCTAATGATTTGCTGGATTTTCAGACACTGGATGCCCTTTTGGAGAAATATGCACATTGCTCCGTCCCGGTTAAAAGGTAAAACTGATAAGCTTTTGGTAAAGTTGCTTTTCTGAACCTTACGTAACTAGTCACATGGGTTGTGTTCTTGGTGGGTTTTGGTAGGTGGTCGTTTTCACCCGGTTTAATAGTCTTTAAGATATGAGAAGGTTTCAGCTCTGTATTTTCGGAGGCCAGTCGTCTTGTGTTGTCAGTTTATTAGGTCAGTCTCGTTTTTCTCCACCGGGTTGGTTCTCCCAAAACGACCTCAAAATAGTGTTTTTAAAAATGGCATTGTTGAAGAAAGCTAAAAGCCCTGAGAAGGCAGCCTCCTGGTGGGAGAGAGGGGGTGTGTGAGCTCCGAGAGAGGGGGTGGGCTTCTTCAGCGGAAGAGGGGGGTGGTGTGTGTGTGTTGTAGCTGAAATTTCTTTAAATTCACTTCATATAGTTTTAATGTAAGCCTAGTCATGTCAGACATCCAGTGTGTTTAATGGTCAGTCCACTACACATTAGGTCCACATTTTACTCCTCGTCCGTTACTGGATGTTTTAATTGCGATGAGTTGGTTGTCTTTTTTATTGTTTTGTTGACATAGACAGAACGTGTAACTCGAATTCGAGCTCATTTCAAGACCACCATGTGACTAAAGCAGTAATGTGACTTCTAAAGTTGACGCTGCTCTTCACAAAGTATGAATTGTACTGTTGTGGAGGGAGAAACCAAGCAAGAAGTTGCGAGCGGCCTGTTTTCGTCTGGACCCGCAGATCTGGATCTTTCCAGCTTTGAGAGGAAAGCGAGGCCCGACGTCACGGACACCGTATAGCTTGGCGGCATCACACTGAAGTCTTTTAGGCATGTGGAACAGTTGCAGTCAGAGAGCTGCTGCAGTGGAAAAAAAGTTCTTCAGTCACATTGCACACATGCCTAGCGTGTGCTGCGCCGCCACTTCCCTCCTGGCTCCGTTCTCCAATGGACTTTTGTTACTCCTTGTTCCAGTCACTTTAGGTCAGTGATTTAGGTAACGAGGAAAGTTCTGGAGATTGTTCAATGGCACTTGGGCTCTGCTTGTTGGAACGGTTTGGTTGGACCCAAGCTCTCGTGAAGTCCGAGATGTAGACAGGAACCGTTCCCAAGAGTGCTGGTGAGACAGGAGTGTGAAAGAGGAGAGGGGAGATGGATGAGGGAGGTAGGACTCCTGGCCTGAGCAACTGACCCAGTACAGTTTCATTTATTATTTATGCATATGCTTTCAGGCATATAAACCGGCGTCCCGGGTTCTGTAGCCAGATCTCCGCTGGGAGGCTGGGGCTTTCAGTTTCCTGAGAAAATGAATAAGTATAAAAGATTAATTGTTTACTTTCGTCACTGATGCGGCCATTTTGTCGGCACCCTCCTTGTGTCACGGTTGGGCTTGGCCTGCCTGTAGAACCAGATTTCCTGGTATTTGCTCGGGTTCATGGTAACTGGAGCTACTTCCTGCCTCATGCATTCCATAGTGGTTTAGAGTGATCTATGTCTGGTTCAGAGGTCACGTCTTATTCTTGAGGATTTAGGGTATGAGAAAGTGTAGGGACAGGACGTTTATAACGCTGGCTGGGCTGAGGCGGTCCGGCAGTGGCTTGACCCTTGTTGCCAAGTTGTGACCACGCTGAGTTTTCCCAATCTGGGTGTACAACCATGGTACAACTCATGATAGAAGATCACTACAGGCACTGATAGGGATGTGAGTGTTGGTGTCAAGCCCAATACCAAGATTATGCCTTTTTTTATAAGCAATACAAAACCACTTTTAAAATGATGCCCTACCGAGTCACGGAATACTTAATGACATCAACTCCAAAGCAAAACTGATATGCAACACAATGACCTGGATGAAATGTTGAACATTGAAGAGCTGACTGTAGTGTTCTTTAATTTGTAACGTACAAGTTCAAATTAAGTAGAGATTCGAGCCTCCAACTACTGTTTACTCTGCCCATGGGAAACGTAAGCCACTGAACACTGTCAGATGTTTGCTTTTGTAACTTTTTTAGTGTCTTAAAATTATCTATTTTTTCCATTGTGTACTAATAAAACACAAACTCAAATAATTTGCACTCTAAAAGCTAAAAATTTGGCCTAAACACTTCCAGTTGAACTTCCAGTTCAAATCCCGCTCCAGTGAGGTTCACAGGATGCCCACTGCTCCGGGTTTGTATGTTCACGTCACTATGTGTGTGTGTGTGTGTGTGTGTAGCCTCCATGGATGATTAAATTCATTAAGGTCCGTATTTGCTAAATTTATAAACTCACTCCCTTTACCTTACACACTATCTGGAGGGCTAGACTGGAATGTGATTTTGAATGTTTTTCCAAAGTCGGGTCTCCACAGTAGTGACATGTCGCTTCACTAGTTGTTCAGTCACATTTCATCTTCCTAACAGTCTGTTTAACCAGTCTGTTAATTATTTTTTAGTTCATTTGTTAACGTATGTCATTTAGCACCATTACTATCCCAATTTAATTTCAACAAACTGTAGTTTTTAAAAGCAAAAAAAAGAACCAATAGTGCATTGTATATTAGAATGTTGTTTTTTTTTTTTTTTTTCATATATTGTCATTATTTTACTTTGTTAGTATAATTTTAATTTCTTACTTGGATGAATAAAGTTTTTTTCTCGCTCTCTTTCTGTCCCTGATAAATTGTTGAATTCTGCCATTTTGTAAATTTTTTTTTTCAAAGGATTAAAAACTATGATAATGGAAAACTGCATGAGTCTAGTTTCCATGCCGTTACTCTTTATTGTCCAGTTTTAGGGGAACATGTAGGCGTAATCTGATGTTTGAGTCACTCTTGTGGGTTATTCAGATGTGTGTGAACATTTTCCTTTACTCGCACTAAAGCGCTGGAACTTTACTTTGTGAAATACTTTGATTCTGAGCGGCACCACAGGAACCAACAGCGTCTTGGGAACCGTCTGATGCTTGAATTTGCCGTTCTTTCTTGAATTGCTTTTTTATTGTGAGAGTCAGGCTCCGTTTTAAATAATGACGTTCTTCTCTCACGGGGTCAGGCGTTGACACCACGGATTAGTCGGCATTGTGATTCATCTACAGATGTCTGTAGAAGGCCGGAGTGTAAGGTGGTTTCGAATGATCTGTGAAGAACATCTGCACAGAAACAGCTGTCAACCTCTGGATTTTTCTTTGGGTTGAGCTTGCACACTGTGTGCTGCTCTTTTCTTTTCTGAATCTTTTTTTTTTATTTATTCAAATTGTTGTCAGTCTGCCAGTCTCTAGCTTTTCCCATCAGATACTAACCTCTCCAAGGTTTACTCATACTTTTGAGTAATTATTTTAAATCTTTAAATAAACGTCTTTAAGTGACATGCCAATTAACGTTTTGAGTTTTTTGCCAGTTAATTAGTAATGAGACTACACACACACACAGATCCTTAATGCACTAGGGGAAAATGACATGAATAGGAAAGTTCAAAATTGGTTCAAGTAATATTTTACGCAAAATATTTGACGACAGAACCATTGCGTGACATAAATTAGATTTACTTTTAGTTTGGTTTTAAATAAAAAGTTATCTGTATATTGGTGTCTGATCGAGTCTTGGTGTGCGTGCTTTCGCTGGTAGTGTTGAATTCAGCTCGACTGTAACCTTTTGAAGCTTTTTCACACACCAGAGGAAACGTCATCTCAACGTTCAGTTCCTCCTAAGCCCCATACAGCGATCAAGAAAAGTCTTTCATGAGTGTGTCATTGTCTTCATTACACTCATTTTGCACGTAAACTTCATGTGAATTGAATTGGAATTGAATTGAAAAAGCCTTTATTAGTCCCACAGTGGGGACATTTCACACATCATCGCTGGAACTCTCCATGTCAGTAACTGTTAACATGCATTTTTCTCTTTTGAAACACTTTTCAATAAGACACCAAGAGCTCACAAACACCGGGTCAGTATTGATCCTAATATATGCTTGGACAGTCTGTTCCTGCTTGGCTTTCACCCCGTTTCCTTAAAGCGAAACCTGCTTAAAGTGAAACCAAGACGTTTTTTTGTGCTGTTGGTGAAACGATCAGTTGTTAGGTGAAAGCTCTAGTGAGCAGGTTGAAGTGAACTCTGCCCTCACCAGAAGATCAGCCGCTGAGAGGTTTATGAAGCCCACCGCTTGTTATGGAAAATGATCCCGACTGTGTTTAAAAGAAGTATTCAGCTGTTGATCCTCATAAGCACATCGTGTACCGCTATTGAACCACACTGATTTGGCGGTTAGGCGTCATCTGCATGTGTGTGCACGCTGGTCCAGCTGGAACGCACTCCTCCTGAAGTCTCTCAGATACCTGCTTCTGCGCCGCGGTGTATTTATAAACTAGCAGGCTTGTGCAGTCTGTCTGCTTTTTTTTTCTTTTCCTCTGCAAGTCACTGAAGACTTTTGATGCGTGATATCTCAGACACGTTTTGGACAATAAATGCAGAGCACCAAGTTTGATGTGGTCCCTAGTGGCCATATTCACACTCACTTTACTTTACTTTACATTCGACATGTGTTATCTCAGACAAGCGGTGTATGTTGAGGCTTTAGGCTGGACGATTCGGCCATATATCACAATCTTGATTAATTTAATATTTTAACACTATTACAATTAATGATTATTTTATTGATTTATTTTTTCCCTCAGTTCTAAAAATAATATAAATTAAAATGAAATGACTTGTATATGTCTAAATCAATTATTATTTTCAATATTTTCTTATTTAAAGTAGAAAAAAGAGCCATTCTCTTCTAAATACAATAGGTAACAATGTTTCCTTGATGCTCTGAGGAGTTACAAATTTGTTGTGTTACTTTTAGGCATCAAAACTGTTTTTGACTGAAATTGTTGTCTAAACTTCATTTTGTTCTATTTTTGTCCTTCCTGAAGCCCAAATTTGTCCCGCATTTGGAGACTGCATTGTTTTTATGTATAGACTGCTTTTGTTGCTCAGTGTCTAAGCTCTCCATGCTCGACGTGTCGGCAAAGTAACGTCACGCAACTCCACGCAGAGTAGTATATTTTCAAGAGGAAGTACGTGGAATAATTGTCTTAGACAGATCTGATCGATTATATGTTCTGAATGTCAATATCAATTTAATTTTCGATTAATTGCCCAGCCCTAATTTTTAGTTTTTATGTGTTTACGAAGGAAATTTATTTGTTTTGGAGCAAATAAAAATGGTGCGCACAGATCTTCTAAAGTGAAAATAAATGACCGCAAGAAGAGTTTGATGGAAAACGTAATGGTATGACACTTTAAGTTCGCTACCCTCTGTACAATTTTCTACAGAGTAGCAGAGATGATGCTAATGTTAACACATAACAATCCCATACAGTTGTCAATCGATTCATGTTTGAAATGCTGTTTAGAACACAAGAGTGCTGTAGTAACTGGAATTGCATCAGCCAAAAGGTAACGGACTACATTGCAACACATGCTAAGCTAGAAAAACTCATTTTGTCAGAAGCTTATCAGACCTGTTACAAATGTGAGTAGGTACATAGTCATGGACCTCAAGTTTTAAGTAGTTTATGGCCAACTATTTTTTTGGAACCCCAACTAATTTGCATCCACCATTTATAATTTTGTGATCTCATTGTTCATCTCTGTCCGTGGTCATCTGCATTACACTTCTCAGAGTTCCACATGCTCAGACATGATGTACTTTACATGCATAAAAAATTATTGATTGTAAGTGTAACGTTTTGAGACCTTTTAACACAAATTCAGTTCTTATATTGATTGATACATCAGAATTGTGCATTTTTGTGACCCGCCAAACATCCTCAATCTACACCGGATTCCAGAATTGAACGTATTGTTGTACTGATGCGATTTTGAAAAGTTAGTGTGACCTAAATGTTAGCGCTGGAGATACTTCCGAGTGAGCGTTTACTGGTAACACAGATTTACATTCTTTCCTGAACAGTCACGCCAGCACATCCTCCGTGGAGTCTGGCCCTCTGGGTTTAAGAAGTGGTAGTCATGTGACCAGCGGGTGAGTCACCAGAAAAGGCTTTTAGTCAGACACAAGCAACCGTTTGTGTGAACTGATGCCATTTAGTTCTAGGTGAAGAAGTCCCATTACTAATCAACCGCATTCCCAGAGTCTTTTATACGTAACTTGTGGTTTTTAGGCCCAAGCTTTGGCCTGAATATTGTTCTCGCTCTCGTTTTGGACCAACTTTGGACTTTTTGAGCTGGATGGACACAAACCAGACTTCCTGTGACCTGAAAACTCCACTTGCTTCATTTTTCAGAATGATTTGGGTTTCTGAAACAGATGTTTTAATGTTGCGCAACATTGGATTTCTTCCTTGAGAACGTCTGTGCTCGATGCTTTTTTGGATTTAATCCAGCTCATGTTTGGAAAGTTTGGACATGAAACTAGGGTGCATCAGCTCAAATCAGTTACAATTTTATCTTTACGCTTGGTATTGGGATGTTTCTGTAGCTTATTTGATATGTGCCACAGAGTGAGACAAATGAAAGTTACATGATTCAGACACAGTGACTGTTGACGATGTGATGAAGGGTTATTTTTCGGTGGTTTGGTTTTTAAACGAACAGCGATTTAAATTTCTCATAATCCTGACAAAAACTACTGAATCAGTCACTTGTTTTAAGTGGTTTAGAGTAAATTATTTTATGTGTAACACACCACATTATTAAGACCACCACACTATAGAATTCTGAGCATTTTTGTGTTTTAAAGCCAATTCCATGTGTGACGTTGCATTAGTCATTTAAAAACAATTTTGTGAGGGAAGATTTCTTTCTGATGATAAGCTCAACAACGTGTTGTGGAAGACAACAGCGATGCCATTTCCTGTTTAGGTTGTGGTGTCTCCGCTTCGGAAATCAAGAGCTTGCGTTCAATGACACGGGTTCACTTTCTTTTGTCTTTTTTTGGCCTGCTGTAGTTAAAAACTCTTATTTTCTTACATTTAAAGTTTGCAACGACTTGAGTGCTTTAAATATTTTTGCAGCGCTTAAATCTGAAAATAATGTTGT
This sequence comes from Paedocypris sp. Pulau Singkep, assembly GCA_017309775.1. Lineage (NCBI taxonomy): Eukaryota > Metazoa > Chordata > Actinopteri > Cypriniformes > Paedocypris > Paedocypris sp. Pulau Singkep. Next base: position 988,251 of record MU204432.1, read on the forward strand.
CTCTTTGTGGTTCTGTGTGCGCTTGCCTATGATTCAGCCAGAAATGGAAACCACAGCACAGAAACATCTTCAGCAGAACTTCTAAATTACTCTGACTCGAAGGGAAACATCCTGTGTCGGGCCAAACCTTCAAGAAGTTCACACACACAACCAGCTCAATCCCCATTTCCTCTACTTATGCGCCCAGTGCTGCATTATTCATGTCAAAACGGTCCGACCGTAGAGATTAAATATAAGGCTGTGGAGGTGAAAGGAGATTTCATTAGCAGGAAGTGAAGGTGTGAGGATTGCAATGGGACCCGGGAGGCTGCGATTACTAGAAAGGTGATGGCATTTTGGCTCTGCTCGGGTTCAAATTACCAGACTGACCTTTTGATGTGGTTCAGTAGTCGACTGTCCGTGGAACTGGATCTTGAAAAACCAAGTGCGTCTGCTTTTCTAGTTTAGTCTGCTGCTGTTCGTGGCTTGTTAATTCACGTCGGGGCTTCATTTAGAGGTCATTAGCTGCGTTTCCACTACTATCAAGCCAGAAGTGAGGGAGTTAAGGACGTTTGTGTCTCCGTTGGCTCTTTCTGGGTTGTGTCTGGTCTTTCTGAAGGACAAAATCAGGGTTTTGGTCTGGTACTCAAGGATTGAAAAAGTTGAAAGGTGGAGATTTTCTGTGAGTGAATTGTCTTGAGTCAGAGATTGTTTCTGTCACTGGAGATTGAAGTTAAGTGTTTGCATCTTAAAGTCTTCTTGAATTTTCTACTAGTAAAGTGGTAAAAAGCTGAAGTAAAAGGCTAAAGTAAAAAAATTCAATAGTATTTTCACTGTATTATAGTTTTAAAAATGTGACTGAATTCTAACGTGTTCTATTAATAAATGTTTATTGCCTTATCTGAAAAGCTTTTTTTTTTTCACAAGACACACAGTCCATTTGAAAACCTTTTTTAGGTTAAGTGCTTCTTTTATAGTTAATATATCTCAGAAGCTGCCATGAATTATAATATGCAGATTGTGCAAGTTTGGGAAAATTAAAAATCAAAATTAAACTAAAAGTCAAATGGTATTATAGACTAGGTTTTCAGTTGCACATTCTTAATCTTTTATGGGCCCAAATACTGCGAGAGCTGTCAAAACGGATGGTCAAACTAAATCTGGTCAATCTGGTTTTATACATTTGACAGTTTCAAACTTTTAGCGGTTACACATTTTTCTTTGCTTCACTGCGATTACAATGTTTCTTTCGTATTATTAGTCCGTAACATTGATATTGATGTAATGCGTGTTTAGCACATGCACGTGGTAAGTAATTCGTCTTGCAAAAATACTTTTTGTCTTACTTCATAGACATACCGACCGGACTGTTGAAACGCAGCCGGGTGTGGACGACAGCTTCGTCTCTGATGATTTAAGTCATTGAGTCGCTCAAGTGCATTCGTGATTATTCCGAGTCTCCGTCAGCTCTTCTTAACAGGCTCAATTAACTGATCACCTTACGGGCAAACTATCGCTCTTTACCCAGGCCATAATCAACACATTACCAGTCTGTGACCTTCTCTACCTTGGCTTTGCTCTTGAGTAATGGTTCACCATCCATCATAGGAACTCTGCTACTTGACACCAGTTATGTCCGAATTACATAAGTGATTGCGTGGGGTTTTTTCATCTAACTTTTTTCTTGGGATATCCTGTCATTTTTTTTCTTGTCTTTACTTGAATATAAAGCAATTGTGTTGTGGTTTTTGTTCCTCTTAGCAAAATACTTTAAATATGGTAATGAAGTGTTGTTTCTTTCCTTTTTTTTTTTTTTTTAATAAGCACAGTTAACTAAACTACTTGTGTGTTTTTTAAAATAATGACTAAAATTTAGTAATGTGTAAAAAACATTTTTTTTCGGAACTATTTGGGGGACTTATTTTACGCATATAATGCATGTTTTTGCCAACAAAACCGATATTCTTCATTGTATGTATTTATGCATGTATGTATTAAGTACATTATTTTTTTAATCCTTCTAAGTGATGATTTTCGTGACAATCAGGCAAAACATTTGTTCAATCCAAGCTCATTGATTATTTGAGTTGTGTAGAATGTCATGTGGTGCGCGCTGATTGGTTGTTTGATCTGTCAGTCTAAAGGCCCTATAGCATTAATACTATTTGCGTTTAAGTCCTGCCTTAACCTTTATTACTTCCTGAGTGTTACTACTTGAGTCACAGCGCTGCCGTGCAGTACAAGGGAGTTTATCTAGTGTAATGTGTGGCTAGTGACTAATAATCAGTAGTTTATCATTTTTGTTAGTCAGTGACTTTTTTTTGTTTGTACAAACTGATATTCTTATGCAAACTTGGAACATTTTCGAAACCTGTTAAGGATGTTGGACTGACTTGAGTTGTAATTGCTAGCATGGTTTAAACTCACATCACAGAGAGTGATGACTTCTGGTGTAATATGCCATATAATTGAGCTGCTAAAGGCTTGTACTGTTGCTTATGAGCTTGGTTAATAAGTAAATAAATAAATAAAAACTTCTTCAAAAATAACTTGATGCACAACCTTTCAAGGTTTAAAGCCTGTATTTATTCTGTTGACACTTCAATAGTTGTCTATCGCAGCAATGGAGCTTCTGACTGCAGGTATTTTTCGGCAAATTCTAGCAATATTTGTAGCATCATAGTTTTTGTTTTCTGTATAACTTTAAAGCTCGTTTACAATGGACTCCAGCATTTTCGTCCTGATAAGTTTCATGTTTTTGCCATCATTTACACTTTCAATTGACAGCAGAGACGAGACCGTGTTCATTGCACTGTTCACAAACCTTTGAAATCTTTTTTTTTAAATTACATGTTTTTTGTTCACATTTTGAGTTTTGATCCAAATAAGAAAACAATTTTAAGCCTATGGAAAATAATTTTTTTTTATTTTTGGATTTGGTCCGAGTATATAGTAGAGCTGCACAATTAATCGTTCATCTCGACCCCCCCCCCCCCCCCCCCCCCCC
>MU204432.1:991336-1046512 GCA_017309775.1 Paedocypris sp. Pulau Singkep
TTTTTTTTTTTTTTTTTTTTTTTTTTTTTTTTTTTTTTTTTTTTTTTTTTTTTTTTTTTTTTTTTAGAAAAACGAGTAAAAAAAAATTACATGTTTTTTGTTCACATTTTGAGTTTTGATCCATATAAGAAAACAATTTTAAGCCTATGGAAAATAATGTTTTTTTATTTTTGGATTTGGTCCGAGTATATAGTAGAGCTGCACAATTATTTGTTTATCTCGACCCCCCCCCCCCCTCGCGATCTTAATCCAGCATTTTTACGATTCTGCCAAACTCTCAGAACTCTGTCCAAACTCTCGCGCGTATCTGGTTGGTACTCTGCTGTGCATTATCATTTAAATATTATAAAGGAAAGGATATCTTGCATTACTTTTGTCGTTTTTTTGGGTCGCCCCCTAAATGAATGGAGGGGGAGACGCTGCACTGTCTTGAAGTGACAAGCCATGTGTTATTTCAGACAGCAGACACGTGCTGTTATTACCTGCGCCAGTCGAATTTAAACAAACAGAAAATAAATGGGGTGAATGAGCAAGGTAACACAACAGACATTTTTGTACCTGAAAAAGAATTTTATTCTGAAGTGTGTGTTTTTACTGCGGTTAAACCAGAAGACGACACACAGCAAAACATACAGCAACATGTTCAGGACAAAAGTATTAGCCCCTCTACAAAACAATTATTGTTTGATAAGTACAGTATTTCAAAAGTGCTATTAAACAGAACTAATACTTTTGTCCTCCACTTTACATCATACTGTACCTTGGTATCTTTATTTTTATAACTACTATTCGTTCATATGTAATATTTACTTTACCGTACAGTCATTTGGCAGACACTTTTATCCAAAGCGACTTAATATTTCCGATTAGAAGTATTTCAGCCAATATTCAGAATCGCTCAATAGCGTATGAATTGCGATTCTATTTGGCCATGGATTTTTATGTACTAATCAAATCAGGACTCTAGATCATTTTGCGTACTCGTAGACTGTGTTTGAGGTACTTCCGGTGGTCTGGTGTTGGTTACATGGTGGAGAAAGTGGAGAAGATGTTTTTTTTTTTTTTTTTAATTACATGAAGACAACAAAGCTGAGCGTTTAAATGCATGTTTGATGTGGGTGCCTGCGACATAATTCACATGGTTTCAGTTTTGTTCATAAATGTCCAGGTGACGAGACACCTTGAAGCTTCTCTTAGGGTTTTTTTTTTCTCGTTTACAAAAGAGACCACGATGAACCAACAGTGATGGAGTCTAACAACTGTGCTTGGTGTGTTAACAGAGAACCCAGCGAGGAGTGTAATGGAATCGGCGACGCTCACCCTGTGGAGCCCGCGCCTGGCTCGAGACTGAACGACTGGTGTTCTGCCGCACCCCACCTGGTCCCCCTGCCCGCGCTCCACCCCGCCACCATGGGGGACGGCCTGGACGCAGTGCAGATGTCAGGGAGCAGCAGCAACCAGGGGCAGCCCATGCCCCAGGCCACTGCCAGCAACCCACCGCCCCCAGAAACCACCAATTCTTCTCGGCCGAAGCGCAAGACCAATCAGTTGCAGTATTTGCAAAAGACTGTGGTGAAGTCCCTTTGGAAACACCATTTCTCTTGGCCTTTCCAGTCTCCCGTTGATGCAGTTAAGCTGGGGTTGCCTGTAAGTGGTCTACACAAACTTTTACTCCACAATTGTTGGAAAACGGTTACTGCTCGATTTTGTTTCTTTTTATAAAGGAGTTTGTACATTGCGGAACATTTTGGTAGTAAAACTAATGTGCAGTGGTACCCCTACTTAGAAAAATAAATTGTTAGGCGAAGATTTCTCTTAGCAGACACATTTTACATGTAAGGGCCCTAATCCGTTCCTAGCATCCAAGACATTTTTTTATGAATGACAGAATATTGGTGATAATGTGGTAAAAGTGTTTAACAACAGTTACAGTAACGTGAACAGTTGTTGAAAATACACGACACTCAAATTTCGACGGACACTCGAATTTCGTAATCTCGTGAGAACTGTGACGTCGCCTGGTCAGTGCGGAGGACACTAACTTATTTTGTATTTTGGAAGTAAGATCTCTGAAACCAACTGGTGTTTTTTGTAATTTTTTTTGTTTATTTGAAGTGCGTTAAGATTAAACAACTGTTTTTTTAGACGCCTGGACTCTTTTGTCTCCCTGCATGGTAGTGTTAAAAAAATAGACGTACTCCTTTCATATCTCGAAACAAAATGTTGTTACGCAGGAATCGTTTCGTAACTCGAAGCTTTTGTTAGCCAAGTTGGGGTACCAAGCATTAAATAAACCTCTCAAAGAAAGTAAGGCTAAGTTTATGCGTTTTGATTTCATTTTTATTTTTTGGTTTAGTTTTTATTATTGTGTAATGTAGATGGGGTAATTATGAAAGTCTGATGCATGGAATCAACTATCAATGTTTTGGGAATGTGGTCTCTGACTTATATCCTTCTCTCCATCAGGACTATTATAAGATAATCAAAACCCCTATGGATATGGGAACAATCAGGAAGCGCCTAGAGAACGGTTACTACATGAACGCTCAAGAATGTATCTACGACTTCAACACCATGTTTACTAACTGCTACATTTACAATAAGGTACTGCTTTACAGTTTCAGTGTGGTTGGTTCAAGAAGCCACCGTATTTAGCATAAGATTGATGGTTTTGCGGAGGCTTTGATGGTTTGTGTCTCCCCCTGCAGCCGGGAGATGACATAGTCTTAATGGCCGAGGCCCTAGAGAAGGAGTTCCTCAAACATATGTCGGGGATGCCTCCGCAAGAGGAAGAAATAATGGCCAGCAAAGGTCGTGGTCGGGGCCGAAGGGATCCAGGTACAAGACTTTTACGAGTGACGTTCACACTGACGTCTTGCTTATGCATTGTCAATACTCAGAATCTATGTGAACGGCCATGAATTTGTAGCTTGTTGTGATGGTAACGCTGATTTTAGACATGTATTCCGGTTCTTGTCCTCAGACATCAATCTAAAGATTCGACCTGGGCTGGATTCCTCACCCACGATTCCTCAAACCCGTGGTGTTTCTAGTCTTGCGTCTGGGTCTCAAATGAGAGGAATGCTACCGGGTCCACCAATTTTACCACCCCAGTCTGCAATGCAAGCCTTGCCTCCTCGAGTCCCCCAGACGCTTCCCACCCTTCCTCCTCTTCCACCGCAGCTAGGCCCTTCTTTTTCATTAGGCCTGACTGACTGCATCCCACAAGCTCCTACTATGACATCTGTGCCTCTTGCCACCCAAACCACCCTGCCGCTCATGCAAAACGCGGTTCCTATTCTTCAAAACCCCATCACGATACCTAAAGTAAGTCTTCACACTCATTCAGCCTCGTCGTCTCTCCGACCTCCCTTCTCACCGTCTCGTACAATTTCACTCCTCAGCAAAGAAAGAGTCAGAAAAGGAAAGCAGACACCACGACACCAACGGCCAACGACCAGCTGAGTGAATCCTCACCCGCCGAGTCAAAGTCGGGGAAGACTCTGCCACGCAGGGATTGTGCACGACCAGCCAAAATATCCAAAAAGGAGGCTCCAGACTCACAGCACCATTGGACGCCTGGATCCGGGGTCCACAATACCAAGCAGCAGGAGCAGTTACGCTACTGTGCTGGCATTTTAAAGGACATGTTTTCTAAGAAGCACTCTACTTATGCCTGGCCCTTCTACAATCCAGTCGACGTGGCTTCTTTGGGACTGCATGATTACCATGACATCATCAAGCATCCAATGGATCTTAGCACTATTAAGGTGAGTTGACTTCTAGAAGTTGATGATCAAAGCACGATGCGTTGGTGCACCATTCATATCTTCGGGTGTTTGTACAGGACAAGTTGGAAACGCGGCAGTACAGAGATGCTCAGGAGTTTGCAGCAGATGTCAGGTTAATGTTCTCCAACTGCTACAAGTACAACCCTCCAGATCATGAAGTGGTCTCCATGGCCCGCCAACTACAGGTACGCGTCATCTGACATCATTGGGCGCGTCATTTTGCTCATGATGTTCACTTATTGGAAATGTTCCGCTGTAAAAAGCCTGAAATAAAACATTTTCTGTCATTCTACCTTTTGAATAATTATTTAATCAAAAGCAAAACTGATTTTCTTCATGTTTGTAGCTCTTGATTGTTTGATCTAAGCATGAGCTGTGTGAAGAGTTTTAATCCCATTATATGAAATTGATCATGATCGAAAGTCATCAACCGGACCCTACACTGCAAAAAAGCCAAAAGATCTTGAAATTACACCATAAATCTTGTTTGTTTGTTTTTTTCCAGACAAGATGAATTAACTAGTTTAGAATTAACAGTTAAAGATTAATTTGCTTTTTTCAAGAAAATAGGTCTTGTTTCAAGCGGTCTTACAAAGTAAAATTTTCTCACCCCGTTGGCATAATTTTACCTAATTTAAGTATTTTTTACTCACTTTGGTTTTTTTTTTCTCACTTTTTCATGTGCGTTTTTTGCAGTGTAGTATTTACGCATTGTTCTTTAAGTGACCTTTCTGCATTTGATAATTTCAAATAAGAAGTTATTTATTGAACACTCTCTTTATCTTTGTAGGAGGTGTTTGAGATGCGTTTTGCAAAGATACCTGATGAGCCAGAGAAAATGCTGGGCCCGGTTCCCACGCCCGCACCAGTGCTGCATCCGGCCCCTGTAAAGACCCAGCCGCCCATGGTCACAGCTTCATCATCCGACAGCTCCAGTGATTCCTCCTCCGAGTCGGAATCCTCTACGGACGACTCTGAGGAGGAAAGAGCCCAGAGGCTTGCCGAGCTTCAGGAGCAGGTGAGCAGAACAAGCCCACCGCCTCAAGACTGACGCGTCGTGCTGTCAGTGATATTTCATCTGTACATTCTGTGTTGTTCAGCTGAAAGCGGTTCATGAGCAGCTGGCTGCCTTGTCCCAGCCTCAGACCAATAAACCAAAGAAGAAAGAGAAGGAAAAGGAGAAGAAGAAAGACAAGCACAAAAAGAAAGCAGGAGCCATGCCAGCACTTGAAGAGATCCTGGAGCATCCTCCTGCCCTAAAGCCTCAGGGGAAGCCCAAGAACAAGGATCTGCTTTCGAAGAAGTCAAAGAAACTGAGGTGAGTAAACCAGTAGACATTAAAAGATTTGTTTCTGACTGTCTACATATTGCTGATATTTTTTTATTGTCTTACAGTAAAAAGGAAGGAGGGAAAACGATCCGCTCCCTGCCTCTCCAAGGTGCCGCTCCACCCACACTGCAGCCTGTGGCTGGTCTGGAGACGGAGGATGATTTGGGTTTAATTTGTGAACCAGCAATGGCGGGCATCGGTCTCGGGGAAAAATGTAAACCCATGTCTTATGATGAAAAAAGACAGTTGAGCCTTGACATCAACAAGCTCCCGGGAGACAAGCTGGGTCGTGTGGTTCACATCATCCAGTCTCGCGAGCCCTCGCTCAAGAACTCTAATCCTGACGAGATTGAGATTGACTTTGAGACGTTGAAACCATCTACACTGCGGGAACTGGAGAGATACGTGTCCTCATGTCTCCGCAAGAGGAAGAAAACGGCAGGTGAGTTGTCATCAGGTTTACTGGGTTTGGTGGGTTGTGCAAATATCTGTTTATTGGAAAAAAAAAATCCACAAAAATGTATAAAAAAAAATAAATGCAAGTTTAATAAAAAAACAATTAACTTTAAATCATATTATCAAGCATTTAAAGAAAGGGGGGCAAGGGATGAAGTTAAAGGGGGAAGGAGTAATGCAACATTTGAGCTATAAAATACACATACATTACTATTGCAAAGTTTGAGTTATAAAGTGACTCAATAACTCAATATCTCAAGAAAAATAGTGTCCAATAAAATACAAGTAAAATATAATACAGTACAAATTCAAAAACTGTTGAATGGACTGATTTATTTTTGCTGTTTACTGTAAGCATCTATCAATTTTCAGTTCCAGAAAAGTCGATGGAAACCATGAGTGACGCTAAGCTGAAAGGCTCCTCATCTGAGTCGGGCAGCAGCAGTGAATCCAGCTCCTCAGAAAGCGAAGCATCGGAGACGGGTAATTAATTCTCTGAGCATTTTCTGACTTATTTTCTGTGTAAACGTCACAACTTCAATCTTAGACAACTCGCTTTTTTTTATTCGTTTAGGGATGACCAAGTCCAAGAAGAGGGGTAGAGAAGGAAAGAAAGCACACCTTCAGATGGTGGCTCCAGGCATGCCTCAGCCCCAGATAGCCCATCAAGCGCAGCCCCCTGTACTGCAGCCCACCATTCAGCTGAGGCCGCAGCAGCACCACCCGTCTCCAGTCACATACATGGCTCCCACCGTCACGCCTCTGGAGCCTTCTCAGCTGCTGGAAAACCCCTTTGACCCCTTGTCTCATTTCAACCAGCCCCTCATGCACCTTTCCCACCACGCCAATGACTCGTCCTCCCCTGCTCCGCCGCACCTCAACGCTCATCCTCCAGGAGGACCCGTCTCACCGGAGACACACCCTTTCCTGAACCAGCATCCCATCCTCCCATCTCCAGGTGATTGTAAGCAGCCAGTAACTAACAAATCATGAACAGTTGATTTGTGTGTGGGATCTTTGGAATTGGAGGTAGCACTTATATTTATGGGTACAAAAAAAAAAAAAAATATATATATATATATATATATATATATTATAGAAGCAAACGGTAACGGGTTCTGTGACAAGCAGAAATGTGTAGCTGCGATGTCTGTGGTGTGCCTTTTAAGAGGCAGCGTAAATAAGGTTTATTTTATGTAAAGTGCTACCAAATAGATTTATTAGATGTATGTTTTTTGAGTAGTTTCTAACTGCACATCTGGACTGTCTTCTTTTCAGCACTACACAATGCAATGCCCCAGCAGCCTTCCCGGCCCAGTAATAGGGCAGCTCCGCTACCTCCGAAGCCTCCGCAACAGGTGGCTCCAGTATCCCAGCAGCCCCAGCAGAGCCTGTCACAGCAGCTCCAGCCGCAACCGCCCCCGCAGCCTCAGCACCACCTCCCTCCCCATCTCATGCATCCTCCACAGCAGATTCGTCAGCGGCCGCTCTCCCCTCCTACCATCACGCCCCAAGGCCTGCTCAGCTCCCAGCCTCCACAGATGCTGCTGGAGGACGACGAGGAGCCCGTCCCTTCCTTGCCCGGGCCCATGTACCTGCAGCGCCTGCAGCCGCAGCAGCTGCCGACTTCACTCATGCAGTCTCTGCAGACCAGGCCGCAGCAGCCCGGGAAGGCTTCTCTCCTCCAGTCGGTGCAAGTCCAGTCTCATCTGGGTCCGCAGAGCTCCCTGCCCCCCCTCCCGGTCCAGGGTCAGCCTCATCAGCCCTCCCCACAGCTCACACAACACCAGGCCAGACACATGCAGCACTCACAGCTCAGCTTCCCTCAAGGCCCCTTGCAGACGCCCCAGACGCAGCCCAACCAACACAAGGTCTCGATGGCCTCCTCGAAAGCACAGCAGATCATCCAGCAGCCCACGCAGCATCACTCGCCACGCCAGCACATCAAGTCTGACCCCTATAACTCAGGTACTAGGAAAGAATGGCAAAGTTGCGAATAATTTACGTTTCCAGTCGACTGCGGAGAAGTGCACGTCCTCGGCACCAGACGTGCACTACACCCCCACTACTTTGACTACTAACTAGGTTTAATTTCAAGTGTTAAAACAAAGCCTTTTGGTCACATTCAAAAATATTTGTCCAAAAACATTCTCCGTGTCTGTCTCCTCTCGGAGACTGTCCTCACAAACAACACCGATTGTCGGAGCACGCAATACACCGAAATGCCACTATAATGAAAACACGCAAATTATGTATTATTTATTGATTATAGTTAGGATCAATGTTAAAATTAATTAAATATATATATTTTTTAATTTTTTAATATTAATATAATGGCTGGCTGCCACGGAGATTTATACATATTATAGTCCAATATAGTCCAGTGGTGAGGCAAGGGTTAATTTGTAATAGCAATGGCTTGGTTTTTATGTTTTGTTTATATAATATTTATCCATTCAACTGTCTTGGTGAATTAAACCACTCAAAATATGGTCAAATGATTAGGTGCACTTAAGGGGAGCCGACTGTATCCCATAAACTGCTAAACACTTTTCTCGATGTGCACTAATTCCAAATGTTGTTTTTGTCTCAGCAGCACACCTCCGTGACAACCCCTCGCCCCTGATGATGCATTCTCCTCAGATGTCTCAGTTTGCGCTAGTTCATCAGTCTCCTCCTCAGGTCAAAAAGGTGACTGCTGTTCAGCATTCTCTTTCAGATCGCTCACTGCCTGTTTGATCTAATCTGTCTTAACTTCCTGCGGCATTAAAGTGAACAACAAGTCTTTACACAAACAATAAAAATGACTGAAAAGTGTAAAAGAATGTAATTATTTTTCTTTTTGAGAATTGGATTTACAGCATTTGCAGAAGAGAATGTTTGTTTCACCAAATGAAGACATTCAGACGCTTGAATCTTGTACTCTAATGTGACATTTTATTTGTGTTTTTGTGAAGCACTAATCTTGAATCATAAGAATATGACATTGTTAATAAGTCAGTTTGGCCTTTTTCAATTTGACAGCGTCAGCCAGATTTGGTCAGAAACATAATTCTAATATTTGAATGGCTGTTCTTTGGGGGAAGTGGTCATATAACCATTTCAACAATAATTCAGTGGTCAGCTCACTATATGATTCTGGTGGATTAGAAATGCGTCTTTGGAGTGTCTTTACACTGTATTTATTCAGAATAAGAGACTAATCAGCAAAGAATACATGTTTCACTTGTCCAAAGCAGAAGACTTTTTATCTTGGCGCCATTGAAGTCAATGTTGTGCAATAGCAGGCTGGTTTTCTTGTTTCCTTTGTTTCCACACACATGGGTTTGATGGAAACAGGAGAGTTGTGGATCCTCTTCCATCCACATTGATGCTGTTGGTCCTTCTTTGTGGTCTGCTGATATTACCCGGCTATCAACACCTCAAAAAGATTTGAGTCTCAGGTTGCAATGTACAAACACATCTAAAAACGTATAGAGACGTAAAACCTTTTTTCTGGTTTCCTGTTTTAAACCAGAATGTAACAAAAACTTGCAGTAGTATAACATGGTGGTTTAACTTGTATACACGTATGTGTACAGACACACGTTTCCTAACGCATACTAATAGAACGAATAAAAAAAGAAGAACTAATAAATAGTTAAAGTATTTTGCCACTGAATAAATAAGGCCGTAAATTTCATGTGATTTCTTTGGGTATTACGTTGTCTAGTTATCATCCATACTTGTTCAATTCCGGACTGCTTGGCTAGAAACGTCGCCATTAGTCAATGGTGGCTGTTTTCTTTTTTTCTATTAATTTCCTTAAGAATGGCTGTCTATGGGAACAAAAAGATCGATTAAATATATTTATAAAACAGATATACAACAAAAGTGTAACCATAGCAACCACACCAACAAGTAGTCATGCGTCTCTGCATTGAAATTGTAGCAGTTTTAGCATCTACATTTTAAACTCTTAATTTAGAGAAGGGCAAAATATAAAGTTGGGACAAAGTCACAGCCAAACCTAAAGTGCATTTAACTCTATTCTTTGCATTACTTCTCCTTACCTTACTTCTGCATAAATATTGAATATGAAACAAGCAGTAAAGAAAACTTAATAGTATAGTAATACCAGACATTTCTCTTTTCATCGAGCTTGTACTTTTTGCCAGGTCTTCCAAATTCTTGAGTCGTCTTTACATCTTTCCAGGCATTTTTATTGGTTTTCTTTGTATTTCTGCACATAAGACAGATCTTTATACATTTGTGAAGATAATCTCCCTCTTACCTCTGTTGAAAGGCCTTATTTTCCTCCTTCCTTTTTGGTCTTTTTTTGCGAGTCTGGATCACATTTGTCCAACCTGACTGTCAGCATGGAAGCTGATAATTGTAAACAGAAAAGTAGTGCTTGGAGGCGGCCCCAACACAACAGGGCATTCTGGGATTTGTAGTATTTTCTGTAAATGTGCAATACACTGGTTGGCCAGCCTCAATCCACTTAATGACCTTTCTGAATTTGTTCTTGTGGAAAAAATAACTGCTCCATTTTGTGGCCAAATGGAATTGACAAATTCCATTTTCCATTATTGTGAAACATTTTTGAAATATTGTTCTGTTCTTATCAGTGTGTTTTTTATGTGACAAAGTCTATTGTGTGCACAGGAGCCGCTAGGTCCATTAGCTTTGGGTGGCATTAAAGAAGAGAAGCTGCCACCCTCACCCGTGATGCGCGGTGAGCCCTTCAGCCCAGCCATGACGCAAGAGACTCTCAAGCGTGCTGAAAGCAAGCCCACCATGCCCATCCACAGCCAACAGAGTGAGTCACCCTTCTGTGGAATGTGTGTGTGTGTGGTATTTAGCTGGCGAACCTTCTCAACTCGCTTTTCAATTTCATTGGCACTTTATCGCTATACAGTCTTTAATCACTTATGGTTTTTGCTTACCCATTCAATTTACTCGATTAACATTCGATTAACGTGATTTTCATATATAATGCACATTTACTTAAGATGTGTATTTTTTTATCTTTTATTATTTTTATTCTGTATGTCTGTCTCTCTTTTTCTTGAGAGCAAGTCCGGGTATAAATAGTTGTTTTTGTTTTTAATTTTTTAATGAATTGAATTGTTCTGATGTGTATGTATGTATATTATTTATTTATTCTGCCTCATTGTAGGAGCTGATATGAAACCTCTGGAAAGTTCCCGTCCTGTCATCCGCTCCTCCGAGCAAAGTGGTCCATCTCCCTCCATGTTGGACAAAGAGAAGTTCAGGCCGGAGCCCAAGACCCCTGTGCAACCTAAAAAGGCTCAGGTGGGTGATGATAGGACTTACTGTTTTAACAAATTGGTCAAGCGTGAATTTGCCAAGTGTGACCCTTCACTTTTATTCTCAGGACATGAAAGTCAAGAACATGGGGTCTTGGGCCAGTCTGGCACAGAAGTCCACTTCAACACCCTCGTCTGCTCTGAAGTCATCCAGCGACAGCTTTGAGCTGTTCCGACGAGCGGCCCGAGAGAAGGAAGAGCGAGAAAAGGCCTTGAAGGCTCAGGCTGAGCAAGCCGAGAAAGACCGTCTGCGTAGAGAGCAAGAGAAGCTTCGGTAAGGGAGAGTTTTGAGGAGCTGGAACAGCCTTGTCTTGTCGTTCTGATCTCACTGAATCTTCTCCTGAAGAGGGCGAGATGAGGACGACTCCATTGAGTTGACGCGGAGGTCTCAGGAGGAGCCTCGCAGAAGGCCGGAGCCCCCACAGGTCCAGCCGCCTCCACCACAGCAGCAGCAGCAGCACCAAACACAGCCCCCATCCCAGAACTCCACCCCGATGCCGCCGGCCCCTCAGCCCCCACAAGCACCACCCCAGTCGCCTGCCTCGTCCCAGAGTGCACTTGACCAGCAGAGGGAGCTAGCGCGCCGCCGGGAGCAGGAGAGGAGGAGGAGAGAGGCGGTGAGCTCATGAGCTTTCATTACACATCGCTGGAGATTAGCCATGGGCAATTCGGCCTAGAGTCAATATCTCGAGTCATTGGAGTAACACACATACGATGGAACAATTATTTCGTTATTTATTTATTTATTTTTTGCTCTTAGTTCACTGAAAAGTTTTGTACAGTAAATATGCTTGCATATGTCAAGTGAGAGATTTTGGACATCTGAACAACTGAAATTAAAGAACACTGTGCCTTAATTAAAACATTCACTTTGTTCTTGTAAGTAAAAATAAATAACTTAAACATTTGGGAAGAATAAACTATCATATTAAATTAATCGAATTAGTGCGAAAAAGTTTTGCGCAAGCAACCAGGTTTGCACACGTATCTACGCCTGCGTCCAAGTCTCTTATGCTGGAGTACAAATCATTTTGAACTTTTTGACTGCTTGCTTTAATTGGCCAAAGCGAACCGATTCTAAAGCAGATCCCACCACGACAGGCCCTGAAGCTAAAATCAGTTGAAAGATTATGCAGATATAAAAATGGCTATAAACATTTTTTTTTTTTTACATTTATTTTTCCTTATGTTTATTTAAAATTTAAAGCGAGACTAGAACGTGTTATTCTTATGCTGATGGACAACCTGATGTTCAGAAATATTTAATCTGGAAAAGTTTGATTGATTATAAGTTCTGAACGTTTATTTCGATGAAATACCAAGAGCCCTAGTGGAGATAATAACACGTGATGTTTTTCTTTTCTTTTGCAGATGACCGCAACGATTGACATGAACTTCCAAAGTGATTTGATGGCCATCTTTGAAGAGGAATTGTTTTGAAACGCTGTGAGGAAGCCACAAACTGCGAAACAGATCCTGGATTCCTCGACACGGACAGAGCAGACTTATTGTGTGGGAGGGAAGGGAAGGGAAGGGAAGCCTCCACCTGACCACCACAAACACTGAAGAGGCGGATGTTTAGCCGAGGTGCTGACCGACCGCAGAACTGCCTTTCCGCCATTCGTCCTGGCTTTGCCTTTGCGATCCTGGCAGGAAAGAGACGACTCGTGTGACTCTAATGCAGGAGCAATGGACGGTGTGATTAAAGGAGGATTACCTGAACCACAAGAGTTAAACGGACTGATGCACCCCACCACCGCCTTCCCTGCATCCTTTTGTTTCCGAGTATCGTTTCCCCATCCTCTTTTGCAACAGACGGCAGGATGGTGTCGGCCACTTCAGATCTTCCTCAGGAGAGGAGGAACAACTCTACTCTCGCCTTACACCCGACTTGTACACACGACGACAACAAACAATACTCACCAGGGGCTGTGACTCGACATGATGTGTGTGTGTGTGTGTGCGCGTGCGTGCGTGTGCTTCACAGCATTATTAATGTGCAGATTTTGACATTAAGTAGTCTACTGTAAAAAGGTATTTTCTTAATTGCCGTTTTGATTGGTTGGATGTTTTGTTCTTTCGTTCTGTTTTTTAAAGATATTTTTAACTCTTACCCTCTGACGTCTATGCCAAACACCCACAAAGCCCGAAACGCTTCACTTAACATGTCTTTCTAAAATATATAAATCTATTTTCTTGTCCCCCACCCACTCGTCATTTAAAACCCTTTAGGTAGCCTTGTAGAAAATAAACCCTAATATATGCATTATTCTGACAAGTGTTAATTGAGGACAGCATCATTACTCATGGTTTTCGTGCGCCTCAACTTGGTGAGTCGGGCAGGAAGTGTCGGCCTTATATGGGCGGTTTAGTTTGAGTATAATTTAAAGAGTACAGTAACTATTTTAAGTGTATTATATGTCTGGAAGGACGGCGTGGAGACGGGCGCAGCGGAGCTCTCAGCTGGTTACTGCATGACTCCTCTTTTGCTTTTCAATACTCGTTTTTATCACAACTGCACCGAGAGGATGGTCTGCGTATTCTACTAGATATCATTGCAACGATTTTATTCAAAGCGAAAAAATACGGAAAAACAAAAAAAAAAATGATAACGATCCGAGCGTTTTGATTTCTTGTTGGATTCTAGTGAATGTGAACTGATTCTGTTAATGGAGGAGGGGGGCGGGGGGCACGATCCAGACCTTGGCTCTGAGTTTCTCTTCTTGTGTTTTCTCCAGTGCCTGTATTGTAATTGCGATTCTAGTTGGCATATTCTATTACGTTGCGGGAGGGCGGGGGAGGGATGTTGAAACCGGGGGTTTAAGGGAACGCTTGTGTTTAAAAGACGACAAAAGGAAAGCAAACTTTTCTCCCCCTATTTTACCCATTTACAGATATTCAGGTTTCAATCTAGTTTTAGCTGGGCTTCTTCCACATACGTTCTTTTTCTTTCTGTGAAGGGCTCGGAGGACATCGCAGTTCTTGTTGTCAGTATGGTTGTCAGTTTGTGGCTTGGGGAGACTCTCTTACCTGAAACGGCATTTTTTCTTTTCTTTTTTTTTTTTTTAAACATTGTTGCTTTTTTTTGTGAAGTCCACTTCTAGCTCCTTTTGTTCTTATTCTTTAGTTAATTTGGTCTGTAAAAGTTGAAAGAGTTGACAAGGACGTGTGATCTTCATTCCTTCAAGCCTTTTATCGTATTTCCTTTTCCATGGTAACAGTTGGACATTTTGTGCCATAGATTGGGATTTTCCGCAGAATGTGCTCAGCAGAGTTTGATTTATTCAGGTATTTTGTTATGTTCTTGTTTTGTTTTTCTTTCTTTTGGGTTTGTTCAGACATTCTCCTCGATTACTATTTGGTATGTGCGTGGCTTATCGAGGTCAATGGTTCAATCTGTTATGGTCATGAAATAAACTCATCTCTTTTATAGAAAATTAAAATGAAACTAAAAAAAATAATCGGCTGGTGGTTTTTCATTTTTAATACACCACATCAGAACCTTTTTATCAGTCATTTTGCCCACAAAACTTCACACGGTCACGCACAAATGCCTGGAAATCCTTTGGGCCTTGACTTATATCTGTCATTTTTAAGAAGAATTGATGGTAAGAGTAGAACCAACACCAATAAATCAGGTTAAGGGAGGAAGAACAGGCTCAGTTTCAAACCAAATGGATAAGTAAACTAGATTTATAATGAATCCAATAAAGCATTTACAATAATGCAGCTTGCTTATTCTAAAGCTAAAAAAAAAAATCCATATTATTCCGAAAATTTGTTGAAGCTGAATAAAATGGGTTTAGCTCATCTATCAAGCTTCAACAATGAATTCTGAACGATTGCGAACATATCACACAGTTGCATCATGCCGTGTTGCGTCACGTCTTCAGTTCTGCATCCGGTTTGCGATTCACGCGCTTCCGTAAGACGGTCGAATTGTATAATTTTAAACGTTTTATTCTGCCCGTGAAGTCTGTATTATAGTTAAATGATATTGTAACATATGTTTATTTACATAAACTGATGCTGTTAAAATCCAAGATTTACTTTGATATACTGTACCTTTATTTTGTAAACCGGAAGTGAGTGACGTCAGTTCGGCAACTTCGTCCGGTGGTAGGACATGGGGGTTAAAATAGAGGTTTTCAGGGTGAGTTTAACCACATTTAAGATGCATGCTGTGTCACAAATTATGATTTGAAAAGTTCTACTTACGAACGACTTAATGAAAATAAAAATCCTGTTCTCGCTAACCCTTTAACACAAGTTCCGCTCTCGCTTCATGTTTTGGAACAAGGCTGTTATATGTTTCAATATTTTTTCATTTATGATTAGATTCACTCTTTAATATTTTTTGTGGGTTTGCCATTTTCACAGATGATGGTGTATCTGTCATTTCCAGTTGCAATGTTTTGGATATCAAACCAGGCCGAGTACTTTGAGGAGTATATCGTAAAGAGAAAGGTATTGTCTTTAACTAACATAAAAACAAGTAATAACATACAGAAGACATTATTAACAAATACAGTAGACATCTTTAATGACCTTTCTGAACTTTCCTTTTGTCAGAGGGAGATTTTCCCACCCGATGAAAAAATGCAGGTATGTTCGTTAAAAACACTTATTATGTCACATATAGATAGTAATAATAAATAGAAATATCCAAAGATAGAAGCTTGTATCCACAATAAAACAAACTTATATCCTAAATAGATTCCCAAACAGAGATACTTTTTGTACACTACAATACGACACTTTGCTCATGTGATTTTCTTTTCTGTGAAACAGAGGAAAGAACTGGAGGATTTCAAGGAGAGGATGCGGAAACGAAGGGAGCAGAAGATGCTGAAGCAGATGGGCATTGAGTCTGAGGAATGACTTGACTGAATGACACACACACACACACTTGTCAATTTATTTTCATGTTTATTGCGCTACTGTTTTGTGCATTGTAGCCTCCTCACAATGCAAACGTATGTGTTTTGTTAAATTAAAAACTATTTGGGACTAATACTTAGTTGAAAATATGTTGAACAGTGATTATGTATTTTTCTGTAAATATTTGAATTTATACTTTACCAACTACAGTATAAAGTGGCTTTAATATGTGTGTAATGGTTTGCAAAATTACATTTCTTTTTCCAAATAAAAATGAGCTTAATGTAAGGCAATTGTCTTACAAGAGCCAGTTAAACGGATTTTGTTTACATCTTACTTTGCTGATGATTTATATATTGTGAGTTTAACATCTTTGTGTGGATTCCTATTTGGACAAAACTCAGACAAGACAAGACTATCTCTATGTGTCAACTCAATGTGCCACATTTGTCCCGGCGTACAGTTAAACTCGCCCTTTTATAGGATGTAGAGGTTTTTAAGGCTGCCTTGCCTTGTATAAATTAAAGCTGTAAAATTGTAGCATTTACTAAACATTATTTTTTGCAGCGTTTTCATATTTATAACTTGTATTATATTTGTACTGCAACTTGTACAGTATTTGTTTTCTCTATGAAACTACACACGGGCAAATGCACAAATTTTACTTCTGTTCTTATTTCTGTCACTTCTCATTTTTTCCTTTATTCTTTCTTTTTATCATATATAATATACGTGTAACATTTCAATACGGCGTATAGGGTTTATGGTCCATTAAATTGTATGTAAGTGAATTGTACAATTTGATGTACGCCAGTCTAGAGAAGCAAAGAGCAACACTGCCATCTGGAGGAAATATGCTGTAAGCGTTTACCTGAGAGCAAAAGTACAAACAGGTTTATTAAATTAATAATTTCATCCACTCGAGTTTTTTTTTGTAAACAACCACTTTTTAAGTGTAAAAGTTAAGGAAGACTTGCTAAATATTCAGCAAACCTTAATAACGTATTGCCGTCGGTGGCCACGCGATTCGTCAGATTCAATTGCTTATAAAATTCCTATTTTATTCTATTATCTTCGCTCTCTATGGCTCATCATATTCTGGCCTGTTGTGCTGTTATACACGCACTTTTGTCAAATAAACGTTTAATAGTTAATAAAATGAGACAATTAGGTAGTCGATGACTTGTATTTTGAAATGATTGCGGAGTTTTAGTGGGGCGTTGAATAGTTGTCGTCATTTCTGGAGTCACAGTCTTTCTAGAATCTGTCAACAGGGAAGTGTAAAGATGGCCCCTAGTGGACTAAAGTCACTCGTTAACGAAAGTAAGTGTAATTCTACCTCACGGTGTGTTCAGGAACAACGCCATAATTTAACAAGGAAATGTCATACATAGAATTATTAGTTTTGTTCGTTTTCGTCTTAATTACAAGCGAGCTCCTGATACGTCATGTGTGTTTAACTTCCGCATCTACCTGCGCCAAAGTTTCCGAGTTTCTGAAAAGCGTCATTAACATCGTTTTAAAAATGATTTACTATAATAGTGGCGTGCGTTTGTGACCGTGGGTCTGACACGCTTACAGACATTTTTAGTTCAGTGTAATTGTTTGTTAGGTGCAAAGTTGATCGTCGGTCTTGTGATACAGCTCAGGCGGATCATAATAAAACACTGGAAACGTGATTCTCTAAATCTTTCTGACATTATATAGCGCTGAAGTATTATATTTGTACGTGTTTTTATTTATTCTTGGTTTTGATTATATGTTGCAACTAAAATGGTAAATCACTATCACATTTAATATATGTATTTCTTTTAATTGATACTTATTGTGTTCTTTTTATGATTTATTGTTATTAATATTCATTAGTATTTTATTACTGTTATTATTATTTTTATTTGTGTAGCTTTTTTCACAAATTGTGTTTAAGCGATCTGCAAGTCACTGTGGGCTAAACATCCATCCATCCATCCGTCCATATACTGTTTTTAAATATAACTCATTGTGCTGTCATCAAAGGAGTAATTTATACAATCATAAGTAAAATACACATGTAATATGTGGTGTAATGTTTGGTTGTGGTGTTTCAATAATAAACTGTTTATCTCTGATTGCAGAAATACTCAGTGGTGTCATCAAGAGCGTGAAAAAAGATGGTGAATGGAAGGTAACGATTTCAGGATCGTAACGGATTAAAATATTTAAAATCCTCAGTCTGTCATATTTACACTAACTGTAACTGAATGTGTTCAGGTGCTTATTGTGGATCACACCAGCATGCGGATTCTGTCGTCTTGCTGCAAAATGTCAGACATAATGGCAGAGGGCGTCACAAGTGAGTAGTGCTCTGTTTGCTTTGTGATTATAACTGATCAAATTTTATTTAGAAATTTGCACAGAGCTGAAACACTTTTATGGTGATTTTGAATGTTGCCCCATGCATCACTTGCGCTATACATGCAGGAAGTGACCTATCTTTTTTTGTATCTAGTTGTCGAGGACATCAGCAAGCGAAGAGAGCCAATTCCCAGTCTGGAGGCCATTTACCTCATATCTCCAGTCCCCGATGTGACCAATCTCACAAAAAATTATGTGTGTTGTTATCAGCTTTGCTTGAATATTAAGAGTGTATTCATCTTCTGTTTAAACAGAGCATCAAAGCCCTGATCGGAGATTTCAAAGACTCGGGCTTCACTTACAAAGCTGCACACATCTTCTTTACTGACAGTAAGACATCTCTGCATGCAATCCAACTTCATCAAAATCAATTTTTCGCCGTTCTTGTTCAGTTTTTATATATACAGTGATACCCTGACTTACGAATGAATGTCCTAGATAACAAAAATCCAGAGTAACGAATTGCGTCGCCGCAAAAATGTTGTCTCGAGTTCTGAAATATTTTCGCTATATGAAAGGATGCTTTCTTACCGCTAGCATTTAGTGAGATGAGAGTTCAGACGTGTATAAAATTGTTGTTTAATCTTCTTTTCACCTCAAATAAAAACAACAACACTTTTCGTTGCTTCCAAAATATAAAAAAAAGCTTGTCTTCTCCCAGAATGGCGATGTCTTATTTCTCTACCATAGAGATAAATAGTTTTGCCAATGGGCAAACTAAACAACTGATATGCAAATGTTTGTATTACGTTAATTATCAATAATTTATCATTTATAGAATAATTTGTCTGAATTTATGAAGTCATGGCATGGATTAGATGGATTACATCTATATAAAATGCGGCTCAGATAACGAAATTATCGTTCAAAAAAGGCAAATTAACAAAACGACTCTCTGCATGGATTAATTTCGTAAGTCGGGGTACAACTGTACTGTATAAATATTGTTCGTATATTTAAATTTGCAGCTTGTTCTGATGGGCTTTTTGCTGAACTCGGGAGGTCGAAGGTTGCCAAGTCCATCAAAACCCTCAAGGAAATCAATGTGGCTTTCATACCGAATGAGTGCCAGGTGATTGTCCATCTTCATCGTCTTCATCCTCCGTCCACATCCTCGAGTGGATTGCCGCATCAATGACATGCTTGAGTTCTGCTCCTTCAGGTGTTTTCTCTGGACAACCCAAGTTCTTTTCACACCTTCTACAGTCCAGTTCAAGTGAACCTGGAGGAGAGGACCAAGATGATGGAGGCCATGGCTGAGCAGATCGCCACGCTGTGTGACACACTGAAGGAATACCCAGCCATCCGCTACCGCCAGTACTGACCCACAATTCACTGCACTTTAGTTCCTTTCTTAATCCAACTGTGCTTCCGTAAGGGGTCCGAAGGAGAATTTTGCCCTGGCTGAGATGGTGATGGATCGTCTGAATGCCCATAAGGCAGACAATCCCAGCATGGGAGAGGTGAGCCACTCTATGTCTGTTTTAATGTAAAAACACATTCACTCACTTCTTCACACTTTCTTCAGTGTCTTTAGATTAATGTGACTTCCTGACCCCTCTGTCACTCCTTTTTCTCCTTTCTGACCTTTTTTTCTCTGCTTTTCCTTGATTTCGTCTCTCAGCTGGCTTTTTCGTGAGCTTCAGGTGCGTGTGAAAATGCCTGATTTCTCTCTTCTATAATATATACTAATCTTTTTACAATATGTTTTTCTTCATTTCAAAATGTTCAACTGTTTTACTTGGGTGAATTTTCCTTTCTCTTTTAATAATACACACACATTATGCTGACACCACGTGCAGTTAAAAAACGAAATATCTGGCCAGGATGGTTCGAAAACAAATATTTTAATTGAACATAGTTTTCACAGCTACTGACATAAAATTATCAGGCAAATAGATTTATGGTAAAACGTGTAAAATTACTATTACTGTATTATGCTGTAAATCAATCGTCTTACGCATCATTGCATTACGTTTGAGCAAAAAATGTTTCAGTTTTTTTGTTCATGTTTGATACATTTCATACAGTGATAATGCTGCTCAATGTGCTTGTTACAAATAAATGACTTCCTGTCAGTTTGTGGCAGTTTGTGAAAACCCACAATGAGTGTTGAGACTGCAAGTGCTGAGTAAATGTGTAAACTGCTGTGACAGGGCACAGATAAAGCTCGCTCTCAGCTACTCATCGTGGACCGCGGCTATGACCCCGTCTCTCCTCTCCTGCACGAGCTGACCTTTCAGGCCATGAGCTATGATCTGCTCCACATCCAGCAGGATATTTACAAGTGAGTGCTTGCTTCCAACACAAACAGAAACAAGCGTTTTGAACAGCGCCACCGACGTATAGGACATATATGACTGACAGGTATCAGACGGCTGGTATCGGAGAGCCCCGGGAGAAGGAAGTGCTGCTGGATGAGGACGACGAGTTGTGGGTGCAGCTGCGGCACATGCACATCGCTGATGTCAGCAAGTACGACTGCATTGAGCATCACTTTCTTGCTCTCTGCATCTGTACTTTATTTGATAGTTTTTGCTTTGTTACCTTTCAGGAAGGTGACGGAACTTCTTCGAACGTTCTGTGAGAGCAAGCGGATGAACACGGACAAGGTAGCCGCACTCGTTTCATACATTTGATGGAGCAAGTACAGTGGTACCCCGACCTACGACATTAATTCAATTTGGTTTGCTGAGCCCCATTTTACACGCAATCCATCTAATCTGTGCCATGACTTTGTGTATTCAGACAAAAATATTTTTATAAATGAAAAGTATTGGTAATAAATGTAATATTTATCACATAGCAGTTGTTTAATTTGCTTTTTTGGCAGATTTTATATAGTTTATAAAGGTACAGTATATCATGATACAGTGGATATCACAGGTAGGGTTACCGCCATCTTGAAATTTCGTCATGCAAATCTCTGAGATTTTCGTAATCCCGCGAGAACGTCATTTCAAGATGGCAACACTTCCCGCAGATGGATAAAAAAACATTGGCATTCTGGGAGAAAACTAGCATATTTATATTTTGTAAGCAAGATGAACCATCTAGTGTCTTGTTGCTTTTTGTTAATTTGACGTGCGTGAAGATTAAGCAACAATTTTTTTAACCATCTGAACTCTTATCTCAATGCATGCTAGCGGTAAGAAAAAGACTCCTTTCATATAGCAAAAATATTTCAGAACTCGGAACGGAATTTTTGCGGTGACGCATTTTGTTACTTGGAATTTTTGCTATCTAGCACATCCGTAAATCAGAGTACCACTGTACGTTGTTACTTAGATTTTTTTTTTAAAAAGAAAAGTAACATTTGTTGTGTTTCATTATGTTTTTTTTCCCGCCTAAAACTCGCTTCTCAGGCCAACATTAAGGATCTTTCTCAAATGCTGAAAAAGATGCCCCAGTACCAGAAAGAACTGAGTCTGGTAAGAGTTTGCAGATAATACCTGCCTTATATATATATATATATATATATATATATATATATATGATATATATGATACCTGTCATTTCTTGGTTTTGGTGGTTTGATCTCAGTGTCGTTTGTGTTGTCCTCAGTACTCCACACATCTCAACCTGGCTGATGCCTGCATGAAGAAGTTTAAGAATTCATTAGACAAACTTTGTGAGGTGGAACAGGTTGGTGTTTTTTCTTTGGGACTTGATAATTTCTGTGCTCTTCGTTTGATTTCAAGACAATGATTTGTTTTTTTCCAGCTAAGTTTTTACTAAAGAGACTTCCTACTGTTGAGTCCAAAACTGTTTCTAATCTTCTTATTGTGAAACGATGCAACAGCTTGTGCGCTGAACTCTGACCTTTCGCCATAAAATAATGTAGGGAGATTCATTGCATAATCTTTGAATATTTTAACGGCATCACTGCACATTGTGCGCACGTCGCCCTGTGTCATGTATAGCAGATGGAAGGATAGAACTAAGTGCATCACTCAGTATTTTGAGGTATTATACCAGCTGGTTAATGACTGCACAGGACCACAGCTGATGCGGTTCTTTATGTGCTGTGTGCATAAAATGTCGTGGTCGGGTGATGGATAATCTCAACTTTTTGCTGTTTTCATGTGCTCACATGTTCAAGAAGAAATGGTTATTTTATGTAATTGTTATGTAATTAATGCAGCTTCGGCAGATGCTTCCTGTGCGACTAAATTCTAAAAGCAGAAATGACTTTGTTAAAAAAAAATCTCATTGTCCCATTTAATACGTCGTTGTGTGTGTGTGTGTGTGTGTGTGTGTGTGTGTGTGTGAGAGAGAGAGAGAGAGAAAACAAGTGAGCAAGCATGAGGCAGAGAAGGAGAGAAATTCATTAGCACAAAAACACATTTTAAATAATTCTATTTACCATGTTTTATAATTTGTATAGTTTCTTCCATATATTTGTGATACATAAAGAACAATACTGTTTTGCAATACTTTGTTGTGTTGTAAGGTTGTAAGGTTGCAGCATTACAGCTATAACATCAGTAAAATGGCTACATATAAGCTACACACAAATAAAACACTGTCAATTATTGTTGGAGAATATAGCTGTAAATGTTACCACCTTAAACAGGGGATTGCTTGATATTTTCTTAAATTGTTAAATCAGATTTTTTATTTTTTAGATTTACTGTATTTCTTTTTTTAAACTGTGTGAGTGCTACACCATTTATTGAAGTTTTCGCAGTGCAAATCCCAATATTGTAAAGATCTGAAGCTTTATTATTATGCCAATGTTATTAATTATCATAATTTTCTCTCTGTTCTATTTATAGAATTAAATCTGTAGTGTGTCATTGAGAGTTGGAGTAGAATTACCACAAAGAGACAAAAAGCGTTAATAGTTTTTCTGGAAGAAAATTCACGATTACTTTTTCAATAATATTTTGCCAAGTTAAAACTGTGAAAAGCGCCTTACAAATGCTCAACTTGAACTTGAACTTTTTAGCACTTTTAAAAGTGTTTATCAATTTAATTTAAGTGATCATCTTAGTCCACAATTACGTTTGTCTTCAATTTATTTTGAAGAAATGTGACATTAAATTTATAAACCAGCATCTTTCCATGATTGATTTTACTTTATCATTTTTTTTATTGTAGTTTTAATAATTGCTTATTGCATTGTAAAAATGCTATAACATTGCATTAGGACTTGGCCATGGGGTCGGACGGTGAAGGGGAACCACTCAAAGACGCTATGAAGAGCATCGTCCCTGTGCTGCTCAACAACGAGATCCAGCCCTACGACAAGATCCGCATCATCCTGCTCTTCATTTTCCACAAGAAAAAAGGTTCGTGCACCCAACACGCTGAGCCGAAGAGCCTCGCTTGAATGGTCCTTTCACACAGGCATCAGTGAAGAGAACCTGGCCAAACTCATCCAGCACGCAAACGTACAGGAATGCAGTCGCATCATCACCAACCTGGAGAACCTGGGCTGCCCCATCATCGCTGGAGTGAGAGCTCACCCAGCTACCTCACACGCCCATCACTATGGCATCACGTGACACGCCCCCTCTTGTGACTTTTAGGGACAGAACGCTGGCAAGAGTCTGCCTGACCGGAAGGATCGGACCGAGTCCACGTACCAGCTCTCCCGCTGGATCCCCGTGCTTAAAGACGTGATGGAGGTCAGGAAGCGCCACTCATTTTCTAATCCCACATGGGCATTAAGAATGTTGCTCTGATGTGTAGAGTATCATCGAAGACAAGTGTGACAGGAAGCAGTGGCCCTTCCTGTCTGAACCGGCCCCCGTCACCACCACACAGACTACAGTCAGGTACACACACGGCTCGGAGGGGGATTTCACCAGATTAGATCCACAGACATTCACTAGATTACACCTGATAATTCCCAATTTTAAGCTGTGTGATAGTGATTATCATTTTGTGCTTTCTGACAATTGTCTTTGTGACTGAGGTTATCGTGACCAAACATAGTTTACTGCACTAGATTTGGGCGACATGTGCTGACCGTGTAAACATTGTGGATGTTGTGAGACCCTCAGCCTGTTTCACAGTCTTTAGAATTTCTTAAATCAATTATTCATTGGAAAAAAAAATATTCTTATTTTGTCAGCTGATCACGAAACAACTCTTTTAGAAGCTACAGATTTGTTGTGGGAATAACATTTTTAATGGTAGTGATGTAATTATTAACAGGTTAAAAATAAAGATAAAACAGCCGCTATCACAATAATATAATATATATATAAAATGTATAGATTTTTTTTGTATCTTCTTTTAGCACATCTCCATGCAGAAACATCTAATATAAATTATTATAAAATAATTATGGGAATAAAAGAAGTTGAAGATATGAAGATATTCATTTTAGCTGCATGACTTTCATACACATTCCTACTGAAATGATAGATAGACGTGTATGTGTATGTGTATGTGTGTTTGCTGTATGTATGTGTGTGTCTGTGTGTGTATAGCTATAGATATATACCAAAAATAAATCAATTTGTATGAATAGTACAATCTAGATACAGTAATTAAATTCAAAATTTTAATTGTGTGTGTGTGTGTGTGTGTAATGTACTAAAAAATAAATAATGGATAAACAAAACTTGTCATTTGAGACTATACCAGTATAGAATTACAACAGCGAACAAACTGGCAGTAATTATACTAGTAAATGTTAACTAAACAACATGTCATGCACCTAAATTGGACAAGCTTATATTGCACGTGAAAAGTCCTAGCACTTTTCGAGAGGATGTAAAGTGGAATGAACGGATTGATGGATAAATAGATGCTGTGTGTCGGACCTGTTGTCTCGAGGTCACAGATTTGCTTTGTTTTGGCAGTATAACACAGTGAAGGTGGTATTTCCTGTTAGTGTGTGTTCAGACACGTAGCTTTTGTTCCACAGCACCGCACGCTTCGGACACTGGCACAAAAACAAATCTGCTCCGCAGTATCGCAGCGGCCCTCGTCTCATCATCTTCGTGATCGGCGGCGTGACTCACTCAGAGATGCGCTGTGCTTATGAAGTAACGCGCGCCACTGAGGGCAAATGGGAGGTTTTGATTGGTAAGTGCAGAAGCCCCGTGTGGTTTCACTTGTGTGTGTGTGTGACGTGTTTGTCTCGTTTCGTCCCACAGGATCGTCTCACATTCTGACGCCAACCGACTTTCTGAACGACCTGAATCGATTGGACAAGCCTGCGTCCGCTTAGCAGACCGCCATCGAAGAGATTTACTCGCTGATACTCTCAAGTTACAATTCAACCAATCCAGAAAAGCATTTGAAATCCGCTTTACTGTATTTTAAGTCGTTTTTTTTAATTACTCGAATAAAACCGGTGTCATGTAAATGTAAATAATTCATTATAATTATATATATATATTCAAATGTTGACTGATATTTAATTGAAAAGTGAGCAAATGTTATTGATCTGTCTCTGGGTCCTGATAGTAATGTGAAGGCCTGTTGATCTGAGATACACTGCCTTTCATCAGTGCTTCTTATTAAGCTTGTGTCAAAGTTACAGTTTAGATGCTGTTATGGTTGTGTTTTCCTGTATTTTTTAGTGAGGACTTCTCGCGTTGGTGATGGCGTGACGTCTTTCTCGGTGGAGTCGTCTCGGAGCTCCTGCACTTTCTTCTGTTACGGTTGAGTTCTAGCTGGTGAATGTTGGTCACGAGACCTCGATGTTTGTTCATCTGTTAAGATTTTCAAATAAACGTTTCTAGTGCTTTAAATCATTGAAGTCGTTCAGTAAATGTTTTTTTATTTATTAGAGAAAGGGGCCATGATTTTATTTCATTTATTTTTATTTTATTATTTTTATTTTATAGAATATAAACAAATAAATATTAATACATTTTTAAAAAATTATTTTATTTTTGAAGTTTTAAGGAACTTCAAAAACAATTTCGAACAGTGAACAATTTCACAAATTTTTTTTATTTCTTTTTTTTTATTTTGTGTTGGGTTTTTTTTTCTTTTGTTTTTTTTTTCGTGTTGTGAATAACCATCTTATTGTGAACTAGTGTTTGTATTTTGAAGAGCATTTGCCTAAATGCTTCTTTGTTTTACCCTTGTTACATAATCAACTTTTCTTCACATCAATATTTCAAGTGGAATTGGTGTTTTGTTTTAGGTCGATTACCATCCACCGGACGCCAGGCTGCTTTATTCCTCTCTTTTAACACATTCTCATCCTCAGCTCTACTGCTTATCACTAAATGCCTCATTTCCATTGATGCACTCTCCCTCTTTAAACGTCAATATCCTCTGAGTCATGTCAGCATGTTTTGACCCCAAATATTATTTTCTCTTTTATGTTGAGAGTTTAGGAAAAGCCTACTGTCTGCAGATTTACTGAAATCCATTAATCGTTTCCATAGAGTCATCAACATAAACAGACTGATGCTATCAGGAGCTTCTCTGTTGCGGGATCGTGATGGTGTGGACGCGGGAATAATTGTAGTCCCCCATGATCATCGCTGCATGAAAGAGAGGATTAACTGTTTTTATCCTGGATTAATCCACCGCCCCTGTCTAGAGTTCTAATGGGCGTGGGGTTATTTTCCAAGCTTAAGACCTTCTAAAAGCTCTCTGGCCATCCTCAGAAAGCTTCGGCGGAGTGAAGAGAAAGACTTTAATGTTTAAGTGCTGCCGCCTTTGCACTATGAGGGTCTTTTTGATGTTGTGATATTTGCATTGTGGACATCCAGATGAAGATTGTGGAAATGGAGGTGGCTGCAGACGTCGAGGAGGTATCTGACACTTCCCAAAACGTGTGTTCATTGTTTGCTAAAGTTTTTGTGACGACTTGCGTTTGCTGTCTGAAAGCAGGAGACTTCGGTTGAGCAGAATCAGCTGATTGACGTGGTGAGTTGCTCTCAGCGTGGACGGATAGAAGCACAGCGATGCTATATGGGACCGAGAACACCTCAGCAGGCTTGTGGCCATAACTCAGGTCCGTGGATTTTCCAGCTTTGTCCTACTAAGGATTTCCTCACCGTTCCCATAATCATCTGTTTTTGAATGCTCTCACAGAAGCCGAGTTTTTCCAGTCTCTGGTCAACAGACAGGGTCAGAGATTCGATGACCCGAGAACAACTTATTCGCCAGGAATGGAAGCGTACGCCAACAGAAATCAAAAAGACGAGAATTTTTTGAAGACCAACTTTGATCAGATTTGCAGCCTGGTCACCAGAGCTCAGGTGAGTTTCCATCCATTTTTCAAAAGGCGTGTTGCTATGTGTTGAAAGACGAAATGCCTTGTGTAGAGTTTTAGGAAGTCCAGCATTTCAAAGCTTTCCCCGGACCCCGGGTCCCCAGGAACCACGAGAAGAGCCTCGCAGCCTTTAGAGGATTCACCCACATTGAACAACGTCCCACCTCGCTCGGCATCCTACAGCCCCCTCTCGGACACAAACAGAACGGAGTCGGAAAGCTTCCACGTGAGTCCAGCAGTCTCGTTTCAATCCACTCACGACGTGGAGGATTCGCTCCAATTCCTTTCACTTTCAATTGATAAGCATGTTTACCACTGTTTCTTCTTCTTTCAGTTTGACCAGGACCAGCTTTTGTATTTAGTTGATCAGGCCCAGCGTGGACGCATGGAGGAACAGCGTTGCTCCATTAACCCTTTCGCACCCTCATTTAGGCACGTGGAAAACAACTGGACGGGTTAGTCTTCATCAAAATCTCCTTCCTAAAATACCACAGTTTGATAAATGGCCAGAGGTGTAAAGAGTACCTGAAAACTATACTTGAGTAAAAGTACTGATAGCTTACTGTAACAATTACTCCATTACAAGACTTGAGTAAAAGTCACCGTTTTAAAAGAACTTAAGTATTTTACTCGTACTGAATTTAGGTTCAAAAACACCAAGAAATGTGAAAAACAAGAAACTCTTTATTTATGACGTTTTATTCCTAAAACTAAATATAATTATACATTTTTAAAATTTTTGTATTATTAGAAATTTAAGACACCTATGTTTCAGAATGGCGGAACAAAATATATTAAAAAAAAAGAACAAAAAGTCTTGTGTTAAAACTTAAATAGCATCAGTACCTTCAGCCCCCTGCAGATGGCGATATCACTGTAGAAAAAGATGCTGACTTGTGGACAATCACAATGTAACAAGTAACGTTAAGCGTCTATTCAAATGTAGTGGAGTAAAGAGTACAGATACTCAATTACAAATGTAGTCAGGTCGAAAGTGAAAGTTGCTTACCGTAAATTTTTGATACTCAGTACAAGTAGCAAAGTCCACTTACTCAAGTACTTTACTCCACTGTAAATGACCCACGTCTTTCTATATCTACACAGACCCGGAGACGGAGCAGCTGCTTAAATGTATTGCGAACACTCAAACTCGAAGGTTTGAAGACCAGCGCGCCAATGTGAACGTGTTCCCCAAGTCTCCAGCACCTTCTGATGTTCTTGCACCGGACTCGGATCAGTTCTACAGCATGGTCTCCAAACTCCAGGTTTGTGAAGAACTGATGTCTACAGGGTGAAATTGTCGCTTGCCAACTTGGTTCATGGCAAACCGGGCACATTAGGCCCACAATACGTTTTCTCACTCTCAATAAGGACAAGAGCTGGAATCAAGGCCAACGTTTACTCGCACTTTCTTTTCTGTAATTGGTGTTGGCACAGAATTAAATGCCTAGACAGACTAGTATTATTAGAAAGCCCTGTGATTAACTGCTCTTTTTTATTTCCGGCAGGGTTCTCGCATAGATGATCAGCGCTGTTCCGCTCCTCACATCCAGCTGGGGACCCCCGCTCCCCCGAGAAAGTCTCAGTCTCAAACCTTAAACCCATCTGAATCGGAATGCCCTGAGAAATCCACCAGGAGATCCGCGTCTTTCAGTCCTGCCACCGAGGTGAGAAGAGATCTCACGCAGGAAGTGGCTCGCACATGCTTTACAAAAAAAAAACAGTTTACAAGTTTACAGGACATATTGGTTCTCATCTGAGGTTTTCTTTGGTTTGTTAGCTCATAAGATAGGTAAGAAATTGGTTATATTAGATTCTTACAGGTGTGTAAAGAAGACTTAGAAGAAGAAACTAATTTTGGACACAAAATAGAGTTAAACACCAGTAAGAGAAATGTAAAAAAAGTTTGAAAGTATAAGTTTGAATATTTCCTTTTTAGAAATTATTTTTTCTTTTTTTTATTTGCAGCTTTTTAACGTCACTAAACATGATATAAATTATAATCAAAATAGCTTTCAGCATAACACAGCCACAACTTGTGTTTTGATGAGCAAAACTACTACAAAGCTGTAAAGAAAAAGGTTTACATAGTAATACTTTGAGTAATTTGACAATTTAATTTACAACGCTTAACCTTTCTGTTTATAAAGGTAAAAAAAAAGCATTTGTAGCTCAACTAGTTGGAGCTGTTGCTAGCAACCCTGAGGTTGTGGGTTTGTTAAAGAGGCTTATTTCAAGGTTTGACTGTAATAAAATGTACCTTGCGTTAAAGTAAATCTGTACATGTCAAGTAAGAATTTTGTCCTTCTTTCAGGAGCAAATGATCGTTGATCAAGATCGTCTTTTTGCGATGGTGCACCAGGCACAGCAGCGACGGATGGATGACCAGCGCTGTTCCTTAGATTTCATCAAGAAGACTTCCTCCTTTCCAAACACCCCAAATAACAATCCCACAGGTCAGTAAACAGTCATTTTGCTTATATGATAATCATCAAAAATATTTCACAATAAATTTCACGGCAAATTGTCTTGCAGAAGCAGAAAAAGAGGAGCTATTCAAACTAGTGGCCAGTTTGCAAAACCGGAGACTTGATGACCAGCGTATGACGCTTGGGGAACTGTCCGCGTTCCGTCCTGCCATGGCGGGGATGCAAAAAGAAAAGATCAAAGCCGCCCCTCAAATCATCCTGACGCCCGCCTCACCCGCTGCTCCCAAAAAAGCCTGTTCCAGACCCTCGTCTCCCACCCGGACCCCCTGTGACCCAGAGCTCCGCTGTCCCCCGAGATCCGCCTCCTTCAGCCCCGTGTCGGAGAGGGAACGCTCGCTGTATGACGACATGCAGGTAAGGGATGGTTCTGACTTTATTCCGTCCTGACTGATCATGTCTGAATAAGGTGGTTAATATTCAAGACGCTGTTTTTTACAGATAACGTTTCAAATCTCCATGTGCTTCCCTCCTCTGCAGGTACGTATTATTTCATATCTCATTTATTAATTAAGCGACTTGTATGCAACTGCAAAACTTGTACACTGATATTTTACACAAATTATTCTTTCAAATAAGTTGAAATATTGCGTGTTCCTATCATACACCACAGGAGCCATTAATGGAAAGAAAAATAAGAGGAAAATGTCCACTATCTATGTACCGGTATACAAAATATAAAGTGGTTTGCTGTTTGGTTACGTGTTCTTTTTTTTTTATAAAAAATATTGTAGCTTTTTTTGTTTCTAATATGTTTCTCGTATATGAAACACTACATTTGTATATAGAGTTTTAGTTTTTGATGAGCGTTTTATTAGGAAACTGAAACTCTTTATGTTTTTGGATACTTACTCAACTTTGTGTTTTTATTATTTGCTATTCTCTTTTCCTCCATTTTGTTCATGCATTGATTCAACAGACACGTTTATCTCAAGAACAAACAATTTGAGATGCTAGGAGCAAATAAAAGACATAAATAATAAATCTAAAAAAAAGCCCAGCAACAACTAAACTAAAATTCTAAAAAGTTGTATAAAAAACTTCTAAAAAATGTATAAAGGTAATTAAGTAAATGAAACTATGGTATTTTATAACAAGCAGCCGGTTGAAAAGTATTTTTGATTTTTCACTTTTTATTAACGGGGAAATAAAACGTTGAAAAACTGCTATCATGGTGTCAAAGTTAATAACAATGCTGTAGACTGTATGACTGTACTGTATGTCTTAATTTAGACAATTAACCCAATTGGTATGTGTGTGAATGTTGTTGTCTTTCTGTAAGGCGACCTTGAGTGTTGTGAAAGGCACCAATAAATAAAAAATTGAAGGAATTATTATTATTATTATCATCATTATTATTATTAATGAATAAAATAAATATCAAATATCTGATAATTGCTTTAAATTTAGTACAAGTAATCTTCTAATACAAATGCATTGCAGTGGTGAATGTGTGTGTATTCTTTCTCTCTCTTCAGCCACAGGGAGCAGAAAATGCTCCGTGTCAGTTTCCTGAAGTGTTTCTCACTGTGGGACAACAAGGCGAGTCTGTGGTGTTGCCCCTCAGCCCCAGAATCGGTCGACCTGTCTGCCTCAATGTCAACCCACCCAGAAAGCACCGCTCCAGGTCCTCATCCCCCCGCAGGTCTCCAGCACGACAGCCTCGCTCCAGACCCTCGTCTCCACGCCCCGGAGACACGTCCGGCCCCATCGGCCCGCATGAAGACTACTTCTCTCTGATCCAGAGGGTCCACTCTGCCCAGCTACAGGCCAACAGCGGACGGGAAAGAGAAGAGGCCGGCAAGGAGGCCAAGAAGGGCAAAGGAAAGAGCAGTGGAAAGAAAGAGAAAAAAGATGGAAGCAAGGAAAAGAGAAAGTAGCTCAATGTGCAAAAATTTGCCATGGCTTTGTATGAGTAATTAAATGCACTGGGGAATTTAAAGACCCTACATCATGGTATCAAGTTCTTTACTGGAAGTAATACTCTCCTTTATGCTAAGTGATTTTTCATGCCGGATTTTTTTTTTAATTCTTCTTTGTTTTAAGGCCCGGGTTGGAGTAAATGGACAGGAAATTATGTTGTGAGTGTCAAAGGTTGAAATTGCTTTTAAGAGCAGCTGCTGCCTGCATAAGGACGGAGGACTGGCAACACATAATAAAAGATTATTTACTACAGTATATGCCTTTTGTTTTTAATATGTCATTTTTGTAACAAAGGGTCATCGCTGCAGTTATCGACAGTCAATCAAGACTGTTTGTATTGCTGAAAACAAGTGATTATTTCCATCAGTGCGATTTTATTGGTCTTTGACGAGGCCGTCAGTTGTAACATGAAAGTAGTCTATAAATATACTTATTATATAAATGTCAAATAAATTATATCTACAATTTCACCATTTATGTTAGTATTTATTATTAAACACTTGTGTTGTATTTATTTTAGTGAAACTTAGTTAGAAAATTAGTTTGTGTTTTGCTAGATTCAACTTGACAAAAATCTTACCAAAAAACGAGTGACATACTAAACAAAAAAGCGTTTTGTGTTTTTTTTTTTCCTGTCCGGAGCAGTTTTTGTGTCTGGATTAAACTGGATTAAAATAGCTTTGTGTTACCCTGCTATTTCAGTCAACTGGGCAGTTTTTAAACCTATTTTAAAATCCGGTTGCATAATTTGAATTCAAAACATTATTCTTTACAAAAAGTACAACAGCAGGTGATATAAGCAGAATGCGTTTTATCCCCGCTGGGCCACCGTACTAGTGCTTGGTGACGTCATTTTGATTTCATCCAATAGATATCAAGTTTACTACCTCGCGTTTTAGCCGCGTTGGGATTTTTTTGTGAAGTTGTAACAATCATTTTCAACATTTCCAGACATTTTGGTCACTAATAAACTAAAATGCGTCCTCGGAGCAGAAAGACAGACGTTTTATTCGTACGTATTTGCGATTTTAACTGGTTTCGCGTCCATTACATAAATAAACGTGTAGGCATGAAAGGTTATGATTAGCTTGCTAACTTTCCGAGCTAACTCGAGCGCATATGAACATTATTTAATAAAGATTAAAATGTTGACTTTGAAATATCTATGTACATGTTCGTTACATAACAGTATGACTATTTATGTACATGAGACGCAGATTACTTGTGCTGTACTTGATATCACGACTTTCATTTGTAAATGCTGGTCGTTTTTATGACTAATAAAAACTTCGTTTAAAAGCTCAAGTAACTAAACGTTTGTTCTACCTAATCTGTGATTTTGCCCGAAACTTTGATAGTTGTGATAATGACTTAATCTTAACGACTTGCGATGGTTTGTGTCGATCGCATTGACTGTCTATTGTCGTCTGTTCGGCAGGAGGACGATGATTTGCCTTATGAAGAGGAAATAATCCGAAATCCTTATTCGGTGAAATGCTGGATGCGCTACATCGAGCACAAGCAAAATGCTCCAAAGTCTGTGATTAATATGATCTATGAACGAGCATTAAAGGAGCTGCCTGGCAGGTACAGACTCACTTTCCTTGCTTTGTTTTTATCCTTTTCCCAGGTTAAATAAACAGTTAATTAATTGTTTATTACAGTTACAAGTTGTGGTACAACTACCTGCGAGAGCGGAGGAAACAAGTGAAAGGCAAGTGTGTGACGGATCCGTCGTATGAAGAAGTGAACAACTGCCATGAGAGAGCGCTTGTGTTCATGCACAAGGTGACATTAACATCCCAAACATCCAGGTTTAGTCGAAAATGTCTCACGACGATAACGAGAGATGCTTTTGTCTTTCCTCAGATGCCGAGAATCTGGATCGACTATTGTCAATTCATGGTGTCTCAGTGTAAAATCACCCGGGGCAGACGCACCTTTGACAGGGCTTTAAGAGCGCTGCCCGTCACCCAGCACCCTCGGATCTGGCCCCTGTACCTGCGCTTCTCACGCAACTTGCCTCTTCCAGAAACGGCCATCCGTGTTTATCGCCGATACCTGAAGGTGTTGCGCTGAAAGGATTTATAGATCAACTGACTGTGTATAAAGTAGACTGTTCTCCCTTGAAATAATTTAGTTTTGGATTTGTTATTTTTAAATATTGTTTGAAAGTGAAAAAAAAAATTGATATTTATTTAGTTAGACGTGTGTTTTTTTTATTGTTTGTCTAACAAAAAACTGTTGCCTACTTGCTTGCTCACTGCTCTTAAACACAGTCAATTGTTCTAATGGGTTTAATTCAACTCCCCGGTGCTTATCTTCTGCTTTGTAGTTGTCTCCTGAGAATGCAGAGGAATATATCGAATTCCTGCGCTCTGTTGGACATCTAGATGAAGCTGCTCTGCGACTGGCTGACGTGGTCAACGATGAAAGCTTTGTTTCAAAAGAGGGAAAGTCTAATTACCAGGTTAGTTTATTAGTGGGAATAGTTGATACATTTGTTATCTAAAAATGATAATTACATTCAGTTAGATGTACTGTTCTTGCACAGACGAAATTGGTATCTTGTGATTTATTAAAAATAAAATGTAACATTTTGTTGTTGCTTTTATCTTGAGGATAAAAACAACAAACAGCATTGCGATGCCAATCAGGAGTTGGGGTGAATGTCAAAGTCACGTGGTTCACAGTCACTCTGTTTCATTATGTACATTTTATACTTTACACTATATTGAAAAAGTCACTGGAATTGCATTAATTCAGCTGCAGTTTATAACCTTAAGTTTTTAAACAGCAGTTTTTTTTTTTTTGGTCAGCGTCGTTTTGAGGTAAAGCAATGTACTTTGGTGCTGTGTATAGTATAGTAATGTTTCCTACCATCGAAATACAAAAGTCACTAGTTCAGATTAGCTTGTAGAGTTACACAGTGTCTGGTTAGAGTATTGTCACTCACCTTAGACTTCAGGATAATTATTTCCTGTTCTGTAACCACTATGCTACAACATGACCATTGCCTGTTGTCATTAACCTGCAGATTGAATTGTATAATTTCTTGGTTAACAATTTAACCTTCCCATGGTCTTTACCATTTTGTTGTCTTTGAACCGGAGCAGAATGCATTGCTACAACCCTGTAAGTGACACATTAAAACGTCAACCTTTGATTTCAGCTTTGGCACGAACTGTGCGACCTCATCTCCCAAAATCCCGACAAGGTGACGTCCCTGAATGTTGGTGCCATCATCCGAGGAGGACTCACTCGCTTCACTGACCAACTGGGCAAGCTCTGGTGTTCCCTGGCTGATTACTACATCCGCAGTGGTCATTTTGAAAAGGTCAACTACACATTTCTGAATAAATACCCAGGTTTTGGATCCTTTTCTTAAATTGTTAATATTGTTTTTTATTCTAAAGGCTCGAGATGTGTATGAGGAGGCAATCCTAACAGTGGTCACTGTGCGAGACTTTACTCAAGTTTTTGACAGCTATGCTCAGTTTGAAGAGAGTATGATTGCGGCCAAGATGGAGACCACATCGGAACTGGGACAAGATGATGTTGGTGAGCATGATTTACAAGAACCGTTTCCTCCACCGCTTTGAGCTCAAGACTGGTGCTTGAAAGCCTTGAAAACGCTTGAATTTCAAGT
Source organism: Paedocypris sp. Pulau Singkep (assembly GCA_017309775.1). Lineage (NCBI taxonomy): Eukaryota > Metazoa > Chordata > Actinopteri > Cypriniformes > Paedocypris > Paedocypris sp. Pulau Singkep. The sequence continues at coordinate 1,026,758 of MU204432.1, forward strand.
TTCTGTTTTCAAAGGGATCAAATCATTTTGAGTCATTATTTTGTTAATTTACATTAAGTCTATTTGTATTATCGACTGTACGTCATAAACTAATATCGACAGTCTACATGATAGACTTGTCCAATTGCTTATACAAAGCACACATTTCTTTGCATAATATCTCTTTAAATGTGATTTATATGGTAAAGTTCCATTATGGTTGTACTTAGGCAGACCTTTAAATATGTATTTTACCACAACTGTATGGTGCTGGAGAAGATTGACCATAAAAGTGTTGAATTTGGTTTTCATGAATCATTCTTTCTCTGTTTTAGATGACGTCGATCTGGAGTTGCGATTGGCTCGCTTTGAGTTGCTGATAACCAGACGACCGCTTCTGTTGAACAGCGTTCTGCTCCGTCAGAACCCTCACAATGTCCACGAGTGGCAAAAGAGGGTCAATCTCTACGAGGGACAACCTCGCCAGGTCCGACACGTCAATCATTAAATCTGCTAATTTTTATAATGCACTGCACTTACGGTTCTGAGCTTTTTTTTTTTGTAGATCATAAATACCTACACCGAGGCTGTGCAAACAGTGGATGCAATGAAGGCCACAGGAAAGCCTCACTCTCTCTGGGTCTCTTTTGCCAAATTCTATGAAGATAATGAGCAGCTTGATGATGTACGAGATGCTTTTTATGGTCGTGTGAATTTTGCGTAGAAATCACATTTTTCACATTCACATTTCAATTTTTTTTTACCGTTAAGGCTCGGACTATCTTTGAGAAAGCCACAAAAGTGAACTACAAACAGGTAGACGATCTTGCCGCAGTGTGGTGTGAATATGGAGAGATGGAGTTGAGGCATGAAAACTACGACCAAGCTCTTAAAATACTGAGGGTAAGTGACAGAGTTTTTTTTATTTTGCTTTTTTTAATATTTTTTTTTTTTTAAAAGAAAAAGCATACACATGCTTTTAAAAACAATAATGAAAACGAGAATGTAAAAGGCTACGAAGGAAGCAGCTAATTAGGAAAGACCAGTGAAGTAGTCTGGGCTTGTGCAATAAATTAATTAATAATTTATCTGACAACAACTATAATCTAATGAGTGAATTATATAAAGCAGCTTTTTAATGCATATTTTATAAGAATATTAGTTCAATTTTACACTTTGAATTGCATACAATAATTTCCATTTTCATTTCTGTCACAAGATTGTACTATTTGCTTGTTTGGGATTAGAGTGTTATAATAATTTGTTATATTGATGTTGGAATACTAATCAAAGATGGGGTTTGAAGTAATATTGTTCTATATCATTTTATTTATGATTAAATTGGTATAAGTCAGCGGTCACTACATGGCGGACCACGATCCGGACCCAGCTGCTGTCCCATACGGACCCGGAGCTGCGGACCAAACCGATCGTTCTAATTTAAACTCAGCGGTCCGCCTTAACTGTAACTGCCGCGGTGGCGCAACCTTAATTACGCGAGAACACTTTTGCCTATTGAATGTGAGTTAAGCGATCTCAGGACATCACAGACTAGAGAACATTCGTGGTTGCAAAGGAATTAATAACAGTTGCAGTTACAGTTATTGCATTAAAAGTTATCGAAAACAATGAGAGAGAGACCGAGAGACACAGACAGCAGAGGAGAAAGGGGGAGAGACAGACTCATAAAAGAGACAGACAATGGGGAGGAAAAAGTTTGGACGGGTGAGGCTGAAAAAGAACAGATAAATATAAATAATGTCCCTGGCCAAGAAAAGAAAATTGGACAGTGAAAGGAGTTTTTCATCCGTAACAGACAGATTCCTTTCTATTCATAATACACATTGTGAGACTAAACCAGTGAGTTTGATATATTTGGAAACTAAACAAAGAATATGAACTGTTCAGTTGTTTGGATATGTTCAGATTTTCACCCGTTTTTATGTGCAAACTTTTCAGTTGAGATGCGGAACTTTTTAAACAGCAAAATTTTTTCCCTTTATCTTTTCTTTTTAAAGTTAAGCACCTTTTTTGAACATTTTTATACTCGTTAATTTTTAAAAGTAGCACTGCTTTTATGTCATAAGTTAGATAACATTGTTAATATATACTCAGTTCGATGTTTCAGAACGATACATTAGTTAAAAATGTTCTGACTTTTGACAGTCAAGTGTTAATTATAAGCAAGCTAACTAAAAAGTGTGTGTGTGTGTGTGTGTGTGTGTGTATTCATACGCTTCTGGACCTTCACTTACAAAAAACTTGTGGAACCAGACCTCTTTAAATTTTATTAGAATACCCATGGTATAGGTTTTGGTAGTGTTGGTGAATTTTATATTGGTACAGTAAAAAAATGTTTCAGGCTTTAGTTTTTTTAATAGATAATAATGTTCCTATATATATTATATATTTTGCCATGCTATGAACATTTTTGTGGGAGAAATAATGTGATATGTCTTGTACAGAAAGCAACAGCGATTCCAGCCAGAAAAGCAGAGTACTTTGATTCGTCAGAACCAGTGCAGAACCGCGTGTTTAAGTCTCTTAAAGTCTGGTCTATGCTTGCGGATCTGGAGGAGAGTCTCGGCACATTTCAGGTCTGATTGTCCCGTCTCAAGGTTTTCGTAAGACTGCTGGGTTTATCGTGGTATTAATTGTACTTTTTCATTTCATTGTGGGTGTTTTTAGTCCACAAAGTCAGTGTATGACCGCATAATGGACCTCCGCATCGCCACCCCTCAGATTATTATCAACTACGCCATGTTTCTTGAGGAGCACAACTACTTTGAGGACAGTTTCAAGGCAAGTGGAATCCGTTTGGTGTCTGACAATGAAGCTTCTGTGATAATCTGGAGTCATTTTAAACGTCTTTCCTCCCTTAACCGCAGGCGTACGAGCGTGGCATTGCTCTGTTCAAGTGGCCTAACGTTCATGACATCTGGAACACCTACCTAACCAAGTTCATTGACCGGTACGGAGGCAAGAAGCTGGAGAGAGCGCGGGATCTTTTCGAGCAGGCGTTGGATGGCTGTCCGGCTAAATTTGCCAAAAGTAATGCACTACTTGATCTTCTCGTCCGAACATTCATCAGATTCACCTTTCCAAAATGAATCCAATGGTGAAAAGTTTTGCACGGTGCTTTATTCTCGATTTGATTTGTATTTTCAGCAATCTACCTGCTGTATGCCAAGCTAGAGGAACAGTACGGACTTGCCAGACACGCCATGGCCGTGTATGAAAGAGCCACTGGAGCTGTAGAACCAGCGGAACAACATCAGATGTTCAACATCTACATCAAACGTGCAGCAGAGATTTACGGAGTCACTTACACACGAGCCATCTATCAGAAAGCCATTGAGGTAAACCACACCGCAGTTTGAACCACGTATCACTTCTTTAAGCACCAGAGATTGTACTTTTGTATTTTCTGTGCAGGTCTTGCCTGATGAACACGCCAGGGACATGTGTCTGCGATTCTCCGACATGGAGAGCAAACTCGGAGAGATTGACCGAGCGCGAGCCATCTACTCCTACTGTTCCCAGATCTGTGATCCAAGGGTAACGCTTTGACAGGAATCGCCACACGACCTGCGTTTGATGGCACATTTTGATGACATGTTGGGATTCTTCTGTTGATCAGGTGACGGCTCATTTCTGGCAAACGTGGAAGGAGTTTGAGATTCGTCACGGCAACGAGGACACCATCCGTGAGATGCTGCGGATTAAGCGCAGTGTGCAGGCCACATACAACACACAGGTCAACTTCATGTCCTCTCAGATGCTGAAGGCCACCACCAATGCTACCGGAACGGGTACAATTATTTTTCTTACTATTGTGTGTGTGTAAGTGTACAGACATACACACAGTGGTACCTTGACGTACAAGTTACTTGACAAACGAGTTTTCATAGATAGACCTTTTGCTTTTTTGAAAAATTTGGGCTAAGCGCTGTAGAAATGAGCAGTGACACCACAACGTCATCAAGCGTCCATCACGCTCTTTCATCTTTTGCGACTTTGAAGCTGAAGGTTTAAACATAAGATAGACATATCTCAAAGCTCTGAACATCAGTTTAGTATTAGTCATGTTAATAACACACTGGTTCAACTTGATTTTGAAAATTTGCAAAAATAAACAGAAATTTAAAGCGACATATTTGGACAAGTTTATTAAAACCAATAATTAGTTTGAAGTTTACAAAAGTGTACAGAAATTGACAACGAGTAAAATTAGAGAATTAAGCTGAGTTGAAGTTAAAAATTAAGTTGTTAAAATGTAAACTTAATACAATATTTTTAGCAATGCACGTTTCCAAATGAAACCTGAAACTTGCAACATTTGGTGTTGAATATATTTTATATCTTTAGGGAAAAATAATTTGACACAAAGTCAAACATAAGCAGTGTTGTGAAATCAATTAACCCCAGTCAAGGTACACAGTCTGTGTGTGTATATATATTATTATTTTGTTGTTGTCGTTATTTATTTCATTGATAAAAATGAACTGGATGTTTGGCACATGTGTGGTAGTGTCAGATCTGGCACCGGGACAGAGCGGAGTGGATGATATGAAGATGTTGGAACAAAAGGCCCAGCAACTGGCTGCCGAGGCTGAACTGGACAAACCCAAACCTAAAGAGAAGATTCTTTTCATCAGGTCTGTAACGAGGCGGGAAACCGACCAAGAAACCAATCGTCGGCTTATTAGAAAAACGATTGTTTTGTGTTTTTTTTCTATTGATGTTTTGTTTGGTTTCGGCAGGAGTGACACCTCTCGCAGTGAACTGGCTGAACTGGCCAAACAAGCTAATCCAGATGAGATCGACATTGATGATGATGATGCAGGGGATGAAGAACCAGATGGTTTGTTCAAAAAGAACAACTTTAAGTTTTTGCTTTATCTTTTGTTTGTTTCATGGACATTCTTTGGTTTGTTTGCAGAAGTGCACCTGGAACAGAAGTCTGTTCCCACTGCTGTGTTCGGAGGATTAAAGGACGACTGAAGCCTGACCGCTTCACCAGTCTTGAAGGGGAACCTGACTGTTCCGCTGACTGTATATAGAGGAATCTGACAGATGTTGGAGAGCGATACATGTATTTTTTGTTTTGCATTTAGTTAATACCATTTCCAACCACATGATGTCAGTCTTTGCAGCTCTTGCTTTTTAATGAAACCCTAATACCTTTCTGTCTAAATATCCTTGTGAAAAATAATTGTTAAAGTGCTTTTTTGATTGTATTTTGTACTGTACAATAAATGAATGACCCTGAATAATGCCTTTAAATCATTTGTAATGACCAGACGGGATAAAAGTTGTGATATCAATAAGTTTTGATCGAATGGAGTGAACTTTTTATTGGGGGGTTTTGTTTGCTTGTTTATTTTTCATCTACTGTTTGTTTCATTGTTATTTTGTTACAAAGGTAAATGGGGAAAAGCTGCTTGCAAAGAAAGGAAAAATGCTCTGTTCCATAATTAGATTAAAATACTTCTGTGAGTTAATCTTCTTACAAAGTTAGAGCGGTTCTTGCTTTTTTCGCCATGTGACATTGGCTTTTAGTAAATTCTGTCCTCTATTAGATTTGTCTGAAGCTGAGTTCTTGAAGTACCACAAACAACACATTAAAACGTTTTTTTACATGTATAAACAAGTGATTTAAAACATGTAGTGTGTGTGAATGTCAATAGAGTGTTCCATTGAGTTTTTGTCAAAAACATCCACAGCTATGAAGTGTTTCACCTATTGCTTACGGGAGACATGCCATCTGTCAAAAACACAAACACGCATACAGCCGTCAAATATTTTTCTTTTTAATATAAAACAGTTTAAGAACTTCAAAAATAGTGCCTGGAATATTTCCCCCTTATTTTTACACGTCAAAATGATCCCCATCGTGTTATCCTGGGCAAGTTCTACCTGTGCTGCACCTGTTTCTACCAAAAAAGACTTGTGTCTACCTGCTGCTTGCTTTCACAGGACTAGCCCCGCCCCCTCCACCTCGTGCTGTGGGATCTGCGATACGATTGGTCGCCGGTCAGGATGATTGGCAGGAGTGTGGAGTACCTGGAAATCATTCGCTCGCGCAGCCTATCAGGCAGAACGATGTGGACTCTGAAACGGGGTCGAAAATAGTCAAACATCTCGGGGAATACTGCTGAATTTGCCGCCAGACCAACTTTAAAACACCAACGTGAAGCCGCCAGCATTTGGGGGGGAAACCGGGAGGAAATCATTTTCTGAACAAGTTTATTTTCCGCGGTCACGCGAGCTGAGGTACCGGCCTTCCCACTCGTAATGCCGCGGCTGCCTGAGAGAAAAGGATGACTGTTTGATTTAGTTTCCTCGTCGCATCGCCGTCCTCTCGTCTTTTTCTGACCTGCTATGGTGGATTTGAATGCAATGAAGAAGACTTTTGTGGTCCCGGACATAAAGCCATTGGATCAGTATGATTTGAACAGAGCCCGAATCTGCGCCAGTGTCGGTTGGCTGCTGGCGAAATCCTACGGCAATGCAGGTGGGTTGTGTCCTTATTTTAAAACCGTATTCGCTTTTAATCCGTCGGCCGGTTTGAATGATTTGTTTTGAGCAGCCATAATCCTTCACATAGAAAGTATTCGCAAAAAAACTCAAAGCTGGGCTGAAAAATGCTGTCACGGAGTCTTAACATGTCGCCTACAAAGATCACTTAATAGTTTTTTGAGACACATCCCGGTGCCTGCGGATGGGCTTTTTCTCCCCGCCAATCTACTGTTTTCCCACCTGGCCGCTTTTAGTCCAGAATTTATTCATTGTTTTGTGTGTGTGTGTGTGTGTGTGTGTGTGTGTGTTAACTCAGCGTTTTTGCTCCACAAAGACCCTTTGGGAGACAGAGAACTGCTGGTTTTGACATGTAAACATCCACACGTCTTTCCCGACCACCATTAGAAATTCTAAACCACATTTGGTGTGTTTACGATGGTCCCGAAATCAATATAATGTCTATAAATAGGCAAACAGTGCATGGGATAGAATGTCCTGGTTTTCCCGAGGGCTCAGCATTTTTAATCCAGGCGGTAGACACGTTTTTGTCTGGGAATTATGAAATGATTTGGAGAAGAAACGTTTTGAAGAGGTTTGACCCAGATCGATGGGTTTCATCCAGGCTCGTGCTCTGAAATCACCTCTGAAGCGCGTGCACGCCCACCATGCGCGCGGCCCCTTTGTTAAGACGCCCACTGGAACACTTACACAGACCACTGAGGTTTCGGCTTCTGAGTTTGTGATTATGTATAATTAAAGGACCTGTCGTGCTTCATTATTTATTTCTAATAAATAAAAGAAAATGTATATTTCAATTAATATATCATGCGCTTAACATACATTTCCAGCCTGGAAATGGAATGGTCTTGGAAATCCGATGAAATATTTAGTTGTATTAATTAAAATAGCTATTTTTCAGACAAGTTATATATGATATGAGTATTTTAAAATGCAGTAAAATGTGCTTTTTCAACCAGACATGTGAAAGTTTGTCAGCACTAATTCCTTTAAAACTTGGCGTTCTGTTTTATTGCTTGTTTGCGTTGCGTTTTGTAGACTGTAGATCTGTGTTGAACAGGAAAAACACCACACCAGACTTTACTTTCATTAAACTCAGTGGGTAACCATAAATCCGGTGAATGGTTCTGTTTTCAAACCGATTCCATCATGCTGATCTGCACAGATCATGTTTAACATTGTCATGAACAGTTCCGATTCCACAATAAATCCCTGAGGTTACCAGAATGTTCGATCTGTTTGAGACACGTCATGCTGAAGTTTTCAGACATGGTGGATGTGCCATATCAGAAGAGTGCATAATACAAACGGCACTAACAACAACAACAATAATAGTTCTTTATAGGCTCTAAAAATAAAAATCGTGGTGCCTAGGGTGCAAGTAAGGGTCCGTGTCTTGCTCAAGGACACTCGGCAGTGAAACCCACCGGATTGGGATTCGAACATGCAACTCCCAACGGCTGCCACCATATTTACATAAGTATACAGTATATAACTTTTAATAAAAAAAAAAAACATACGTGTATGCATTATGCTTTCCTGAAAACTATGAAATGTCTACTATATGTGGACCATTCAATAATTTGTTTGTTGGTTTCCACATTCTCAGTCCTTTTTAATAGAAGGTTGGTCTGTTCTGGGTGTGAGAAAACACAGTTCTCCTAATTGACCTGGTGTGTGATTATGCTGTTAGTATTATCTTGTTTTGATTCCCGCATCACCGGCTGATGCGCTAGACCACACCCTCTGGTCAAAGTCACACGGTCGGGCAGAGGCGGAGAGAGATCACAGCAGATTAAAGAGGTCTGGACTGCTAGGATGACAGTGTTTTTGTGTGTGTGAGCCAGATTCTTGCTCTCTTGCACGATGCTCTAGTTTTTCTCTATCTCTGGTCCTAGTGCCCGGTTCCTAGCATCACAGTCCTGATCCTGCCTTCCAAACACGCTGTGCTGCTAATTGCCATCAAGTTTTTCTCTCACCTCACGAGCCTCCGCTTCATTCAGGATGAATTTGGCTCGGTGAAGATGCGTCCTTGGAGTGCTGTCCTAGTTGAAAGAGCTTAGCCGTTTCACAGACTGTCTTACATCAGGAAAGTCTTTCAGTTTATTTGTAGGAACCCAAGACATCGCTTAAAAACGGCAGATGTTTGAGATTGGAGCTTGGATTTGTTTAGGGATGCACCAAAACCCATATTGAGTATCGGCGAAATTGTCAAATTTCTGCACATTTAACACGAGTATTTTATTTTTTACATCTGAAGCATCTGAAATCCCAAAACGACAACGAGTACAAAGAGTTTGTTTCAAAACCAACACAACTCACGCTGCAGAAAACTTTCAAGAAGAGAAAAAATCGTGTTAGTTTATTCAATCATTGTGCTCTAAATAGCCAAGATGTTTTTTAATGTCTTGTGCTGTCCAATGCGGCAGTTTACAACAAACTGGAAAAAAAAGCTCGAGTTGCACTGTCACTGTTTAGATTCTTAATTGTCCTTAATCCCAAACAGACCCATTGTTTTTTGTTTAGTTTTGTTTGAATAACATTAATATATGCTATATTAATTTTAAATTGTATGACTAAAGCAGTTACCTGTAAACTTAAATCATGTTTTTATTGATCGGCATATAATCGGTATCGGTGAGTACTGAAATGCAAGTACTCTTACTCGTTTTCCAAATAAGTGATATCGGTGCATCCCTAGTTTGTTGTCTTTTTTTTGTTGTCTCTTCCCGCTTTGAGAAGGCTTGTGGGACTCCCAGAGCTTGTGTTTTTTTAACCGTAAAGCGTCAAGAGGAGTTTAGCATTGTGCTTGCGGTTTCACACGCCCGTGGTGCTTTCACTCACTGCATGGTATTGTAATGGAGCTTATGTCTATCTATCCAAGTATGTATTACTGTGTGCTCGGCTGAACCGTTGACACACACTGGTACTGTACTGAGAGTCTGTTTTTCGACCAATTTTTAGATATTCATTGACCATTTTCCAGTCCTAAAGCTTGAGCGCATCTATTGTGTGGTGTACGCTGGCCTGTGGTCAGCCTGGTTTGACCCACAAGCCCATGATAAGGATAAGGAAGTGAGGCCACTAGGGACCAATTTGTGAATTTGTGCTCTGCATTTAACCCATCCGTGAAAGTGCACATACACACAGTGAAGTGAACCCACACAAACCCGGAGCAGTGGGCAGCCTTAAGCCGTGGCGCCCGGGGGGCATGTGGGTTCAGTGTCTTGCCCAAGGACACTTAGTTGCAGAACCCGTAGTAGGGGGGATTCGAACCTGCAACCTGCATGTTATATCAGTGAACTTTTAAAGGGAAACTACTGTAGTTATTGTAGCAGAATCAAAGGTTATATTCAGCTTAAACTACTCCTATAATGCCCTGTAAACTTCTTATTGGATCAACCATGGCATTACACATCCCTGTACACTAAATGTTCACTTAGTTTGAATATTTTACATTATTCTACACGTTTTATCTATGACTTTTGGCCCTCTGAACTCAACTGCAACTAATCTTGAGTCATTTTTACTTACAGTAATTGTTATCAGCAGTTTTACTAATACTGTTGTGTTTGTATTAGTTTTAGACATTTATATTTGCTCAAGCATTCATAGTGGACAAGCTAGAATTTTGTTGTACCGGAGAAACTGTAAATGTGATAATAAACACTTCTGTCTTTGGTTTGATGTTAGAGAAGCTCCGATTTGAATGATTCAAATTGGTGCAACAAGTTGGCTTATAAATTAAAAAAAATTAAATTTAAATATTTAGGTCAAAAGTTGTTTCACTAGAACTTGCACTGTTCCATTTAAATGTACTAAAAGTTATTTTTGTTTTGAAAATTGAAGACATTTTAAACCGATTTGGACTCCAACAAGTTGTAGTCTGGTTCAGATTTCACGCAAAGCCTTTCGCCGGGCCACAAGCTGACATCTGTGGAAGCCATTGACGCTGGTTCGTCCAGTCCTTGACCGAGTTTAACTAGCATCAGCAGAAGAACAATCCGACGTGACTTAAACACACAGAACACTGAATGCTTCTTATCAAGCTTGATTGTGGGGAAGAATTTGACTGATAAAGTGTTCCTCGTCCACAACAGCTTGAGGACAAACCTGTGCAGTTTATGGGATTGTTTATGGAGAGATTTGCCTGAACTAGTCATGCTTAGGTCACGCTTTGTCACAGCGATGACTCAACAGGTTAGTTGGCTGAGAAGCTCCTGCTAGCTTCAGGATTAGATCATTACGTGTTCCGTGCTGAACACACCCTTCGGATCTTCAGAGGTCGGGATGATTTAATTGAGGTTTTAGCGTCTTCACTTTTTCTTCTCATAGTTGAGGTTTGGGTTTAAGTTGCCTGTTCGTTTTTGCTGACTCAGACTGAAGTTCTGGTGTTTGTTGGAGATAAGAAGAACACTGTGTGGATGTGGGCAGGTCTACGTGCAGATACTGGTCAAAACACGGCCACGGCCTTCAGGGAACCAACGCAGCTCTGCTCTTTAAAAGACTGTTTCTGGTAAAAGATTGTCAGAAATTTTGTTTGTACTTACTGAAGCATGTCATTCAGCGTCTCCGTGTGATTGAGGTTTATTAGAGTAATCTTTCTTTCTATTTACGTATTTTGGTCGTGAAAAAAGTACTGCGGTGTGTGTGTGCATTATAAAAGTATTTTATTTGGTAACATTTAAAAAAATAAATATAATTCTTTCAATGTTTTTGTATAAAATACATGTGTTATATGTATCATACACTATATTGTGTTTTATGTTATATTAATGAATATATGCAAATATGAATAACCACGTGTTAAAAATTTACATTTTTGTTTGTTTATTTAACCATGAGTAATTATTAATATTTAAGTCTTTAATTGAATACAATTTCAATGTGCAAATACGAGCAAAACAAAATTATTTTCAAGAATCCTTTTTAAAATAGTTTCTTTATTATTCTCAATGTATTTGTGTTTGTTGAACGTACTTTTTGGGCTAACTTTCCATGCGTGAGCTATTGTTTTTATCTCTTTATTTAGATATGATCAAAGTAGTTGTACAAAGACTTTCACATTATGTGCTATGTAGAACTGTGTGTGACAACACAACTAATTTGAACTACCAGTAATAATTAATAATAAACTGCCAAAAATGTGTGTAATGTGTATGTAAAAGTTATTTCCATGTAAATGAAAATTGAAAATGACCATCGTTGTTGCTTTAAAACATTACACAAGTAAAAATGATCACACAACTTTTGCTTTATATTTGATCGAGCGCATCATGTGTATCGCCTCTCTTCATATATTAAATTAATCATAATCTTTGGCCACAGAGCTGAGAGGGTCATGAAAGAGCTGTGTGGACATTCGATTGTGCTGCTGGCCTTTAATTAAAACAAAAAGGGCCTGTGATGTCCAGCGTTCCCATGACAACCCTCTGAATCTGCTCGGTAAAGTAGAAATGCTGGACGTAGGATGTTGTAATTCGGTTTCTTCCGCTGCTTTAGCTGTCCGTCTGAAAGCCTGACTGCGGCTGACCCGTCCGTCACATCTTCAGCAGGGTGTGTGGAAGCTGAATCCTGTTTGCTGACCTCAAGCATCTCTAGCATCTATTTGCTTCTGGTGACTTGATTCAGACCATTTCCACAAGTGATTTGCTGTGTCTTGCTGCCCATATCCACTTTTCTGCCGATGTCTGCCATTAAGCCCGAGCTGTGTGTATCTGTGATGGCAAAAGCAGCTGTGAGATGGTGTAATATGGCGAGATATGAGTGATGTTTACACATAAGACTTGGTGTTTGCTGTCATAACAGTCTTGAAAGTCATTATAGGTGCTGGTCACCTGACACATTCCTCCTGTTCCTTATTTGTTTTGTGGATGTCAACACTGTCGGAATCTAGACCGACTTGACGACAGGTAAAAAAAAAAAAGATCACAGTATGTGTGGTGAAAATGTTAAATGCAATTACAACTAATGGTTTTAAATTTAACTTTAAATTTTATTAAAAATTTAATTAAAAAATTTAACTTTTTAAATTTAATTTGTAGTCATTCCAACATTTTTCTTGCACTTTCAGATTTAATTTAAACTTTACAGCAAGGCTGTCAAACTCATTTTCACAGAGGGCCACATCAGCATCATGGCTGTCCTCAAAGGGCCGGATGTGACTTATCATTGTAATCAAATGTATTGTAAAATAAATGTAACTACTCAATGTTAAATAACTAATTTTTTATTGTAACCTATTGAACTGACAATTGCAGTTGCGTAGAAAACCCACGTTTGCTTGTTGCTCTAACATAAATGCTTTTCAGTTTTGTCAGTGTATGAAAACTAACATAACTCCATTAATGACGAATGAAACTGACCAAGTGACTAAAGAAAAATGCAGCATAGTCAAAAGACATTGTGTGAAATGTAGTTTATGTTCAACGTATGCTCTTAATTTATTTTTTGGTATTTATTTTTAGACATTCAAAACGTTTAAGCTCTCGCGGGCCACATCTGGCCCCCGGGCCTTGAGTTTGACACATGTGCTCTACATTATGTGCAGAAGATTCATAGCTGAAGTCACAGTCTTTGAACATGATCGTCTCTGCCAAACATCACAGAAAAAGATAACCATTACATTTATTAAACTCCAATAAAGAGAAGTGTTTTTCAGGTATATGAAGTATTAGCATTAAAATGTGCTCACACACTTGTGACACAATTACCACCTTTTTAAAACATAGTTCAGCAAACCGGCGTCTAGTATATGCATATACTTATCTCATCTCTCCCCAGTCAGCAACAAAGACACAACACACTGTTCACAGCAAACACTGCGTTCTAATCTTTTACGGCTATAGAATATCACGTTCCTACCAGAATCACAGACACTTCTGAGGATGAATACCAGCCATTGTCAGACAAACAAACAATACGATTTTCTATATTTTTTGTGGCTAGTCTCTACACAACATTTAGTATGAAATAGCATCAAGTTTTTAACAATTTTAAGATTTGTGTCACAAATGTTGATATTATGAAATGGTATGTTAAATTGTCCGGAATAACTTCAGCAGTGTTTGTGTGTGAACGGTGTTAGTAGAAACTGTATTCTGATCCGCTTGGGTTACTGAGGAGTTTCCCCTGAGTGTTTTTAGCGCTTGGCCCACAAAATCCGGCCTAGTTAAATGTCCGTCTCACTATTTTCAGGTAATACTCTCCCGTCTTCTCTCTGTGCAGTACAGAGCGGTCATTCATTGATGGCCACCGTTACAGGGAAGTGAAGCTGCTATCATCTACTCTTATCTCGCATTGCTGTGACTTTTGCATCCTGCTTTGCATTCTGGGTTTTTAGCTTTATACATCACATGTATGGTGGGCTATCATTTTGAGCCCCTTTGGTTTGAGTATCATTTCATCATTTTTTCTTGTAACAAAGAATATTTTTGTTACCAACGGTTTAATAAACTTTTACATACATTGTAATGTATGTAAAACCACTTGGATGTTTTTTTTATTTAGTCGAGTCACAGTAAATGGATCAAATCGGACCTTTTTATTTCTTTTCACATTGCATCTTTGTGTTGGTCTCGGGCTAAGAAAAGCGCTATATAAATAAAATAAATAAATAAATAAACTTGAGCTTTTTTTTTATCTTGTTACTTATATAAAATGTCAGATTAAATGGAGTCAGACAAAGACAGTCGTGAATTTTAACTGCAGAGTGAAGCCAGACCAACAACAAATCTCATCTATAAAGAGTTTAAACTGAAATCCAGGAGCTCTGTACTTCTCTGTAAAGGCGACTGATATAGCAAGCCAAAAAAGCTTTTTGACAATATTTCAATCATCATTTTTCACCATTAAAATATTTTTGTGATGATTAAGAAATGTTTGATTTAATCACTCTTACCTTATTTCTTAGAAACAAAACAAATAGCAATAACGTTTAAATATGCTTTGTTTGAATAAAATGTAAAAAATAAATGATTGAAAATATATTTTTTAAATTGTGTGTATATTTTTCCTTTTCTTTCAAAGCAATGCAATGATATATATTTTTTTAATTTTTTTAATTCCAGTTAAATCAATTTGTGTGAAATGCATAATCAGAAGTGTGTGTGTGTGTGTGTGTGTGTGTGTGTATGTTTTACTCGTGATGAATTTATGAGTGACTAGATGGAAATCAGGCTTTCCCGGCTGTGAATAGTGCGGTGTATCTTGAGTAAACTGATCAAAACGTAAGATTAAAACATCAGATGACATTATATAAACGTACACTGGTCTCACCCACTGGATGCTGCTGTAGTCAGAGTTTTATTCCGGAACTTGTTCTTTAGTGTGGTCTAGAACAGGTCCCACGACATGGTGGAGATGTGCTCTTCTTACCGGCCAGTGTTGATTGGCTCTGAATGTGGAAGAACCCGTTCCGGATGGGTGTGTGAGGTGTACTTTTCAACATGACTTTCACAAAGCTTTGTATGTGTTTGGTGCCCGTTTACACACCGGCCCAGAAGCTGTTTCTCTTCATTTGTCCTTCCCAAAAGTGGATATTTAAACGCCAGCACTCATGACTCGGATTATTGAATCCAAGTCACTGTGGTGGAGGTTTGCTTTTTAAGCCAAGTCTTTTTATAGTTGTTATGAGCGAGAGTGATCTGATGCGTTACTTTCCCCACAATAGTGCTTCTTATTGTGCAGGACATCAAACGCTGTGCGGATCTGGCACACCTTGCTCCCATTGGCTCGGAGGACCTTGGCTCTTCATTTGAAGCTTTTGGGAGCGAGCGAGGGTGGCGTTAGGTGCTCACCGGGGAATGTGATGTCACTGTTGCCTTGAGAGACCATCGATGAGGAGGCAAAGAGTGGAAGCAAAACAGACCATTAGCAGACATTGGTATCGTCTAAGACTCCAGCCATCGCCCACATGGTGTTAGACGCCCTGCCGAGACCCCACTCTGCTCGCTCGCTCGCTCATGTGATTTCAGCTCAGTGGCCCAGTTCTTGTCGCTGGCCTCCGTTTCTCCTCCATGTTGAATGTGACGGAAGCAAGATCTCTTAATGAATGTTTACGGGGGGTTTGTAGACATGCTCACTCACTGGAAACCTTTTCCTAATAGGGAAATGGATGTTTACGGGCCTTTTTGTGTCATCCATTAAAGGCTTGAGCTCAATCGGTTTGTTGCGTAACTTTGCTTTGTTCGGGCGCTTGTGGTTGTGATGTGTCTGAGAGCGTTGATTGATGCCGCTTGACACATCCATGGAATGTTGGACTATATTTGAAATGCTTTTACTCTACCTTTTTTCTATTTAAGCCAGATTTAGGGCTGAGTGAGTGATTTGTAAAAAAAGGTGTATTTTGATTAATAATGATAATTATGTGTGGTAGCCTTTTGAGCCGTCAACTTTAATTAAAGCGAAGCTTCTAATAAGGCTGTAAACGATACCTAGAATTATAACCATAACTATAATTTTTTTCTTATTAAGTTTCTGGTTCACAGGAAGCACATATAGGTGGAACATACAGACATATTTTTGGATCCACACCCAAACCTACGGGGCACTTCAGTATTTTTATTCTATGCACGTTTTTGAACTTTTCAAAACTTGGAATATTTAAATCATATTTTACTTGATAAATAACTCTGCAATGTTATTTTTAATACATGGGTTAGACTTTAACTAAATAAACTGCTCAACTAAAAACAATTGAAGTTTCACTAAAAAAAATCAAGAATCAGGAATTCTTTTTTCATTCTGGATTTTTTTATTTATTCAAGAGATTTAATAGATTTGTTTTTATGGGAAGGGGAGCGAAACAAATTAGGAAATTAATGAAATTAAGTAAAAAAATAACTTAATTTTGCTTTTAAATGTCTCTGGTCTGT
Organism: Paedocypris sp. Pulau Singkep; assembly: GCA_017309775.1. Taxonomy (NCBI): domain Eukaryota; kingdom Metazoa; phylum Chordata; class Actinopteri; order Cypriniformes; genus Paedocypris; species Paedocypris sp. Pulau Singkep. The sequence continues at coordinate 1,043,152 of MU204432.1, forward strand.
AATGTTTGTGACAGATGTTCACGGTTATGGTGACGCTTGCTTTATTAATTTGTCATGGATGATGTGACCTGATCCCTTTAGACATGTTAGTCGCAGAGCAACATACAGACAGCGACCTCCGTGTTTTATTCTGTGTAATCGCAGGAAAATAAAGTTTGTTTCTATGACTTCAAATGTTAAACCGGAAAATCGGTTTTTCGGAGATTGACAGAAGTTTGATACATTTTAGATAAAGCTAAAAATGCAAAATAACATGTGCGCGCACACAAACACACACACAAAAATAAATACATTCATAGTATTCCTGTTCGTTGATGACGTACAAAAACAATGATTTGGTGCTTTTTTCTAAATCAATTATTACACTGTTATTTGCCATGTTTTCATTAGTAATGTTCTGTCTTGTAGAGAATGTTCCGGTGGAGCTGCGAGACCCGTTCTACTGTGATCAGTATGAGCAAGAACATCTGAAGCCTCCCGTCACACGGCTGATGCTGTCCCCAGAATTCTACTGTCGCACTTACGGCCTGCTCCTGGGTGGGAGCCCGGGGGCCGAGGAACCACCAGCCGACGTCCCCGCTCTCCTGCAGGCTCTCAGCAAAAAAGGCTTGACAATCAAAGAGCAAAATGTCCCAGTTACAGAGACGGAGATCCAGCAAAAACCCATCAAAATGGTAAGATGTTATTACGGATCATCATTTCTGAATGCTGCATTTCATTTTTAGTTTTTGTGGGGTTTTTTTTTTATAAATGAATGTTTGTAGGAAAATAGGGCTACATGATATTGGGCAAATGTGTGATATGCAATGTTGCTGTTGAACATTGCTATGGCGATTTTGCTTGCAATATAGAATTTTCCTATATAGAAAAACCTCAAACCATCTATAAAGTAGAACTACTGATTTCTAAAAGTAATCATCATGCTGAAATTAACAAGCAATATGTTTTAAAATCAAATTTAGCTTAATTCTGGCTATTATTTGATTTATGAATACCAATAGACTTTCAAAAACAAAATGGCTCAAACATTACTTTTTATTCACATATATTTGTAAAACATACAATCATCTACATTGTCTCAAAAGAGCATCTTTTAAACAAGATGTGTCCTTGCCTTTGCCTGCTTTTAAATAAAAATAAAGTAAAAAAAGTGTTCAGGCCTCATAGCAGTATGTTCCAAAAAAAACTCAAGACTGTCTTAAAATGAGCATCTTTTAAACTAAATATTTTCTCGCCTTCCCTGTTTTTAAAATAAATTAACACAAAACATTTCCCAAAGTGCTCATGCTTTAAATCAGTATGTAGTTAAAATTCAAACATTTTCAACAACGTCTATGTGAACATGTGTAATAACATTTAAACCTGTCTTGGAACATTGCAATGCCATATATGTGCTAGCGTAGGTGCGTTTCCCATAACCGTTGCATTTGCCAATAGTATAATGGCATTTGTTTGGGAAGTGGGCATAAAGATACTAAGGTTCCAGTTGATTGGTCAAATTTGGACGATGCAACACGCAAACACTTGACACACTTTTTTTGTAGCAACTCTGCGATATGGGTATTGCATATCCTATTATCGCGATAACGATATTTTTTCCGATATATCGTGCAGCCCTAGTAGAAAATAAGGATTGTTTTCAACCCTTTCTTTGGCTTTGTATGCTCTCATTAGATGGTTTACCATTTATTGCTACCATTTTTATTGAAGGGCTCTCACATCTAATTGTTCTACCAAAAACCAGTCTACCTCTTCTGTTTGGGCTCATAGGGACGGTTTCATTTCCCTCTGCACTATGCATTGTGTTGAAGCTAAAGGGAACGAGCCATTTGTATTTATTTTTTGATTAATGGGATTTATCGAGCGCACAAAGCAGATCAAGTCCATCCAGCCGTAGGAGACGGGACCGTTATTGGAATACCACAGGCTCACCGCAGTGGGACAGGGTGATGCAGTAGGTCAGAGGTCAGATATTGAGTGGTTAAAAAAAGCCAACTGTTCTTGTGTGGCACTTTTCTGAGAGATTTGAACAAATATCACAAAAGCAAAGCTATGTGGTCGTGGTCTGATGAAGACCCATTGTGTCATATGAGTTGGTTGCTTGAAAAAATATTAAATATAAATAATGTACATAAACATTTTATAAGTAAGTTTTATAATGTAAAATATATTTTTGTTTAAGTGTAATATTATTTTATTACTGTGCTGCCATAAGTAGTGATACCTTTTTTTTTTTTTTGCGCATCAGCCTTCACTGCCTTAAATGTCACGTTCCTTAATCCTTATTTGTTTTCCACAGTGACCCAGTTTTTGCCCCGCTATTCCCAGTTTAAATCTCTGTGTTTGTTCTGTGTGGTTTCATTACTTGTGTCTGGTTGTCCAGCTTCCTGTGCCCTGTTGGTGTTTGCATGTGTCTGATGAGCTCTGGGCTCGTCTGGTGCTGCCTGGCTGTGGCGAACTGGTAGCTGGATGGTTTGCCATAGCCATGTGGTGAAAGTGGGTCATGCTGTGGCATCAGGAATAAGGTGGCGAAGTGTGTGCCAAGGCCTGTAAACCTCACACTCTACGAGTCAGACGTAACACGTCAGCAGACAGATGTAGAATCCTGTTAGTAGTGGCAGACACGCTCTCTGTCCGGAAAGAGCATCTGCAGGAAAGATGCTCCGGCTTCCCCGACAGGTTTGACATTTTCCAGTCTGATCCGAGCAGAACCCAGCCCCCACCAAGGATGAAGATCTGTAAAGATTAGTGATAATCTGTGATGCAGACTTGCCTTCATCATCCAGCCCAGTATTAACAACCAAGCAGACTTTCACTTTCAAGCCATCGTCTGAATCTTTTACATATTATACGCCGATGGAAATGGAAACCAGTATTGCCTGAACAAGGGCTTAATGATTATTATATATTATATTATATTATATCACAATTGTTAAACACAATGAACATTTGCATGAATCTCTAACCTTACAGGAAATCAGCAAAAGCTAAAAACACAGACACACAAAAAAAGTAAAAATTTTGCCAGAAATATATAATTTTTCATTTTATTGAAGAATTAAGAATTGTCTTTATATTTTTCATCTTGGTGTAAGAGATTTTGTGAAAGATATTTTATTTTACTACACATGCACTATCCTTCTTTATATATTAAAAAGATTTAAAAAAGAAAAAAAGCCACTGACTGTTGAACTCTTGAACTCCCCCGTCTCTTTCATCATTTATGGTTTGATCTGGTTCTTCTGTTAGCATCGTCTATAGATTGATAGTTCTCTGGTAGCCTAGTGTTCAGAACAGAAACAACGTAAAATGCTCGTAGTTGTGTGTGTGTGTGGGGGGGGGGGGGGGGGGGGGGGGGGGG